>PVIJ01001786.1:0-170490 GCA_004024925.1 Scalopus aquaticus
GATGCGGTGGGTGCCGCTCAGGAATGAACCCGGACCCCTATGTTCCGCCAGCCCCAATAATGCGCCCCCTCAAAGTCCCCGTTTTCCACATCCAGCCCTTCCTGCACTGGGTCCTCCGACAGGCCGCCCCCCTCAGTCAGCCGCCCACAGGGGACGTTCCTCACCTTCCCCTCACTTCAGGCTCCCCTTGTCCTCTCCGGCCAATGAGGTCCCCACTTCTGAAATGCTGGTGGCACTTCCGCACCGCGTCTGGAGGAGACCATCCCGGCCTGCAACCCCCTCACCCCAAGACCCGGGAAGCCTGTTTCCCAAGAGCAGAGAGGAGGCTGGCAGAGCGCGCATGCGCCGACAGAGGGCGCGGCACAGGTGCTGCTCCAGGCGAGGGTGGGCGGGGCACGACACACCTGGAGCCCGCTCGTGGCGGCCACGCCCATCAGGCCCTCCAGCTACAAGACATCCTGGAAATTCAAACTGAAATGGAGACAAATACCCATGTCTTCTCCAAAAACAGTGTCAAGGAAGCCGTTAAAATGTCAAAACGTGTCTATTTGGATTTAAAAACTTGCTCAGGATTGTTTAGTAGCGATCACAGAGGACTCAACAAACCAACCCCTCCCCCAGTAATGATAGAATAGTTGTGGGGATTCCTCCTCACTCTGAGATTTGCCCCTCATCCATCTCCGCTTTGGCCGAATTACCTGTCCTTGCCACTAGGCAGCGAGGTCTGTTGTTTTTCTTCGCTTAGTCCCCACTTAGGGCTCTTTCCCCCACCCCCAATCATTCCTCTGCCCTTCATGCAAGATCCACCTTCTATTTGCTGCATTTCATTCATACACACACACACAGTAATTTATTTGACCATTCCATAGGGTTTTCACTTAGATTGTTCCAATTATTTGTTACTACAAAGAAGTGCGGGTGAACAGTTTTACACATTTTACAGATTTTTATCTGTATTGCAAAGCATTTCCTAATGTCATTTCCCAAAAAGAGAATTACATATCAAGCACTGTAAATGTTCTAAATTCACAGTACTCTGCAGAACAGATACTCATTTATTATTTTCTCAGAAATGAATGAGAGTACGTATTTCACACCACCCTTGCCAAAATTTCATTCTTTTCTCTACTGTCTTCAAAGGTTTGATGCAAACTTCGCACCAGGACCTAATATACAAGAAAGTTTTATTATGTGTAAGATATTTAACTGCATTAGAGCCTCAAAAATAAAGAGCATCACCCCAATTGTACTAATAAATAAAATACCTCTGAATTTTAGAAGATAAAATAGAAGACTAAAAAAATAAAACTGTAGAATGACCAGATGTTCTCGAAACGTGTACTCTTTGGATCGCACAATGAGATTACATTCACTGCTCTCCCCTGCAGCTGGATGCATGATGGCGGTCCAGACACTGGAATAGGGACTGAAGAGAATATGCTGATAAGACCTCCCACACCATTTTGACTGGATGCAAATGACTCCATGGACACAGAGGAGGACAAAATCAACAAATGAATAGCCCAAGTTTCTAAATGACCACACATAATGCCACCCAGCCAGAAAGACACTGAAATGAGAGAGGGGTAGATTTCATAGGATGCATTTGAAAGACACGGGCTTGTTAAGGAAAAGAGACCTGCATAGACACAGGTGGACAAAGAGCTGAATTTTTCAAGAGCAGGAGGTATCATTATATAGTGTCCTGTAGAAAAGCATTCATTCCTTTGTGGAATTTTTCATTGTTCTTGGTTTGCTGAAAAGATTGTTAACTTTTTCTACCCCACATCTAGTTCCAGGCCTTGTCAACTTCCCACAACCAGTTTAACAACTGTGGGCAGTCTACCTCTGGTCATCTAGGAAGCAGGCAGTCTAATGGCAGTTGTCAAGGTGTTTGTCTTTCTCAGCCCCCTTCAGCAATCAAATTTCTCTGGTGCCACTATCAACTCCAGAGGGACAGAAAATTTCATTAGGGATGTAACAGCAATCAACTGCCAAGTTTCCAGGAATACAGCTGGAGCCACTTAATAGCTAATCCTAAAGAGGGACTAAGATTTAGTGCTCAGAGTTTGATTCTGCTTATTACCAAATTTTCTGTTCTAAAATTCCATCAGAATTATAATTGACAGTTTAAAAAATGCATATGAGCAGTTGGGCACTGGTTAGGAAGTCCATAAAATGTAAGACTCCAGCAATAAATAAACTAGTGAAGATCACCACAGTACGTCAGCATCCCTCATCACATATGCAAGTTTTTTTCTTGTGATAAGAATTTTTAAGATCTACTCTTTAAGCAAGTTTCAAATATACAACACAGTATAATTAAGTGTAGTCTGCTTGCTGTACACGACATCCCCAGCAGTGATTTATTTTGTAATTGGAAACTTGTGCCTCTTGACCCCTCTCACCCATTTTGCTCAACCCATTTATATACATATAAAATGTCAGGGTGTTACAGGGCAGCCCTGATATAAATGGGGTGCCTGTCTGTGGGTTCTTACCCATGCACTTAAAAAGGACTTATAAGACTCAACTGCAGACACACACAATAAAATCAATAAAAGGGTTTATTTACAAAAGGGAAAGGAAAAAAAGATAAAGAATATATTGGTGAATGCGTCCTACCAGTTCCACTGAGCTGAAATCTTAATGGCACACTCAAAAACTGGCAATCCACAACCACGAGCAAGCGCCGCCCCCCCAACCCCAAGCTCACAGGTCTGGCTTTGAAATTCCAAAACCATTTCTTAGCTCCCCTCAGTCCTCAGCATCCTTTCTTCGGTGATGATGGCATTCTGGGATTCATAGTCCTAGGTGTCTTGGATCTCTCTGGCTTGAGGTGGGGGTGGGGTCCTGGGACACTCCCCTTTCCTGAGGACCCCCCCTCTTACAAGGGCACATAGTAGTTGTCTTTCTCTGGCTTATTTCATTTAGCATAATGCCCTCAAAGTCACAAATGGCAAAGTTTTTTTTTTTTTTTGGCTTATTTTTTCTGACTAGGTCTTGGAATTATAATGGCATTGCCAAGCTTAAGAAAATTAATAATTTTATCTTGTAACAGATTCCCAGGAATGCAACCTTAGTCACAGGCGTGGATCTATAATTTGAATATTATTTTCTACTTAAGTTAAAAGTCATAGACCTATAATGTTCCTGTGTAGTGGGCCTCACCTTTTCATTATTACATAGTCTCAGTTTCATGAATATCTGACCCACTTTTTGTTATCTACCTTTACTACCTCTTGCAAAAGGGGAAAGCTATGTTTTCAGCTCGCTTCTTAAACTATTGAAATAATAGAAACTAACACAGGCTCTATTGTCTGAGTGTTATTTGCATCTTGAAAGGATAGACTCAAGCTGAAAATACACACTTAAAACTCACCATCCACATTTGGAAGAAGTCATTCAGAAACTCTGAAAGTTTCTGAAGCAAAATTTTACTTTTAGATTACTTAAAATTTAAAACTTTTGCTATTTGTATTTTGAAGCGATTCACAGACACATATCACATTAGTATAAGACACATATCACATTAGTCTATGAACATGAGGACAGTGCATTTTAACTACTTGTGTTAAAATAGTAATGGCAACTGCTTGTGTTTCAGTTGGAGAAAGTGAAGCACAAGAGTTTGAGTGACTAAAGAGAGAAGTAAAAGAAAGTTTTATTTCTGTCTGCTGCCCATAAATGATGATTCCCAGCTTCCCTTTTCTCATTCATAAATAGCAAGATAGTGGGTAATTTAAGATTAATTAGAAACAATTGCTTCATTCTAAAATGCACACCTTTTCATATGTTAGTGACAAAGTACTATCTGATAATGTAGGGATTGCTAATTTCATGTATAATAATAAAAGAATTAGAAGACTGAACACGAGGTAAATGTGAGTTGACTGGAAAACAACTGATATGTTGTTAAGACATTGAAAGTCAGTCAGGAGAGTGTAGTTATAGAAAATTCAACCAACCTAAGGGTAGAGTGTGACTATATAATAAGCTGATGGAGAATTTTCCAAAACTAAAGTTTTGTTTATTACTATTTGTAAACTACAGTATTCCTTGAAGTTTTTTTTCTGTATCCTGAACAATTATTAAACTATGGATTTTTTTCAAATGAGACTTATAAAATTGTTCTACAAATGTCAAGGGTAAGCCTATATTTTAATTTCTATATGAATGTGTAACACTTAAAATATATACAAGAAAAGATAATGATCAAATTTTATTATGGTTATTGATAACACCTGGTAAAAGCAGTCTAAGCATTTGAGAAATTCAAGGTAGATACACTTCAATGAAAGTCAAGGACAAACTTTAACCTGTAAAGTACACATATGCAATAGGATACTTCCTCTATCACTGTTGCATTCCATAATAATAGCTACATTAGGTTTCATGTGTT
Source organism: Scalopus aquaticus (assembly GCA_004024925.1). Lineage (NCBI taxonomy): Eukaryota > Metazoa > Chordata > Mammalia > Eulipotyphla > Talpidae > Scalopus > Scalopus aquaticus. The sequence continues at coordinate 4,403 of PVIJ01001786.1, forward strand.
AATACTTAGCACAAATACATTTGAATGATTCTATTTTTATCCTATGGATTTAATATATGTTGGATTTGTTCAAAGATGTTTATTTAAGTTCAGTTGTCAGAAACACATAATTTCTAGTTAAAAGTATCAAGAAATTAATTTCACACACTATGCAGAGAATATCCATGTTGCAAAACTGTAGACAATATGAGAAGCTGGCAAGATAAAAATTTAAATTAGATTAAATTAAGCTTGAAAAAAATATTGGACTAAATGCTAACATTTGTAATATAATGTTTCTAAAACTTAACTTAGCTAGTCTACTTGTGGTAACTATACACAGACACACTACTTATATATCTATTTCTAGAAATAAAATGGTAAACCATACCATGAGTAGAACGAGGAGGATATCTTGAGGTCATTCTAGAAATACACAGGTTATTCTTTCACAGATCCCACATGTAATTCATGATTTTAAAAAGAGGTCTTTTAAGCTAAATTAACACTTCTAGTACAAAATGTGGTTTTTCTTCAAAAGACAAAGAAGGCAAAGTTTCTCAAGAGCACTTGAATTCAGCCTCCCTCTCTCGCTTTCTGCCTGTCACACACACACACACACATACACACACAAAGACTACAAAGAAGATTCCTTTTTGTGACTGATAGATAAAATTAAAAAAAAAAAAGCATAAGACTGTACAAAATGTTTTAGCAAAACCATCTTAAATATTTGTGTTTAGGAGCAAAAATAGAAGCTTCCCACAAATACTGATCCAGTGCATTTCCAGAGATAATCTACTATCTCTATTTTACCCACCTACTTCTAGAAAAATAAAAACACTGGCTAGGTGCGTTTTAGTTGCCCCAATTTTGTCTTTTTCTATGTAATTTGTGTTAAAGCTGGATTTGCTGGACCATTGGCAGATTGTTCTGGTTCCTCAGTGCCACTAGTGGGTTTGGAAACTTCATCTTCCATGTTTCCTTCTTGGACTTTATCTAGGGCACCAACAGGACTAACGGAATTAGCATCCTGTTTTGCTTTGTCCACTTCATTATCAAATTCAATTTTATCTTCTTGGTTGTTTTTCTTTACTTGTCCATTCTGCGCAGGATAGATGCTAGCAATGATATCATACAGGAATTGATATTGCTCCTAGTAGAGAAAAAAAGCAAGACAGTAAAGAAAGTTTGTGTAATTATTTTTATATCAGATGAAAATTGAGAAGAACTGATCATTTACTTGTGGAAGACCTGAAGAACAGAACAGTGCTCATGTTACCTTAAAGAGAACATTCTAGGGGCCTCCCTGGTGGCGCAGCGGTTAGGCGCTGCGCTGTGGAGCTGTCGGCAGCGGTGACGCGAGTTCGACGCCCGGCCAGGGAGAATCCCACATGGTGGGGCAGACCTCTCCTGCCTCGCCCGCTGCTCCCCTCAGCAGTGTAGTTCTGATCTGCCTGTTCTGCTACCCGCTCTGTCTCTGGTGAGCCCTCTCGCCGCCCCACACTTCTGGCCTGTACCCCAGCTTGTATGTATAAATAAAAATAAATCTTTAAAAAAAAAAAAAAAAAAAAAGAGAACATTCTAAATGGCTTACAATTCTAAATGACTATCCACAAGGCACTCTTCAAAATTTACCACATATATTCACTCTATTGCTCATTCCTCTTCCAGGTCAGGTGGTGTCTCATTCCCATGCCTACTCCTATAATGCCACATCCTGTGCTTATCCTCTTGCCTACACATCATCTAAGTATCAAAGCAAGAGTAGCCTGAACCCCATGGTTTCAAATAAGTATCCTCATTTATGTTCTGTAATTTCTTTGTCATTATACATACTATATTATTTAATAAATATTTGCCTTTTCCTCACACTACATATCGAGTCTTAGTGACAAGGGCACATAGTAGGCACTCAACACAGTTTCAAAATCAATATCTGCAAGTTCAGTGTCATACACAAATAAAATTCATTATATCTGAGTGAGTAGTTAAGTTTATATTGTCACTACTAAATGCAAACTTTTGCTTATGGTTGCTACCACCTACAGGGAATACACGTTGACTGATTACAAAAAAATTTCATACTTTTGTTCTCTGTGTTCATGTTTCTTTGCAATGTGATAATGCGGAACCTTTCAACAAGAGGTGGAGTCTATTTCCCCATACTTTGCATCTGGAATGTCCAGGTGACTTATTAGGTAATAAAATGCAGAGGAACACACATCTTGCCAGTTCTAAGCCTGGGTCTCAAGAGATCTTCTATACTGCTGCCCTTCCTCTTAGAACTCTGGAGCATTATATGAAAATGCCTGGATGAATCATCTTTTTTAAAAAAAAATATTTTATTTATTTATGCATATAAGAACTGGGGTGCAGGCCAGAAGTACAGGGGTGAGAGGATTCATCAGAGAAAGAGTGGGAAGCAGAACAGGCAGATCTACTGAAACTCACTGCTGAGGGGAGCAGCAGGCAAGACAGGAGAGGTCTGCTGTGCCATGTGGGTCAGCTCCCTGGCTGGGGTTTGAACTCATATCACAGTGGCTGGTGATAGTTTAATAGCACAGAGACTTTACCCCTGCACCACCAGAGAAGCCCATGGATGAATCTTCTTGATGAGGAGAGATAGCTGACCCATTCAATCCTACTGCCACAGCTAAATTCTAGCCAGCTGCCAGTCTATAGGCAGTTGATGTTATTTCCGCCCAACCAAACTGCAGTGGACACATCAGTGGCAGAAGTTTGGTCCAGAATGGCTAAGCCTTAAATAATGAACAGAACTCTTCAATTGGCAAACTAATTAGGTCTCCTATTTGGATTGATAATAACACAATGTGAATTATCAAGTAAAATGGATGGTAAAAATGAAGAATAGAAAAATTAGCAGAAATGAAGGAAATGATGGTGGGAGGAAAGGGGAGATAGGGAAAGATTGTCCAAGTAAAAATACAAAATATATTAAAAGCTCTAATGAGCTGTACTTACAAATGTGGAGACCATTCCTGGCCTTGCTTTGCGTAGAGATTTTACTACTTGAAACACATCAACCACCTCTTCTGTTTCTGCACTTTCCAAGAGATTTAACAAAGCACAAAATATTCCTGTTTGCTGAGATCCATCCCTAAAAATAAATTTAAAAGATAATTCTACATTTTATGGAGAAAGTAATATTGTATTAGGATAAAGATCGAAAGAGATGGAGAATATAGTTTCCACTTTATGTTTATTGTAATTATTTTGAGCTTTAAAAAATACTGTCTTCTGTTTAGTATTTTGCAGATTGTAGTACATTTAAAAATTTACATCTGAAGTTCTTAGAACAAATATCATAGTGCCAATTTGATAGATGAGGACACCATGACTTAGGATAGATAAAGTTATGGCCCAGAAAATTGATGAAAACAAATAATGGACCTGATATTTCATAAATTACTAGACTATTGATTATATATTAGTTTTCTGTTTTTCTCCTGCTCTTTGCAAATGATTGTATTTCTGCATCAATAGAAAAAAAAACTTGAGAAATCATTCATTAAAAAGAAGGCAACCAAGTGATTCACAAACTGTGAGAGGTATGCTACATTTATAATATTCAACTTAAAAAAGTGTTATTAACAGGATTGTCTAAAGAATTGATAGTAGGTAGTCAACCAAATCCTAAGAAATACAGTCTTAAAGCCTAAATTTCCCTTTTTCAGCTTGTTTCCTCACATGTTTTTCACTATTGAAAACTCAAATAAATACTTAAAAGTACAGTATCTGTAAGGACTTTATTTTGTGTATGCAGTTATAACAACAATAATAACAAAACTTAATCAGAAATTCTACAAGCATTTCACCAGATTTATATTTACTTCACCATTTTCATTTCTTATTTACTTTAATATTTTTAATGGAAACATTTATATCCCACATCCTTCTTTCAAAATCTCTTATTTAAGTTGGATATGAATTATCTCTCACAGATGGAACTTAAGGATCTGAATAATATAAATTAATAAAAATCAAGTATTATTATATATATTATTAAAATCTTTGTCCTTTGCATCCATTTAGAAATCAAACAATGGGTTTCATATCAAAGTTGCTAAGCATTGAGATTTTAGTTAATATGTAACTGAAGATATGTTTATTGAAGGCCAAACATTCAGTCTCCAGTATTCTGTTAACACCTAATAGAATGGACCAAAGCATATAGCATAAGCAATCATAGTACCTGTCTGTCTATCTGTTCATGCATATTTATAATCATTCATTAATTCACTCAGGACATATGACATTTCAGGTTCAATGTTAGGCACCAAGGAATCAAAGGTGACATGGAACTAATATTAAGGAATACACAGCCTAAAATTCTTCCACAATAATGTAATCATTTATATGATATTTCTGTAATAGCTATGCTTGCGAACATAATTAAGAGGGACTTCATAAGGGACTTTCACTGCAGCTGTGTGTTTTATACATCAGGATAAGTAGAATGTAACAATAAGTGTGAACCAACATGTCAAGTAGTACTGATTTTTAGAGAACATTTTATCAAACCCCACCCACCTGCAATGAATGAGAAGAGGCACATTCTTGTGACACTTAGTCCCTTCAGTGGAATTCTTCTTGGGAAGTTCTTGTTTGAGAACCTGAATCATGGAGATTAATTCTTTGGGTTCTGTAGGAAGCTCTTCCACACTCCAGTTATGAAATTGGTACTGGTGTAGAGTTCGACATTCTTTCCTCTAAAACGGGAAGTGGAGGAAGCATTAACTCCAGTGAAGTCTGGCTTATTTTATAATTTGATAGTCATGTTTTCTTCGCAAGTAGATTCATATGATCATATTAGAGCTTTATTCTGAAAGCATTATTTAGCTGTTTTGCCCTCATTGAGTCATCTATATTTTGTATTGGATAAATTATATTGAAGATATATACTCCAGAAATTGTGTACATACCTTGGAATGTCTCAGTTCAAATACACGGAGTGTGTAAGCTGAAGATTTATTTATGTTTTTCATTTCAACTTCTACATCTTCATACGTTTGCTTTCCTTCTCCCCAGTACTGAGCACAAGCTTCCTAGATAAGAGAACAGAGTTAAACAACTTCTAAGGTATCTACCTGTTTCTTAAAACACTCAGAGCTCCCGCTTCTCCTGTCTGTCTCCTCTTTTTTATCTTCTTCTCCTTTCCTTTATCCAGTTAAATTGAAATTATTATGTTCTAAAATTGAAAGCTATTCATAAAAAGCTAAAATCTATTCCAGTATGTTGAACATCCATTCAACAAATATGTGATGTTTATCTGTGCAAATGCAGGGGATACAGGCATAACCAAGGATGTGAGAACACAACAGGAGCAGCTCTGTCCTCTCTGGTGCAGGTCTTACATTCCATACTCTTAGCCTCACCTCTTCAAAATCCACAGATGGAATTGCAACCTGTCATAACTCCTGCAATACCTCGGGCCTCTGTGTTTCACAAGAGGAAACTGAATCTTTGGAGATTTATCTCTGTATCTTGGTGAACAGCAGCACTAAGAGCTCTATATAAGTTGACTCAAAATTTAAGGGGCACATTCAAGAACAGATCAATTACAAAAGGTTTCTTCCCTTTGTATATAGTTCTCTATCAACTACTCTCCCATAATTACTGACAATATTCCTGCCGGCCCTTCTGTTCTATTTCCTAGCTTTCACAATTTAGGTGAATGAAAATATTACTGGACTTTCATGCTGGCAATCTGAATTTTTTTTAAAGAAAAAAAATCCATCAATATATTAATAGAATACAAGTTTCTATGTATAGAAATTAGGGAAAAGAGAAATAAAAGGCACATAATATAATTGCTTGCTTATGAGGACATTCATTAAATGAATTTTAACATATGTCAAATTATGTCAAATAATTTATGTCATAACATAAATTATAACATATGTCAAATACGTTCAGTACTAAAGCTAAGACCTACTGCTAGAGAAATTTTAATAACTCAAAGTATCAAGGAAATGGTCAAATATTTGTCATAGGTACTCTTATTTCAAATTATGTTTATTGAGTTAAAGTAGGTTACAAAGGGAGAGAGGACATGTTTAGATAAATGCCAGTAAATTAAGACTCAGAGCTGAAAATGCAAATGGTGTGTTAAGATTCAGTTAGTAAACCTACATGTCCAGAGTGGAAAGTATGGAAAAATATTATTGCATTAGGAAAATGAAAAGATAAGTAAGGATCTGATTATTGAAAGACTTAATTTAGACTAAGGAATTTGTTTTATACCCTGAAAAAATATTTATTTACTTCTTTTTTGAAGTAACATTGGTTGACAACATTGTACATGTTTCAGAGGTATAAATTCACACCTCTTCAGATATTTGTTATCTCACCACATCACCCCCAAGGTAACCATAGTCCTCTACCAGATTCTGAAGAAGAGAGAGGGAAAATGTGGCTGTTGGGTTTTGGTTTTCACAAGGGTTTTCACTTAGGATTGCTGTGCATTAGATGATCTGTGAGCAGTGAGCAGCAATGGAGTCAAATATGAGAACGTGACAGAACCAGACAGTTGTTGGGGGTACTTGAATGGAAGGGGGTGAGCATGAACAAATGGAGTACTGTGACAGAATGATCAAAAGACCTGGAGATAGCTATGCAGTCATGAAAAGCAAAGAAAGTAAAATAGTATTTTATGACAGACTTTAAAAAAAGATTCTTGAAAGGACAAACCTGGTCTCCATTCTTCAGCTCTGTCAACATAACAATAACTTTTACTCTTCTTTGGAATATCATCTGCCAAAAGTCACCGATGGTTTCTTTCAGAGGTCCCTGAGCAGCAATCATCATTTCAGGTTTCCAGTAACTCTTAAAAAAAGAAAAAGGTGGGAAACCGTTACTACTGCTAACTGATGAGAAGTCAGTGGATCTGTAAAATTACCATTTGGAAATAGAGTTACGTAGTTTGCTATCAGTGCTATTACATAAAAATATTAAGATTCTTTGGTTCAAGATCTAATGTTATAATTATGCAAAATACTTATTTAGCTAATGATAATTCTTAGTTAATAAAATCAAATTGAGAATATTACTTTGCAAAAGTACTTAGCTTTCTCTTCCAAAAATACCTTTTTCTCTTAAAGGGCTAATGCAATTATAAAAACAAATTGCATGCACATTTCAAGTTGTCTTCAGCATGGCTAAGCATTCTTATGATGGCTTATAATTATACTAGTATTCTATGAATGCGTATTTTTGGAAAACTTGAAAAGTAAGTCTAACAGTGAATATGTAAAAAGTATTTGCCGAATGACTATACCCACCTTGTTTGAATCTCAGTTTACTAAAAGAAAAAAAATATGTTACACAGACGCACCTAATAATTTAGATAATTTGAATGAAAAGGCTTTAACTATATGAATAGGCAAACTTGGATTTACTCAAAAATTTGGATGTCTGTGTAACTATAAACATTTTCAAAAAGTTACATTTATTAATTTTTATTATTTTATGTTAATATAATGATAGTCATATTTGTCATGTTATAACTAAAAGTTGTCTTATATCAACTCATTAGGTTTAATATTTCTGCCTTAATAAGCTAAAATACAGTCTTAAGGGCCTCCTGGGTGGTACGGCAGTTAAGCGCTGTGCTGCGGAACCTTCGGCCTCCCTGACTTGAGTTCCATGCCCAGCAGGAGAGATTCCCACATAGTGTGGCAGACCTCTCCTGCATCGCCCACTGCTCCCCTTAGCAGTGTATTTCCATCGATCTGCCTGTTCTGCTCCCCACTCTGTCTCTGGTGAACCCTCTCCCCACCCCATACTTCTGTGTACCCCAGTTTGTATGAATAAATAAATAAATCTTTAAAAAATAATAAAATAAAATGTAGTCTTAAAAAATTAAAACTCTCAGGTCAATTAATATGCCATTGTAACCAAGCTCATTATTTCTTAATAAAATCTCTTATAAAATGGTCATAATAACATAGCTATATTTTTTAAAGAGTTAGATCTTAGGCTTTGGAAATTGAAGCACCTACCATTATAAAGGAGGCATTGATATATTTGCTAGTTTCCTCTGAGTCACTGTCATCATCAGAAGATTCATCTGAATCATGCTCACTCTCTTGGCTCATTTCCAGGTCATGTTTAAGTGGCACTCTGTTAAAGTCATCTGTGTAAAACAAATAGTAGTAATTCTTACTATAAAAATATCTGCTTGATAGTCATGTGGCAATTAGAAAGTAATTTTAAGTGACAGATTGTATTACATAAATTTATTGACCTACATGGAATGTGATTCTATCTAAAATTTAGCTTTTATTAAAAAAAACTATGAAAAAATATCCCGAAAGGATTCCAGGAAAAATTTGTCAAACTGCTTTAATTTATAAAACCTTATCAAATTATCTGATTAGCTACATTACCATCAATTCCATACTTTAAACTATATTCTTAAGGACTTCTTCAGAGGTTTAGATTGACAAGGTAGTGATCTAAATTATTTGGTTGGCTAGTTTTTTAATCTGCATTATATTTTTCCTGTGCATACTTTAGTGTATGCAATCGAATAAAATTCCAGTTGTACTCAATCTGGTACTATTAGTACACTTAAGTAGTAAAATTCAAGTCTTGAAAACTGCATATTTTGACATGTTAAATTTGATGATTGACAATTTATACTTTCACTTACCTCAACCTCTGGATAGAAGGGAGAGATAAAGAGAAGAAAAGGACATGAGAAGAAAAGAAACATGATTTTTGCTATTTGTCAATAATCTATAGTAATGGAAATGCCCTAAAGATGAGAGAACTGGTGAAGAGACGTTGATTATTCAGAGGTTTTTGTTTTCCTATCCTTGTGAATATTTGGGGTTCAATGTATTTGCTGCAACTAAAATTGAAATAACCTGTTAACTAATCTCTATAGTCAGCCAATTGTTGAAAGCTTGCTTTAAGATTATTTGTGTGTGTGTCTCACTTTAAAGAAATCCAAAAGAAAACTTAACGAAACAAAAAACTAAAATAAAATAAACTACATACATGGAATGACATGAGAATTCCTGTTTTTACTTTTATTTTCTTCATGATTTCCAATGTGCTGTGTCCTCCAGCTCCTGTATGTAGGAAGTCTCTGAAAAAAAAAAAAAAGGAAAATAGGAAGTCCTTTTAAGATGTAAAGATTGGCTTAGTTTATTGATATTATTGTGGTATAAATGGTCCCTAAGAAAAGCATTTCAAATTTTGTGAAATCTGCACACATTTCCTATAGGTCACAAATTGTAAGTTTGCCTCTGAATTTTTCCTTTAATTGCTCATGTATTTATTTCTTTGTCTTGGGAGGTTAAACTAGAAATATACAACTATATAACAGAAAATGCTCTGACTTAAGAGGAAGAGGGATAGTATGGCTGTTCTTATTTAGGATGAAAGCACTATACAGATGTTGGTTATTATCAAGATTGCAAATAGTAATGGCACATTATTTCAATGATCAGAAATAAGCTCTCCAAATACAGCATTTATTGAAGACTTGGCACATGCTCCAACAGTGGACACTTCATTTGTTTATGCCTTCCAAACTGCTTTCCCTCTCACTCACAGCAGCTAGTCCACAATCTCTATCATTTCTACCAGGGGAGCTTCAAATACCTTAACAATCAATCCTTACTTAATATTGCTGATATGTTCTTGAAAATTGTGACTTTAAGCCAAAGCCTTATAGCAAAATCAGTTCCTCAAATAACACATCTGGGGCTGTTCTTTTCTTCTCATCAACATTATACCCTAATAACATAAAATGATGTTATTGGAGAACGTACTGTCCTTTTCTCTCCTTAAGGCCATTTTTTAATATATATAATTTTATTTTTTAAAATATAAATGACTTTAATATGCTTTTTATTGTATCATTTCTTACTGAGGTAATGCTAGTTACAACTGTCTTTTTTAGAGGTATAAATCACTCCTGATGTTATATTACTACATCACACTCACCACCAAGGCCCCGTACCTTCCCACGTATGGTGGACTTCAGTCCACTTTCATGTCTTATTTGAAAACATCAACAGTGTCTTAACTGGGCTCTATCGGTACTCTCACCAGCTCTAATCTTTCCAAAACCAAACCAACATGTTCCTCTGAGGCTCTTCAACATCTTTACATCATTGTTTGAAAACATTGAAACTCTTTTTAATTTTTTCCTTCTCTGACCTCTTTTTTTTTAATATATATTTTTATTGTTATTTATGTCTTTTACATTTTATATTCCCCTTGGGCAGCCCACCACCAATTCACCCATGATCCATCTCCATGGTCCCTTGTGTTCTTTTCTATTCCATTTTGTGCGATTTTCCTTCCCTCCCTCCGCCCCCCCCACCCCACCCCCGATTGTCTCTCTCCTATTTGGTTTCCTTATAGTCCTGTTATAAGTGAAACCATTCGATATTTTTCTCTTTCTTTCTGGCTTATTTCACTGAGTATGATCCCCTCTAATTCTATCCATGTCGCTGCAAATTGCATGTGTTTATCTTCTTTCCATGATGAATAGTATTCTCTGACCTCTTTAATACAGTAGAAAAAGCCTCCAAGGATCTGTAATCTCCAGTCTTCAGTAGGAGATGAGGTTGAGTTTGTCACTCCATTCTAATCCACCCCTGGATTATCTAGAATCTTCAATCCAGTCTTTTGCATTTCTATCAAAGCCTCCAACATATTGTCCTTATGACCTATTTTCTGGGGTGATGTCCTTCTATGATCAATTCTCTCTTTACCGCCTACCACTATATCATTCATTTGCAAATAGTCTCAGCATCTTTGCTCCCCAACCTTTAAATAGTTACTTAAAAAAAAATCTTAGTTGAGTTTAACTCAACTGTCAACATTTGCAGCCTGTGTTCCCAGAGAGCTCAATGATACTGTACAAAACAACACAGTCATGTGCAAAAATTTTCTCCCAATCAGTAGGGTGTCTATTTGTTTTGTTTAATATCTCTTATATCAAATGGTTTCACTTATAGGAGGAATGTAGGGGAACCAAATAAGAAATCAGGAGAAAATAGCAACAACAAAAAAAAGAAAAAAAAAAAACTAGCAGGCACCCATAAATGAGAGACATTCACCAAGGGAGGGGGAGGATAAGGGTTCAAATGAGGGGAGAAAAGAGCACAAGGGACTATGGTGACAGTTCATGGGTGAACTGGTGGTGGTAACCTACGGGGAATACACAATAATGTAAAAGATAGAACTAAAAAATATAAAATAAAAAAAAAGAAAACAATACAATCAACTAACTGACCTCTCTTTAAATCTGACAATACATTTCAAATGATCCAACAATAATTTCCAGTAATCTTACTTCCTTTGCCTAGGAAGATTGCGTTCCTACTATGATTTTTAACTATTTTATACCTTTCCCTTTCCTCAGGCATAATTTCTTTGTTCTACTCACTCTTGTGTCCCTAAAATCAACTGATCATTTTGCTTCATATTTTCTTCCAAAAGAAAAGGCAATTAAACAAGAACTGTCCCAAACTCTCAACACCAAATCTCCCAACTAACTTACTCATTCCTGTGCCTAGACTCGTAGACGCTCCATGATATTTGTCCACTGAAAGAATTCACTCTTTCTTTTAGTGACTATACACCTGGATGTTTAAATTAAGTTCATTATTAGTGGTTGCAAACAATGTATGTGTATAAGTGGTTCAGCAGGGTTAGTGTATTGAATGTGATAATTTATCAGCTAAAAGAGCAATAAAACATCCCTCTGTTTAAGACTACTCTCAATGCCTGCTAGTTTTTCCATTATAATATAGGTTTTCTGGTTAATTGTGTTACTTAGTGATTATTGCTACTCTATCTCCACCCTCATCTCATACCCACTTTGTTCCAAAACATTGTTCATTCAGCTTCTGATTAAAAGCACATTCTTGGTCTTGTTGTGAAAATCCTTGAATAGACCATTTTGGAAGTTTACAGAAAACTTCCATAAACTAGAAATCATAGATAAAAGAGAAAAGTTGCAAAACTTTTTTTTTCTGAGAACTGAGCAATTGAAGATAGCAATATCATTCTTTGAAATCATAGTAAACTGTATCCTAGGTTAGTTTTCAGAGCAATTGCCTAATAAATAGGTTAGGACACATGTATCACATGCATTTATACTTTAGTTTCTGCCTACCAGTTCCAGTCAGTTAAGCTTCCTAAAGAGTCATAAACTCCTCTAATTATCTCCTTTGCAAACCAAAACCAGATGCAAGTTTAAAGGTGAGATGCTGCATTGCTTTGGGTAGGTCAATTTTGTGACTATATACTATTATCTTGACACTTTATTTTATACTAGTTTAATGAGGAATGGCTAAACATGTTGACTGCAGAATCAGATTTATAGATTTAAACAAGTCTCCTACATAATTGTGTGATTTCAGGCATTTCTCTTAAACTCTGTGTCTTAGTGTCCTCTCATCTGTGCTCCATTGGTTATGGTGAGGCCCGAATGCAAGAAATTATGTCAAGTGACTAGCACAGCATTGGAAAACAGAACTCAATGAAAGGTATCTATTATAAATATTATTGTTATCGCTATTATTACCTGGAATTCTGCCTCTAGTGGAGAGGGGTCACTAGGAGGATCTCTTTTCTTCATGTTTTGTAGATATGGATGTAATTCAGACAAGCTCACTTCTGTTTCCCCAAATTGACTGTATTCTACCAATGCCTGATGGATCAAAATGTACTGTTGCTATGATTTTAAGGGAAAAAAATCCAGAAAGTTAATTGATAATTTACAGTCCTATAGATCACATTTATACTATATATTACAATAATTTTGCTCACATTGGGACAATATGAAGGAAAGAAAAGTATAACATTAAAATATTAGTTGACTCTCACAGTTCTCCAGAACACATCAAATTCCACCTTAGACTATTTTTCCAGAAAAAAAAATAGCTTATTAAATAGAATTGGCTTCTGCAATGTAGTGGATAACTTGTACCTTTTTCCTAAAAACTAAAACATACTACATGTTTCTTTTTTTGGTGATGATTATTGTACTGATAATTCAATTTACTGATCTGTAGGACTTTAATAAGTCACACTCTAAGGTTAAAAGAAAAGGTAAGGTGATATCCCATAGAACACATTTTGAAGTTTTCTAGAACTTTTTAAATATAAAAAAAATATTTTTAAAACAAAATATGACTAACCTAGATTTAATAACTCTGAAACTTTTACCACATTTGAATCAACTATTTTTTTAAAAGATGCTCTATTTCTGATAAACTTCAAGTCTTTTTAACTCTCACTGCTGGTCCCCTGAGTTTGGTTATATCTTTTTCTCTATTTGTTCATATGAAATATTTCTTTCTTTCTGTTTAACAATCTATTTTAATATTTCTACACTAATATCTTTATTTATAAACATCATACATTTTTGTGTTTTCTTAAAATTATATAATTTGTGTCTTACATGTTTCATTTGATGACTTTACTCACTCACTCTTCTGTCTAAACACCTTACTGTATAAATAGATTTTAAAAACTAGATCAGCACAGAGTGTACCATACAAGTGCCCACATGTCCACATTTTCTTCGCCCATTTCCCTATGGATATGTATTAGGGTGTCTCCTTTTTTCCCCCTATTCTAACAATGCTGAATGCAATGAACATTCTTGCAAGTTTGTTGTGTATACTATCAAGAGCTTCTCTTGGGGATATAGTACAAATAGAATTGCTGGGTCAAGTGTAGACATTTTCTATAATAACCATCACTGACAATTACTGATGACCTGCAGTAAGTGCCAAGAACTTAGCTAGGTGTTTTATTTACTTGGATTACCTTTTAGCCATAACTTTATCAGGAAAATGTTATCATTATCTCCATTTTACAGATAACTTGACAGAAACATTAGGAACTTGTCCAGGTGTGCATAGTATTAACAATGAAAGGCTGCATTTGAAACTTGGAAGTCTAGTTCCAAAAACCAGGCCTTTTACCACAATGCTTTTCTGTCTCCCTAGTGTTAATTTTACCAAATTATTTTTAGTGTTGTTTCCCAATGTGGTATGTGTGTTGTTTCATTATTCTAAAAAACATATTTGACAGTCAACTGCTTTGACAGTACTTTTAGCTATGAATGGAAAATGCTCTATGATTGTGCTTTCCACATGCGTTAGTTTTAGTTTTAATTTAGTAATTTAAAACTATTTTGCCCACTGTTTGAAGTTGCAAAGTAATTTTGCAAATACTTTTGAAATCAGTACCCCCATCACAAAAAGATTGGTCAGAGTGCCAAAGTGATAACAGTGATTGAAGGCTAGAACATACCTCCACTTGAACCATGAGGCATCTCTGTCTCCTCAGCTTGACGACATAGCCATAAATATCTACTTTGTTCTCTGCCTCCAAGCCTTCTAGCATGGCGTCAATTCCAATGTAGGTACCTGTGCGCCCAACACCAGCACTGACAAAACAAAAATAAGCCAAGGAACGAAAGGCAAGGAAATTAATGGAAAATTCAACAAGGATAGAGCAGAGAAAGGACTATGAAATTTCACTGCATGGATTGCTCCTCAAAATAGCAGTTGCCAAAGGGGAGGATGACCCAAGAGCCCAAGAATGTGAATAGCCCTGGTGCTTCCGGCTGTATTCACTCACCTGCAGTGCACCACTATGGGGCCGCTGAAGAAGTTGCTGAACGCATTCACTCTCCTCCGCAGTTTGAGCAGCAGGTGAGGATCTTCAGGCACCCCGTGGTCTGGCCAGCTGGTGAACTGAATGTGAGTTATCTCTCTTCCAGCTGTTTTTTCTTTTTTCTGGACAAGGGATAATATTTTCATTGACAGGATTTTTTTGTTTCAAAGCAAACAGCCTGGCATTAATAAGTGGAAGGAAGTCCAGTACAAAAATAACTCCTCATGCAGTTTTTTTTCCAGGCAATATAAACTTTTCCATTCCAATTAGTAGCTAGTAACCAAGATATCATGCAGGATTGGCATGCACTGGCCAGTAAGCAGCAACTTACCAGGAAGGTAAGTAAGGTGTGGTGTGTGAGAGCTTAAACCTTTAGGAACTTTCATGCTGCCAAATCAAAACTAAACAAACAAACCCAAAAACAAAACACACACACATACACACTATTGGGAGTTGGTGTGTGGATGTGCAAAGATGTAAAGGCCATTCAGACTGCTGTTTGAAATATATATGCTTAGAAAACCAGCAAATAGGCCCAGTTTTCATGTAAACAAAGTTTGATGGAATTATTTGATTAACATTCTCTTTCTTAGACTCTCCCATATTAAAAATGTTAACTCAGAATGTAGAGAAAGAACTGAGCAAAATTACAGCTCATATTTGCCCCAATCTCCAGAAGATGCATAATTCATAATTCTTTCACCTGGTATGAAGAAGAACCACCTACATAAAAATAACAGAGGAAATAACAAAACATGATTGGTTGTAATTTTCTAATAGGAAATAACTGAGTTAATTAAGAGAAGTAACACTAGACTAGCTGTAATCAGATTGGTGTCCATCTTTACATATCACCCAAATCTGTGATTTGTGAGCCTTCGAGGCCTAGTCCATCATGTATTTAGCCCTAAAGCATCAGTGTGGTTGTTTCACAGCCCTCCTGGAGCATACAGTAAGTAATGCTATGGGACTCTTAGAAGGTCTTAAGGGAAATAAAACCTTAGTAATTTTTTTCCCTGTAGAAAATGTTTCTGGATCATGTAGAAATAAAATTTGGATCACTGAAAACCCGCCAATGAATAGAATTCAGAGAAAATTTCAACCTCGTCTATAAAGATCCCCATTACACATACCATAAAATTAACCTATTTAATGTGTAACTTATTAAAAACTATATTCAGAGTTATGAAGTCATCACCATCATCTAGTTATAGGACATTTTATTTAACTCCCCAAAACTCACATGGATTAGTGGTCATTCCTATTCCTGCTCCACCCTCTTCCATCTTAAGCAATCACTAATCAAATCTGTATCTCTATAAATTTGATTACTCTCGAATTTTCATGTAAATTGAATCATATAACATATAACCATGTAGTCATATGTGTGAACACCTCCATTTTAACTAGATTTTTAAGATCACACTGACAATTTTATTCTCTGAACTAAATGTTTTATCTCTATATAATAGTAAGAACTTTATACTTCTTACATAGTCTCTCACTGTGTCATTTGTATAAATATTCTTTTCATAATGGCAGCAAACTTACTGAAAATAGGGACCATTTTATACTCCATTCATAATCCATTCATTTATTCAACACATTTCATGAACTCTTTTCTTATACTTGATGGGTCACAGCACCATAAATATTTGTGTTGCGCTTTGCATAAATACCACTTTCATCAGTGACTTAACTGAACCCCTTGGCTTGTGATATTGCTCTAACCCAACTCTTCCTCCTGCAGGACACTGAAAATATTTTTCTCGTATACATTTCAGTTTCTTATATTTAATACCCCCAATCATATTTTTAGACAAGAATATGAAAATAAAAATTATATAACCAGACAAACTCACATTTGTAATGTTCAATTTCTGAATGACATAATCTGGACATCTTTTGTGCTCATGGATCTTTACAGTTACATCTCCAAAAGTCCGCATTCCCTCTTCCATTGATGGCCAGTACTCTGCACATTTGTTCTGTGTTTCAAAAAAAATCATGAAATCTAGATTTCATTTGAACAAACTTGTTATAAAACATTATTTTAAAAACAAAACAGGGCCTCCCTGGTGGCGCAAGGGGTTAAGTCTCAACACTATGAAGCTATCCAGAGCCACTGCAGCATGAGTTCGATCCCTGACCAGGGAGCTTCCCACATGGCGCAGCAGACCTCTGCTGTCTCACCTGCTGCTCCCCTTAGCAGTGTACTTCAGTAGATTTGCCTGTTCTGCTCCCCACTCTGTCTCTGGTGAATCCTCTCACCCCCCCACAACTCTGGCCTACACCTCAGTTCTTGTATGCATAAATAAATAAATCTTTAAAAAATAAATAAAAGACAAAACAAAAATTATTACTCTGCAATTCTCAAAATATTTGTATAATCTCCTTTAAATACATATAAACCCTAAACTGTATGTTTGAAATGCAATCTACCTCCCATTGATGGGTCCTGAAGGATTTCTCTACACTTCTTAGGGGAAGTATGATCTTTCAGGATGAGATGCATATTAAAAGAGGATATGCTCAGTGGGAGCAGAATGATGTATTTGCATGTGGTTGAGCAGACTGGGGGATGGAGAAGTTTCCATACTTCCTAAAGTCACATTGTATGAGTCACCACCTCTCTGACTAAGGTCAGTTTTGGTAGGAGTATTCATCAGTATTTGAGAAGTCAGCCCAAAGAAATGAACTAAACTTAAAAGAATACTGCAAAGAAGTAAGACTCAAACGAAAGCCCAGCATTGAAGCAAAACATTTAAATTTTACTCATATATACATATACTTAGATATGTACATATTTTATTTCCCCACATAGATGAAAAATTTAAAACAGTTTTATACTGATTAAAGCAGACAATGATATGTTGCAGTCACCAAGTACACATATGTGGTTTTTGAAATATAAATAAAAAATGTTCTCCTAACCCTACCTGCACCCTAGGAATCTCTATCCTTCACCCAAGGAAGCTTCTGGGTTCTTACCCTATTTCCTTCCTCACAGCGAGTGACCATGACAATAACCGTGGCTTTCTGTTCCCAGATCATCCTCCAGAAATCATCAACAGTTTCATCCCTTGGACCTAGGAGTTAAACAAATACAAACTGCTAAGAAATGTCTTCTTAAAAGTGCTATAAACAGTCGTTCAAAAAGAATATTGGACTATCCAACAAATTACCTTGTGCAGCGATGTATTTTCTGGGTTCTTTGAAACCCTGTTCAAAACACACACAAAGATATATCATTTACTGAATAATCAATTATTCATCTACATGCAAAGTTGTGAGCTAGAAGAATTTGCTTCAGGCCCAACATTTCTTGGTTGTGGGTTTCCCTGGGCATTTTAAAATGACAAGGGGAATTTTATTAAGCCATGAGAAGTCACTTAACTGTGCTGACCATGTTCGCATTCACAAACAATATGCATAATATGTATTTTTTCAATATACACAAAACACGAAAGCCAGACTTCATCCTCATGTGGATGGTACAGTTACCTACAGGAATAACCCAGGTATTTCTCTATTTTATATCCTTCCAGTCCTTAATGTACCCTCTGTTATAACTTAAGCCTCTTTACCAGACAGGTAGTTACCTTGAGGATTTTTAACTCAATTTCTTTCAATAAGTCACTCAGAGATTATGCCCACATTTCTCCCCTTTAACTCATCTGGCTTATATTGCTTTTTTCCTAGGCTCCATTTATGCCACTCTCAGCAAGATAACTTTTATTTCATTACCTGCAATATTTGCTTTCTCAACTCCTGTTACCAAGGCAAAAAGGAGTTTAGAGCAAATAAGACACTTTGATAATTTGTTCCAATATTACCTCACATTTCTTAACTTTACCTCAGAAATCAGAAAGTCTTTCAGAGAGAGATAACCTGTGCCATTTAATGAAATTCAGTCACAAAAATTCATGAGTTTTAGTGACTTCTTGAAATTTCTGTATCATGACATAGCATTATTCATATATCCATTTATTCAATACATATATATTGAGTGGCTGAACTACACCAAGTACTGATCTAAAAGGTGAAGCCACGTGCCTTCCAGGAGCTTCCAGCTCTGCTGGAGAAACCAAAGTATAACTCAACACCATAATTGCCATATACAGTTGAATAGAATAAGGATTATGCTTTATTCAGACACAGTCTAAATCCTTATCAAAGCTTATAACATTTACACTCAATTATTTTACTTTGAAGAATAAACTATTTAGAAAAGATGCTATTCACTAAAATAAACTTGATTGATGTTAGTTATGAAGGCCTACCAAAGTTACCTGTAGAATTGGTTACAGCAGAGGTCAAAATTATGTCACATTACTACTAATTATTTTTGAACCAAGACTTCAGATTTGTAAGGGTGGTGGTTATTGTAAACAAGTCTTTTGTGGATCATATGAAACACAAGTAAGAGCAGGAAGTTGTGTTGTGATATCATGAGCACATGTCATGGGAGAGATATGTCTTGCTTAGGCTAGATTCCAGGGACAGCAATAGAAAAATACACAAATTATGTCAAAGCTGGTGGCAGGTAGGACACTGGAGAGATGAGAGTGCTGTCTCTAGAGAAAGAGTGTTTAAGAAAAAAAAGAATTCCAAGTCTGCTCCTACTAGCAAAACCAGGTACACCTCATAGTATTGTTTTGAGATTTAATTGAATCAATATATGGAAAGCCCTTAAAAAAGGTGACCAATAAATAGCAAATACATAGCCAATTGCATTATTAATTGTCATCATAATCATTAATGTCAAGAATTTTGCTCTGCAACGTTATTAGATGTCTCAGAAAGGAACTTTATTAAAGATTGTTACAGATGTTGAAGATGCATATCTTATGAATGGTCCAAGTAAACATTTCTAAGTTATTCTATATTTTTACATAAACTATGTGTAGAGGATTGAATAGTGTTCCCCCAAAAATCATGTATGTTGAGATCTCAGACTATAACTCAATTTGGAAATAGGGTCTTGGTCGATATACTTTGCTGACATGCGATCATACTGATTGAGTATGAATCTCAAATCCAATTATTGGTATCTTTCTAAGAGAAAGGGGACACAGTGACACGGTTACTGGTGGGGAAGAGGGCCAAGTGATGCTGATGCAGATTGGAGTGATACAGAGACACACCAGGTCATACCAAGGTTTGCCAAGATCTACAAGATGCTAGAAAGAGGCAAGGAAGGATTTTTCTCAGAGCCTTCTGAGGGAGAAGGGCTTTACAGACACTTTGATTTTGAACTTCTGGCTTCCAGAGCTGTTCCAAAGAATAAAGTTCTGTTTTAAGTTACCTACTTCATTGTACTTTATGATGTCAGCCTTAGGAAATAAATACACTGTGTAAATTAATAAATACATAATTCTAATATGACCATTTCAGCTACTTCAGCAAAAGTTCATTAAACATTTAAATAGATCAAACAAGTAGGAAAAAAGTGCTCAATTTCAAGAGAAAAAATGTGGACTTTAATTTATAACCAGATATACGGAAATAAGACATCACTTTGTCAATTATTTGTCAAAAAAATGTTGAGAATCACTCTTTTAGTAAGTCTGCGTGGAATTAGGACACTCTCGTACACTGTCAGTGGAGTTTAAGTAGGTATAACCACAGTGGAGGACCATTTGGAAACATCTTTAAAATTAAAGGTGCATATTCTCTTTGTGCTGGTGATACTTCTAGGAATTTATCATATCGATATACTGAAACCCATCGTGAAAGAATGTGAATCAATGTTATTCATTAAATCATCCTTTGTAATAGATTCAAAACCACACTGTACATTATTGTAGGGACTGATTAAATAAATTAAAATGCAACTATACCATAAATTGCTACAAAAATATAAAATAAAGATGCAGAACTGTTCTATGTCTGGGATCAGCAAACTACAGCCTGGGGCAAATCCAGCGGGTCTGATTTTGCAGTGTTTTTTTGGAGCACAACCACCACATTATGTATTTATTGTCTATGGAAATGAGGCTACAGAATTGCAGAGATGAGTAGCTGTCACTGAGATAGGTCTGGCAGAAAACAAAATATTTGTTTTCTGTACCCTTACTTAATAAGTAAACCAAGCCCTCCTTTTCATAATGGTATTATATGATGATGGTATACAATGAATGGCATTATATATGATATGTGTTTTTTAAAGATAAATAAAGCATGGTACAAAACAGTATAAATACTAAAGCGAAGGATGCATAAAGAGAGGGATAATATTTGTTTTTTCTTGTTAAGCTATAAAGGGAATCTGATTGGAAAGCTGATAAACACCATAGAGGTTACCCCTTCTGATTGGTGGGGACACTGGGCAAATAGTGGGAGGAAGTTTTTTTTTTCAGCCTCTCTATATTTTTATACTGTAAAATTTTTGAATTCACATGATGCGATATTAATTTAACAATTACATAATAATTTTTAAAAAGTATTTTAGATAGATTAACCCTAGATTTGTTGTGGGAGAAATACAATGAGTATAGGATATGTATTGATGAAAAGTATCTATTGAAATGCAATGTTATGTATTTGATACTCAACAGTTTGGATCAAGCAGACCTGGGTTTGAATCCTAGTTTGAACTTTTACAAATTGAACAGGGTAAGGTAACGAGCCAGAGGCTCCCAGTCCTCCCTTCTACATCGAGCACGGTGTGATTGTTGTGCTTAAATCAGTGAAGACATTTTGGACTTATTTCAAACTATTTTTAATAATATTCCCCAAATTTTGCCATGGCAAAGGAACTGAATGAAATGCATAGATACAATAAAAAATGCAAACAACCAATGACAAAATGATGAAGATATAAAGTAATCTGGCAATTATGCATTGTTACTCACATCAATGTAACTGGCATTTATATAGTTTGACCCTGCATCTCCATTTAGATCAGAGAGTTCAACACGATTATAATCATCTGTTGAAAGAAAAAATATGTAAGTGATTGAAATAATGAGTAATCAAGTCATGTAAAGATATGGAGATCCAATTCTCTGTGAGCACTTACAAGGAAGGATGTCAACATAACGGTTTTTATTCTGGTTAAAGGGTTTTCGAGCATCCTTGATAGAAAACTTGCTGAACACCCTTGGAATGCTCTGAAAAACACAAAGGTTCCTTGGGTTACAGCGGATTCAAGAAAAACAATTTTCCCCTTGTCAGTTATTATTTTCAGCAAATGAGACACACTGTAATAAATTTCCTTTAAGTACTGATGAACAAGTTGCATATGGTATTTGAAATCAAGCTTATTAGAAATTATGCAAAAACCACTATTTTCCTTAAAAATGAATGATTGGCTACTTTACGAATAAGTCACCTGAGTGTCAGTAAATTTAGAATTAGTTGCTTTGCCACTTTAAAATGCATTTACTTGGATAACACTTCATCATACTTGGATGATACTTGGATGAGTATCTAGTGAACAATTACAAAATCAGCTAATCATGTTCCGTAGCACTACATAACACGTAATAACACAGTGAAGTGTTATTTTAAAATATTTACTAACCTATGACTATTACTCTCCTCATCTGTAAACATCTGCTAGTGATAGCTGCTTTGCCTATGCTGTAATATTATATGGGATTAATTTAAAAATCAAGTGTTTTCACAATACATTTAAAGTAGAATTATCTTGATAATTAAATTAAATTTTTCATTTTATATATATCAAGAACAGCACACACCTGAAATTCAGCCAGAAAAAGTCTTCCTTCATCAGCAATCTTTCTCTTATAAGTTTCTAACAAAGTATCTGCATTGATTGGCTCCACACTCATCAGTTGCTTTTCATCATCTTTAAACACATTGAAAATTCAGTATGAATGTTAGGAAACCCTTCAAAAACTAGTTAAAATAAGCAATGGAAAAATTTCAGAAAATTTTTACTATCCTGAGTATATGAAAACAAATAATTTTCTTTATTATAAACATAGCTTCAATTTCTCTAACTTCACAAATCAAAAAAATCACTTTTTAAAATAGAAATTAAGGAAATGTAAAAATTTGGAATTTATACATTTGGAATTTGTTTTCTTACCCTAAGGCAAATTGCTATTTTTGTCATGTCTGTAAATGATGGGCCTTTAGAGGGAGCAGCCGCCATCCCACCCAGGCAGGGACCTGAGCAAGCTGACTCCGTGTGACTTTCCATCTGCCCTTCCCTCCTTTCACTCCCTCATCTGCTGCCTAATGCTTCCCCGCAGTCCAAGAAGACTCATATGCACATTTCTAATTTCTCTGTCTGTACACGTTTAATACTACGGCACTTATCAGACTGTTGCATATTCATCGATGCTTTTGTCTTCCACTTATTAGGCTCTAGATTGTTTAAGAGCAAAATTTGTGGCATGTTGCTGCTGTATTTTCAGGGCCTGACACAATATTTGGAATATATTTGAAATTCACAGATACTAGCTGGTTGAATAAATAAATACATGAATTTAAGATTCATCATTGTATCAACAGAGGAAGACCAGTGAGATTAATAAACTGTGAGTTCTTATTGAAAATGGATTTACATGTGAGGGGATATTCAGAAGTAAAAAATAAACACCTTACCCCTTTCAACAAGTTCCTGTTGTTCTTCCAAATTTCTGTGACAATGATAAATGTTAATTTTTACATTTTAAAGAAATGTGGAATTCAATTTGCATTCAATTTATATTTAATGACTATATTGGAGGAAGTAGGGGAAGCTGGTTGAATTTAAAAAAAAGGAAAAGGGGGAGGGAGGGGAGAATGAAGCAGAAAATAATGTGAGGGGACAGAAGGGAGGGGAGAGGAGAGATTGGGAGGGGGGAGGAGAAAAATAACCCAACTAAGGGTTGTCTGCTAAACTCAAATGAGGTGCAAAATTATTTTATCTTAAGCCTCCTAGTTTTCATAAAGTAAAATATTTTTCAATTGCTTCTAGCAACAGGAATACATATATACTTCCCTAGGCATTTTATTCCTTTTCCTTTGTCTTTCCTACATTCTTCTGACCCCACTTTATACTAAAATAACATACTCTTTTCATTGGTTATTTTAAAAGAAATGCACAACAATATTAATAAATAATTTAATGCAAACCAACAAGACCTTACTAAAAGACTTTTATCAAAAGATCTGTGATGAACCAGATTTCATGCTGTCTTTTCTGAATTCACTTTTTTTCACTTCAGTGGTTTTAAATTTGTCTTACAGTTAAGTGCTCCCATCATTGTTTTTTCTTTTTGAAATCAAATCTTACCTGGATCTTCTCTTCTGTAGGTCATAGATTTTATAAAGAACAATAAGCAGAGCTATTGATGTCACAATAATCAGAAATACCAAAAATATAATCAGTGCTTTAGAATTATCTAGAAATGAAAAATAACACATGAAGAGAGTTCATTATCAAATATTTTGCTGGATTCTTTAAATAGTCACATTAATTTTGATTTTAATATTGGCACTTATTTTGAGGGTTTCAAAAAATATTTGGAATGAGAATACAATGAGTTCCTGATTTTGTGAATTATGTCTATATTTTTAAAAAACAATAAAAGTTTTCTATTTTAAATGAGTAATTAGAATGGGGGCCTCCCTACTGGTACAGGAGTAAAAGTCTCAGCTTTATCAAGCTATAGCCAGCCACTGTGGCATGAGTTAGATCCCTGGCCAGGGGAGCTGCCAGGGAGCTGACCCACATGGCACAGCAGACCTCTCCTGTCTCTCCTGCTGCTCCCCTCAGCAGTGTGTTACAGTAGATCTGCCTGTTCTGCTCCCCGCTCGGTCTCTGATGAGTCCTCTCATCCACCAACCTTTGGCCTACACCTCAGTTATGAATGCATACAAAAAAATAAATCTTTTTAAAAAAGAGTAATTAGAATGTAGAAAAGTAATTCTCTTCCCTTTCATTAAGTAATATCTTTTTATGACTCTGATCATTTAGATTTCTTCCTCTTTTTGTTTCTTTCAGTCTCTATTTGGAAGGGCTCAAAGAGCCAGCTGCTATAACTCTTAGAGAAACGCATATACAGTAGTATATAACATATGCAGAAGATAGTAGCATCCTTAAGGAATCAGCACAAAGTTACACTTTCTTATATCCTCATTAACTATAAAATCAATTAACCAAGGGAGATAAATTGTTTCATTTTACAGTTAGGATTCCCTTCCTCTGATATGAATTTTACTAAAGTTTAACCTGAAATGCGTTTTGAAAGAAGAGTGGAGAAAAGAGAATGTGTTACAACTATCCCTTGCCTGAGCATCTCACACTCTTCAAAGTGTAACAAAATACTGCAGGGACTTAAGGGCCTCAGTGATCTAGAGAGAGTGCTTAATCTCTACCACCTTCTTGATGGGACCTTGGGCAGAAACCTCACCGACTGTGTCACTCCATTTCCCAATTCCAAATAAATGAGTTGATTCCCAGTTAAACACTTAGCAAAGTGCTGGGGACAGATTAAGTACTAATTATTCACTAGTCACAAAAACGTTCAAAAACTGCCCTAGATATCTAAGATACCTCAGAGAACAAAACAGACAAAGATCCCTGTCCTCACAGAACTGACCATCTTGGGAAGAAGGACAATTATCAGTATGCATAATAAATCAGCAAGTGGTAAAGTAGGTTAGATGATGACAGGTATAGAGAAGGAAGGAAATTAAGCAGATACATGGGGGAGGTACTTTCTAGGCAGAGGTATACTGCAGGCCAGAACCTGAACTTGAAGGCAGGAGCTTCCACTGGTTATTGAGCTAAGTTTGAGCACTGAGAGATTTTTGAGCAGAGCAGTAACAGATTTTTGTGATGGTTGAGAATGCTGTAGTGCAGGCTAAAGATCATAGTGGTTTATACCACCTTGAACTATCTGTAGTTAGAATATATAGTCACTTGACGTTTAATTAATGGAGATCATGAAGGCTGTGGGAGAGGCGGGATTGAGGAGAGAACAAGAGTCCTATTTTGGATCTGAGTTTGAGAGAATTGACACCCAAGAGGAGATGCCAAAGAGGAAATTGAAAATGCAAATCTGAATCTCTTGCACCATGAATCTTCTGAGAAAGTTTCTGGAACTGGACATAAACTTAAGAGTCTTCAATGTGTAGTTAATATTTAAAGCTATAAGACTGAACTATTTATCAGAAAATTAAAATTAGAAAGGAAAGAAATCTCAAGAATGAGTCCCGACACAATCCTATATTCAAAGGTTAGAGAGGAAAGATGGAATCAGCAAATGGGAAGAAAAATCAAGAGTGTGGTGTTAAGATACTCAATTTACAAGGAGGCATTTCAAGGAGAAAATGAAATTAGAGAAATGCTAGAGAAATGCTGCTGCCAAGTCAAATTGGATAAAGATGAGAATTGATCTTCTGGCTTAGTACTAGGAAGATAATGAATTTGACAAGAGGAAAGTTTCAAATCAATTGCAACGTTAAGATATAGAGATTACCCTGAGTAAGCTGACTTCATGGTGAGTTTTTTAAAAGCAAAAGGAGATCAGAGATTCAAAGCACCAGAGTAGGGGCCTCCCCGGTGGCTCAGGGGTTAAAGTTTCAATGCTATCAAGTTATGGACAGCCACTGCAGCATGAGTTGGATCCCTGGCCAGGGAGCTGACCCACATGGCACAGCAGATCTCTCCTGTCTGGTCCACTGCTCCCCTCAGAAGTGTTTTTTAGTAGATCCACCTGTTCTGCTCCCCACTCTGTCTCTGGTGAATCCTCTCACATCCTGTACCTCTGGCCTACACCCCAGTTCTTGAATGCATAAATAAATAAAAATAAATATTTAAAAATAAAAACAAAGCACCAGAGAATCCAACATGTTTTGGCTCGTTTGATGAAGGAGGAATCCTTTTGGAAATGATCTGTGAAATGGCCTGTGTGACCTACTTGAGACCCTGGCCAACACCCCCCAAAGATAGTGGTCTACAGTGATTTATCTGCATTGATTAAATTATCTCAGTATATGTCCTTATCTGTAAAATGGGAATGATTTTATTTTTTAAAGGGGATACTGTCAGAATATGTGTATGTTGTGTGTATCAACTTATCTATCTAACATCTATAGTCTATCTTTTGAAAGAGAAGATCAACACATATTAAACAATCACTTTTTGTGGATCTATAAAAGGGTGGAAATGGAGATGAAAGTAATTATATGACCAGAATGTAATTAATGTTCTAGGGAAGAAGTTTTTATTGCAATGGACTCCAAAAATGACCCAAAGTGTTCTTTGTTCTATCTCAAATTATTGTCATTAAAATTATCAATCTATACTAGTGATTAGTGGCATATATATTGATCTATACCCAGAATTTGTGGATAAAAACCTCATCAGAGAGGGCCTCCCTGGTGGCCTAGAGGTTAAGTCTCAGTGCAATCTCCACTACGATCTCAGTATGATCCCCAGCCAGGGAGCTAAACCACATATGGTGCAGCAGACTGTTCCTTTCTTACCTGCTGCTCCCCTGAGTAGCATATTTCAGTAAATCCACCTGTTTTGCTCCCCATTCTATCTCTGGTGAATCCTCTTATCACCCCCCCTCCCACATACTTCTGGCCTATACCCTGTTCTTTTATGTAAACAAAAAAGTTGTTTAAAAAAAATAATGAAATCTCATCAAAGACGCAATAACTAATCCTGTCTCCTTCAAGTAAATTATTAAAATGAAAGGTTGTTACTAGCAAAATAGAATACCCTGAACTGAGATTTTGCAAGAAAATGATTATGAGTAAGCCTTCCAATCTATATTAATGAATTAAGATTGATTCTACAGAAACATTAAATAACTTCAGATTTCCTGGATAAACTGGTAACAATAAAACAAGTATTCAGCAATCTCTCATGTAGTAAGTACATGTTTTTCTCCCTTCTCTCCATGAGCTCTCCTAATATTAAAGAACTGACAGTGGCATAAGTCTGTAAAGGCAGAGAGAATGGGATAAGGAAACCTAGAGAGAACTCACAAGGCTCAGAAGGTAGAAAACAAGGGAAATCAGTACTAAGACAGCACGCTGTAAGGGATGGATGCCCCTTACTCAGAATGTCTGAGTCTCAAGTTTGGAGGCACCAGATACAGTGGAAGTGAATCAAAGTACCAAAAATGGTGCAGTTGAACAATCAAGCACTCCTTAAAAAATATTTCCCACAAATGAGACAGTTGTTTTCTGGGAAAATATAATGGAAGAGGTACGTAACTCAAGGTCAAGTCAGACCACACTAGAACAGGGATGAGAACCAGGAATGAGATAAAGAGGAAAAGTAAAGGTCTGCATATAAAATGATTGGGCACTATCTCCATGCCCTGTAAGGGAAGAACCATTCCCCTAGACTTTACCCCAGTACTAGGAGTGGTATGCTGATTAGTTTCTGGAGATAATGAATGACAGAAGGGAAAACAATAATACCATAGGGATTCTATACTCCTCAGTCAATAAGCCCCTCTACAAATAACAGAACATCGAATCAACTTTTCCCATGTCTCACTGTAAAAATGATTAAATGCCATAAGACTTAAACACTCAAGAAACTTCAAACAAATAATAGGGGTGTCAAAATAAGAAATCAACTTATTAATTCCAAATTGTATTTAGTGGGAACTCCAAAATACTATACAAATAAAACATAGCAATAAAAGATTTCAGATATGTAAATCCCCAGGTCACCAAAGCCAATACTACCAAGGAAAATAAATAAATAAGACCCAGGTATACCAAGAATGAAAAGAAAAGTCTGAAAGTTTCAGAGCGAAAAACAAGGGAACAAATAGAAAGGAGCAGTGGGAGAATGGATGTTAAGAAAATGATACAGAAATACTTATTAAATTATGTATTTTTAAATTTAGAATTCTATGTCAGGTTAAAAAATTGACTTCAGTGAGGTAAATCAGGACAGATTAGTATCTAATGTCTGCTTCTGCCAAGCATACCATTGAGGGACAAGTAAAACAGTACACTGAGCAATATGTCTTGCTACTAATATGAAGAAATATCATAAACATAATCATAACTTAATACAGATAGTTCTTCTTATGAATTTTACTTTTTGAAACCAGCAATCTTTTAATAACCAAATCTCCTAATTTGGATTTAAGATATTGTCCTTAATAGGAATTAGTATTCTTATACATATGCTTGTTTCAGACTTCAGATATTATATTTATGAAAAATACATGATTTAAACACTAGTAATTAAATGAGAGTGAAAATAATAAACACTTTGCAAATGCTAACATATCTTAGTATACATGCAATAAATAGCAGACTTACATGATGTGCCTTTACTCGTAGAAAATGGAGGTCCTGAATACTGAGTATTGTTATAATAGATCTGAATGTCAGCAATAAAAGAAAAAATAGTTTTCTAATGTAAATTTATATATCATAATGACACATTTTATTCTCATACAATGTTGTTTATTTTCATTAAAAATATACTGACTAGTCTTAGTCTAAAGATGAAACTTCAATGTCATGCTAGTATTTTGTTGTAAAATAATTTTTAAAACAAAACATTGAACATTGTAAAAGGTAATAAAGAAATCTTAGCTCATTTAATAATAATAGTAATGATAACAATAATAACCACCACAACCAACAAAACAACAACAAAACTATAGTACTTATCCTCAATAGTAAGTAAAGAGATTCCATTAAAACAAAAAGAGGAAAAAGAGAGAGAATTTAAAAAAGAGAGACATCGATACTAATTTCTCCTAAACACCAAAACCAAAAATGCTGGTGATTCTCTCAAAAATAGTCATTTCAAGTACTTCTATGGAAAAGGTACTATTATAGGAATAAAAAACTTAAATACACGTAAATTCTTGTTGGTACAATAAATTCATATTCAGGAATTTATTCATATAGGAATGATGAAAGATATAATAAAAGATTTTGCTGTTTACTGAAAGTGTGTTTACTGATGTTTGTGACAGAAACTAAAATAGGTATAGTTAGTTGGATGTGATAAAGCCTAGCATAGAATACTATGCAACCATAAAAATTACATAGTAGCAGATTATCTAACATGGAAAATTCTCATGATATGGTGATAGTTGAAAAATGTAGTTCATCAAACTGTATTCACAATGTTGATTGTATTTGTTGAATATTTATATAAAAGTACATTACATATTATGACATTGTGAGATAATAGAAACTATTTACTGGCCTCTATCTTCAGTTCATGGCACAGAGTTCCTAAAAACCCTTGAAATTTCCTGCATGACAGAAATGGTCACTCTGAGTGGGATCCTGGTTGAGGACTAGTCACCAGAAAGACTCTCATGACTAGAAGCTTGGAATTTTCAGCCTGCCCTCCATTCTCTTGAGGAGGGAGAAAAAATGAAAATAGAGTTAATAATTAATCTTTACTTGCCTATGTGATGAGCCCTCCATAAAATCTTTTACCTATGCATATTGGAGAGCTCCCAGGTTGGCCAAAATCTGCGAACAGGAAGGGTGATGTACCCCAGTTTCACAGAAATAGACATTCTACTTTGGGGGCTTTCCTCGATCCCATCCTACGTACCTCTTCAACTGGATGTTCATCTGTTTCATTTATCATAACTTTTAATAAGATGGAATACATATTTCCTTGAGTTCTGTTAGCTGCCCTAGGAAGTTAGTCAAACCCAAGCAGGGAGCCATGGAAATCCCTGATTTGGAACCAAGTTGGACAAAAATTACAGGTGAGGTGGGACTACTAGTTGTGATTGGTATCTGAAGTGGGATAGGAGCTACCTTGTGAGATTGAGTCCTCAACTTGCAGAATCTGATGCTATCTCCAGGTATCATGTCAAGTGAACACCCAACTGGTGTCATGAGAATTGCTTGGTTGGGGTAAATCCCCCACACATTTGGTGAACAGAAGTATCAGGCATCAACAGCTTAATGTAAATAGTGAGGAGACTCATGGGGAAGAAACACACAGGGCTGGACTGAAGGAACAGGCTGGAAAAACTGAGGTTTTTTTTTTTAATTTTTGCAGAAATAGATGCAAAAAACAGTGAGTAGATAGTTAGTGGGTGAGTTTTCTTAATTCTCTAGATTCTCTGGTATTTCCAAATATTTGTATCTAGCCTCAATGTATGTGTATAAATGTTTGTGATTAAAAAAGTAACATTAGGGCTTCCCTGGTGGCGCAATGGGCTAAGTGCAGCACTATGAAACTATCCAGAGCCACGGTAGCAAGAGTTCAATACCCAGCCAGGGAGATTCCCACATGGTGCAACAGACCTTTCCTGCCTTGCCTGCTACTACCCTCAGCAGTGTACTTCAGTCAGTCTGCCTGTTCTGCTCCCTAATCTGTCTCTGGTGAATCTTCTCACCATTCCACACCCTGGCCTACACCCCAGCTTGTATGCATAAATAAATAAATCTTTTTTAAAAAAGTCACAGTAAAGATAAAATATGAAGATAAATCAAGTGTTTGACAAAGTAATAAACCATCGTGCATAAAATGTACTTCTTGACACAGGAGCCAAATTCAGCTATAAGTAAATCATATCGAAGGTCAAAAACACTCCAACAAAATATTTGGTTTAGACCACTGTTTTTAGTCCTAGGGAGGAAAAGGGTGAAGTCAAACTTTGAAGACTTTAAAGTATGGTTCCATTAGACATCAGAGTTTCTCAAGCTCATGTGAGCCCTGGTCTGAGTATTATTTTAATACTACATAATAATCATTATAATCATTAGCAGTACTATAGAGATTATAGAAATTATCATCTCACCTTCAAAGTGTATTCTGTAAAATAGTAAAGGTCTTTTACACTGAAGTGGCAGTGTGTGCTGTTAAAAGTTCTCGTTTCACGGCCTCCTTCGACTTTCAAGTGGTAACGGCCAATTGGGCCATTACGTTCTTTAGGACCACTACAAGTCACGTTAATGCTATTGTCTGAAGCCAAAACAACTTTCACATTCTCGACCTTGCCTGGTTCTATCAAGAAATCAAGAAAGATGTGTTACTTTAATCATTTGGTAAATTCGTATTTAAATGACTTCACCTTACATGCATACAATAGGAAATGACAATAGTACATACAAGAAAAAGCTGGAATGAAACCTCCAAATTGTCTGTTCATGTAAAGTATAGCTGTGTGGGCTCCATTCTTAAAGCCATGGTGGTTTATGCACTCCCCCAAGGAGGGTAAAGAATTAGAGAGGAGAAAGATGGGAGCCAGAGAGGGACAGAGGAGAAGCAGGAAGGGAAGAGCGGGTCACTGACCCAAGGCCGACGTGCAATGCAGGTCCTCCCTTCTGGAAGAGCTTCCTTTATCCTGGTAAGCACCTACCTGACTGGATTCTTCAGGACCAGCAACAAATTCTTCTCTGTGATATCACAGAAATCAGGAAAATAACAAAGGCATAAAGTTTGAGGATCTGGACTTTCTAAACCAGAGCCTAAATGACATAAGGAACATTTTATGTCTATCTTAAAGAAGACTTTCCTCATGCAGATGCCCGTAGGGTCTGGACCTGCTGCATTCTACACGGACATTTCTCTTTCCTGACCTCCTGGAGTCATGTGCACCTCAGAGGCAGATCTAGCTTTGGGTCTGGAAACTATGGAGACACCACGTGGGTGGCAAGAGCCACTGAAAGGGAAGCTCAAAGGGAAAATGTGACATGAAATAAAACCGTAACAAAAAGAAAATGCTAAGGAAATAATTATGTTTTGTGAGGTGTTTTGTCAGGTGAGCAGAGGTTAGCAAGTGAATGCTTGGTGAGTGAAGCATTATCAGATCTCTGATTGCACTTAATATTTCTAGATTACAAAGCAAACCATTGACAACACATTTTTATCAAAGTGGGTTTCACACTTAATTGCCTAAAATCTTTGCAATGCAACTGTCAGTAATCCCTTATGCTTTGTTCTTATGATTCTCTTATTACATCTGAAGGGTATGGAGAACATGACAACAATTTCTAAATTATTGTATTTTAAATTATTATAAATCCTAGATTTTAACAAATGTACCAAGTCAATGTGTCTACCAAATGATACATAAAGATAGAAGTATTGTGTGCCAAAAATCTCATATGTGGCCGGCCCCTGGTCACTCACAGACAGAAGCACGAAAGCATATAACTTACCTGAAGCCCTTGTGAAAAGTGTACACTTGTCGTTAGGTCCATCACGTCGCACTTTTCCATTGATGGAGGCATTTAAGGATACCGTATAGTTTGTGTAAGGTTTCAAATTTTGTAACTTACAGCGAGTTTCACTTTCATGCAGATCATAACACTCATTAGCTTTAAAAAATATGGAAACATTTATTCATTAAAAATCAGAATTACCACATTTTAATTTGTTCTCTATATGAAATCATTAAAAATCTAATGAGTGAGAAATACTTATTTTTGGTGCTCAAATGTATGTCCACACAATTACCAACAAGTATGTTAAACAAATGCAATATTACAAAGAAAATATTAAATATTTTTGAATTGTATTTCATATAATTAATTTGTTACACAAAATACTGTATTAAATTAAGGTCTACTTGTGAAGATGATCTCTTTTCTTTCTGAGAAAACAGTCCTCTGTGGCTATTATGAAAGTCTGCAGTTTTGAGGTGTCAGAAAGATTTCCTTCTAGCAAGCCTTATTCTGATGTTTAACTTCTAAGCTTTGAACATTGATATTAACTGTTGT
Source organism: Scalopus aquaticus (assembly GCA_004024925.1). Taxonomy (NCBI): domain Eukaryota; kingdom Metazoa; phylum Chordata; class Mammalia; order Eulipotyphla; family Talpidae; genus Scalopus; species Scalopus aquaticus. Next base: position 37,721 of record PVIJ01001786.1, read on the forward strand.
TAAGGACTTGAGGTGCAGAATCCATTTGATTATCAGTAGCTCTGTCTACTCTATCATACTAATTTAACTTATGGGGACAGCAAGAATGAGGGTAAAACAATCGGTCAGAGGAATTTGAGCTGTTTGTTGAAAGATGAATTAGACTAACTAGGTGTAAAGGACAAAAGAAAACAACACATATAAAGAAGATGCATTTAGAGTTTAGGGATAGGCCTGTCTAGGAAAGTGGGTTTTGATTGGAGAGGCCTATTAGAGAGCAGACCTTGTTTAAGTACATTTTAACATTCAGGCAGAAAAGTTAGCAATTAAATTGAAAAATCAATAGCCACAGCTTATTTTTGAGTAGCCAAGTCACATCAATAGAGAGGTTACAACATATCACTGGATAGCAGTTGCAGTGATGATGAAGGATGATGATGATAATAATTATAACTATAATACCAATAATGACAAAAACAATAAATAGATCACTCTATGCACCAAGTTCTGTACTTAGTGGTACACACGAATTAACTAATCATCACCACCATCCTACAGGTTGGCATTCTTGAATATCATCCAGCTTTACAGATGACAAAGCAGCCACAGAGACATTGACTGATTAATCTGCCCACGATCTCCCAGGAAGTGAAGCACAGAGCCAGGAGCGGACCCAGGCTTCAAGGTTCCAGAGTCCGTGCTCGTCTTCACCACTGTGCATAACCTGATTGAAAGGAGGGGCAATGTCTACAGTGGGGCCCAGGTTTTCATTAATCATGGATAATTTACTTCTATGGTCCAGCTGGATGCACCTCTAGACTTTCAAATACAGTTTATGAAAAGACTTAATATGCTACTTCCTTGTCTCAGTTACTTGCCATAAAGTGAAGATTATTGTATTATCTGTAGCTCACTGTGGTATGCTAAATAGTGAGGGAGATCAAATATGTGTTCTAGCTGGTTAAGTGTCTATTTCTCAGAAAGCCTCCGAACTAGGGTTAGTTGTCATACACCTACAGACTCAGTTCTTCCCTGTCCCTAGTGCAAATTCTTTCTCAGGACAGTAAATGTGTGAGCTCAAGAGAGCGACAGAGGACACCTTTAATTTGTGGCTCCATACACGGAATCTGATACAAGGACATCACCCAGTTTCTTACTCAGCTATAATCCAAGTGTCAAGATGTCATTTCTAAGATCATTCTGACTTCCACTCACTGACTAATTTTGTATGTTTAGGTATATGTAATCTCACAACCATTCTAGATTAAAACACATTTAATTTATGTAGTTCCATGAAGCTTTTATTTCAGTTGTGACAAAAATTAATTTTTGATTTAATTTTGATTTAACAATGCAATGTTCAAAGATGTGCTCGCTTGGGAATCAAAGTTGTCAGTGTTTATAAAGGTGGTTCAGAATGTTCATTTCTGATGGTGAATCGTTTCAAGGTTTGGTTTAAGGCCTTAAATACTTCCTATGACTATCTCTGCCACCTCTGTGTGTTTGAACCCTTTTTCTCAGGTCTCTGACATTAGAAACAAGTTGTAGGGGACAAGTTAAGAGCTTAATTGCTTTAATGTTGAGAATAGTTTAAACAGGGTAACAAGAACATGCCTAACCTACAAGTCATTCATCTTGCACTGAAAACGGCAAGAAGGACACTGGCTGCCTCATTTGTCACCTCTTTGTTTTTCAAAAAATGCTTCAGGAAATCCTCTTGATTTGCACTGCTCTCATGTATCTGTTTGAACACTATGCCACTCATCCCCAAAAGATTTTGTGATGCCAAAACGGTATATATTTTCTCTCACAATAAAAGGCATTACACAAAACAAATTCCAGCAACCACTGTCACATTGAAGCGTGCACAGTGGATTCAAAAATATTTGTTGAGTAGACCTTTGAACGTAGCAAAGCAAAGCAGTCTCTGCCCCCTTATTGAGGAACGTTCATTGTCATTTGCCACTATTAAGGTTAACGACAGTACTGCAGTTTCCCAAGGTAACTCATGCCAGAAACATGCAAAAAGAGTCAGTTCAGGCTATTGAATCTGAATATTTAAGTTCTGTCATCCTCAGTTGCACCATATAAGTTACAAAAATATGTATGCATCTCTCCTTTCAGAAGCATTATTGAAATGTTTAACAAAATCTTTAAATAAAATAGAAAACTAAATAAAAGCCAATTACATTTTCCTCCACTTTTATTCCCTAGCTTTCAGAATACCAAAATAATTAAATTATGAAATAATGAGATGAATTTTAACACCTAATTAAAAAGTAATGTAAACTGCAATAATAGTTCAAGACTTTATTCTGTGGATTTTAGATAGCCATTTTATTAGAAATAATGAAAGTAGTTAAAATAATTATTTAACAATGCCAAGGTCCTCTCAACACTCTTTGATTTAGATGAAATGAAAGATCTCATTATGACTTATGTTTGAGATGAATGATGAAAAAAGGCAGTCAGTGCTTGCTGTGGAATGGATGATAGACTCTGTTACCAATTAACAGTATTGGAGAAAAAAACTCACATAGCCTGATATTGTCTAGTTCCCTTTCTCTCTCATGTATCATGTTTTGATAGCACTAAATAAGTGTTTTTAATGTTCAAAAAAAATGCAAAGAAAAACTTTTTAACAACTAATTCATTATATTCTTCTTAGCCTAATTATGTAAATACAGTTTTTAAAAGCTGCATTGACTGAGAAAGCTGATGATAGCTTTCCAAAGGGGAAGGCTATCAGAGAGGGAGGAATGATAGCAAGGTGGGGAGGGAGACAGTGGACAATGGTGGTGGACAATGGCTGTCTTGGTGGTGGGTATGCGTGATAACAAGTCCTGAGAGGGGGTTCTAACACACAAACAACAACGTAAACCAAAGTTACAAAAAAAAAAAAATGGCAAAAGAAACACTGCTCCACAAATTTCCGCCATGTACTCTTTCATATAAAATACTCTGTAGTAGAGAAGAGAGAGTAGCAGAGAAATAAAATAGAGAAATAAAGCAAGGGTTTGTGAGCAGACAATTCAGAGAAGAGAAAGCAAAACAATGTGTTCATACAGAAACCAAGCAAAGGGACTTTCTCTAGCAGGTATTCAATAAGGCAGAGGTATCTAATGTCTTGGTGTTTCTAGTTCCTATAATTCCCACATTTCCTTTCTCATAGGTTTTAAATTAACCTCAAATACATGACATGTTTCTTCCCCATTGCATGTGATTCCTCTTATGCTAATTTGAAAACTAAATGTGTATTTAACTTTGTTTTAGTAATTTTTTATAATTCAAAAAAAACCAATAAAATGGTATCAAAATATAAAATAATACACAGAAGATTAATGGTTTTCAATTTTTCAAAAAGTAAAATTTATAACTGATTCCTTTCAATCAAAGAGACAGCATTCTGTGAAACGTTCAGCTCAGTCATACCTAGCAAATGGACTACTCCAGGTGCTGAGGCTGTTCTGGGTTGATCCATTGATGCTCCCTGTTATCCACAAGCATTTTAGATACTTAACTTATCCAGTCAATGTCTATTCTCTTTTTTAGCCTCCCATTTGGGGGACTCATGGTTGAGCTTGTTATCACAAAACTTTTGGATTATGTTTGTTTCTGTAGCTAAAAATATGTTCCAATATTCTACCTGTCATCTAAATGGCCTTTATGGCATATATGCTATTTTCATTCATCCAATATTTTGCATGTATCAACTAGAGCAAACTTTGGAAGCCGTATGCTTATGAATCAGAATGATGGCTTCAAACCAGTGCAGCTCACTAACATAGTACTTGGAAGGGAGTATTGAGTATTATTTTTAAGAGATTTTCCTTCTCCAGGCTTGGAATGCAAGCCTGAAAGCATGTTCAAACAAAAACAGATCATTAGAGACAAGCAAATACTAGAGATCTTCTGGCCTTTAGCCATTTCAGGATCTAAAGAGTCCATGGTGAGTGGAACTGATTCTAAAATCAAAGCACAGAGGGTGCCCATCACATCACTACTTTGAGAGCTCCCTGACTCCCTAGCTCAATCCACATGTCTAGTATTTTTCCAATTCTTGATTTTTCTTTTCTGATTTGGAATCAAATTTTGTGAAGATTACCTGAGGTATTCCAATAACAAAGATGAAAATTATCAAAAGGTTTTTGAGGACGCTTCCAGGTAATAATTCCTGCCACTGCACTCTCATCTATACAAGAAATAATCCGAGGTTTATCTGGAGCTGTTAAAAGAATAAGAAAAAAATTTGAAAAAAAAGAAATGGAAAAAATATTCTTCATATTATAACCCTGCATTAGTAATAACCATATTTTGATTAATTATAATTAATTATGAATGATTAATTATAAATTTACAATGAAATTAGAAGAATCACATTTGGATTTATGTCACTCCAGAACAGCACTGTAGAACCTAAGCATGCCACTGACGTGGAGTTACTTGAGAATCACCTCTTCTTCTCCATTATATTATGATCCAGTTATCTTGGGATGCCAGGTTTCACTATGCTAAAAATATGTCATTGGTTTCACATCATAAATCTAATGGTCATTATTTTGAGTGAAACTAGTCATTGCTTCAGTCTTCAAAACCTGAGATGAAGAATGTAATACATGCTTAATTGCTTAATTTTATGGGGTATATATCATATTAGAACATGGCATTGTGGATTATAATTTGATGAGTTTTGACAAATGTATGCATTACAGAATAACAACCACAAGCAAGTTATAGCACATTTCTATCACCCCCCAAAAGTCCTTCTGGTTCTCTTCTCAGTAAACTTAATCCTTCTGCCCAACTGTAAACATCCTCTGAACTGTTTTCTGTTACTACAGATTAAATTTGTCTCTTCATCCATTTAATATGGATAAAAATCAAAGTTTTTTTTTGTCTAGCATATTGCTAGACTCTTGTAGACATAATGTTGTAGACTCATACATACCATTGTGTCAGTAATTAATTCTTTATTACGTGCAAATAATATTCCTTTGTAAGGACAGACTGCCTATTATCTATTTATTCAACTGCTGGTGGATTTGGGGGTGGATGGCAGACCTTTAGCTACTATAAGTAAATTTCTCTGAATATTTGTGTATAAGTCTTTGTGTAGATACTCTCTTTCTTAGAATGAACTTTCTAAGTTGTTGGTTTATCAATAGTATTCTCAGTCTTTTTAATGTTAACCCTTTTAGTGAATATGCATGTCATGATCATCTCATTGTTTTAACTGGCATTTACCAGATGATTAATGATAGTGAGCACATTTTTATGTGTTTGTTTTCTGTCTGCATAGCTTATTTTGTGAGGCATATGTTCACAATGCTTGCCCATTTTTATTGGGCTACTTGGTGTCTTACTTTGCAGTTGAAGAGTTCTCTACATATTCTTGAAAACCTCCTTTGTTGAAAAAATGAATTGTGGATTTTTACAATGCTTGATGATGTTTTACTCCCTTTATGGCTTTTTCAGAGCAGAAATGTTCAATTTTGATTAAGTCCAATTTATGAAATTATTTATTTTTATTATTCCTTCACTGTGTCTTACGTATGGAATCCTTGTCTGCATTACCCTAGTGAAGATTTTCTCTAGTGTCTTCAGCTAGACATTTCAAAATTTCAGTTTTAGTATTTAGTAAAATGCAATCCATTTTGAGTTACATTTTGTGTTTGTTGAGAAGTAAGGGCTAATTTCTTTGTTATTTCTATAGGGATATCTTGATCATTCATTGGAAAAACCTAAACTTTTACCCATTGCATTGCCTTTGTACTTTCATAAAAAATAAAATATTTTTATGGAATTTCTATTTTATTACTTTGGTTTACAAAGACTAATAATTTTAGTACTTAATATACAAAAATATTTAATTTGGGGGACTCATGGTTGACCTTGTTATCACAAAACTTTTGGATTATGTTTGTTTTTGCAGCAGTATACTTCTTGCTAAAAATATGTTCCAGTATTCTCCCTATCATCTAAATGGCCTTTATGGCATATATGCTATTTTCATTTCATTTTAGTCATGCTGAGGACATGTTTATTTTTTTTCTTGTGGTATTGACTTTGCTTTTAGAGAGTTATTGAGATGCATAGACTCAGACAACTCCCTTATTCCTCAGCTATTCCTTCTATATAAAATTTAAAATTACTTTAGTATAATCTCTCAAAAATCAGTAATATTATAATTAGTAGACAAGTTCTTCAACGTGGCATGTTACAAGATACAGAAAAATTATTTGCATGTCCACATATTAGTAATAAACAATCTGCAAATAAAATTTTAAAAACATTTTCACTGAATCCAGCAATGAATAAATTTAAACCTAAAAACAAATTTAAGCAAAAAAGCACAAGACTTGTGCATTGAAAATGAAATATATTTTTTAAAAATTAAAGACCTAAATTAGTGAAGAGTCAGCCTGTAGTCACAGGTAGGAAGACTAACATTGTTAAGACAGTCAGAATTCTAGCTGGCTTCTTTGTAGAAATTGACAATTGATTCTAAAATTTATATGGGATTTCACCCTTGAAATTTCCCTAAATTAAATTCCCCCTTAAATTAGGGTGGAAATAATTTGAATAGGTAGAATAGATAATTAATATTGTTAAGACAATCAATTCTAGCTGGCTTCTTTGTAGAAATTGACAATTGATTCTAAAATTTATATGGAATTTCAAGGGACCTTTGACACCCAAAACAGTCTTGATGAAGAATATAGTTGAGGGACTTAATTTGCTATTTGAAATCTTACACAAATAACAGCTAATCAGCAGTGTTGTACTGTTATAAGATAAACATGAAATCAATGAAAAAAACTGAGTTCAGAAACAAGCCCATCATTATGATTAGTTAATTTTTGATATGGGTAGCAAGAATATTCAATGGGGTAGGAAGAGTCTGTTCAGCAAATGGATCTAGGTCAACTGATAGCTATAACAAAAGAATAAAATCAGACCCTTACCTGGTATCACATAGGAATACTGTCTTAAAATTGATTAATAGGGCTAAACTTAAGGAACCAAAGTTATAAAGGTCTTAGCAGGAAATGAAGGTATAAGTCAGTATGTAAGGATAAATCCATATGGGTTTTTGAGTGTGGTACCAAAAGCACGACCAGTAAAAATAAAAATTATAGATTGGACCTTATCAAACTTAAAAATGTATGAACTTCAAAAGCTTTCAATGAAATAAAAAGAGAACCCACAGAATAGGATAAGATATTTGTAAATCATATGGGTGGTAAGCGATTGTGTTTAGAATGTACAAAGATTTCTTAAAACTAAATTAAAGAAATCCAATTGAAAAATGGGCAAGAATTTGAGGACCATGGGTGCTTTGGTGGTAGTATGGCATGGTAACATACTTTCAATTATGTTTACCTCAGCAAACATAATTATGTTTATATTCAGTATTATAAACCAGTACTTCAATAACAAAATAAATGAAAGGTGGGGGGAAAAAAAAAGTAAATGGGGGGGAATAATTTGAATAAATAAAAAATATGCAAATGGACACTAAACCATTTATCATTAATCCTAATCACGATGAACTACCAGTTCATACCCACTGGATGGCTGAAGTAAAATAGACAGGCAGTAAGGAATGTTGTTGAAGATGTCTAGAAATTAGAACCCTCACTCATGGGTATGAAAGATGAGTGAGTCATTTTGGAAAACAGATTGGCAGTCATTCAACATGCAAAAGATTAAGTAGCCATATGACCCCAAAATTCCAAGCACAAGGGAATTGTAAATGTGTTTATACACAATCTTGTACATGCATGTTCATAGCACTATTCACAACAGCCAAGAGGTGAAAATGACCTAAATATCACTCAATGGATGAAGAGAAAAACAAAATAAATTATATCTACATGATGGAAAATTATTAGGAAATTTAAAAAATTGATGTGTTGCTACAACAATGATACACCAGAAAACATTATGCTGAGTGAAAGAAACCAGTCACAAAATGAAACATATTATATAATTCCATTTATATGAAATGTCCTGAATTGGCAAGCCCATCAAAGCAGAAAGTATATCAGTGACTAGCTAGGGATGAGGTAGGAAGTAAGCAGAGACTGTCAACAAATATGGGGGTTCTCCATGCTATGATAAAAATGTTCTGAAAATTGATTCTGGTGATGGTCGTACAACCATTGAATTGAAAATGTTAAATAGGTGAATCGTACAGTAAAACAATTAAGAGTTTTTTTTTTCTTTAAGAATAGAGCTTCTTTGCAATGATTCTACAAAAATATCCTTTCTCAGAATGAAACAATATGTAAAATGGTTAAACTGCTATTTTCTAAGGCTGAGGGATTCCTGCATTACTGTGATAAATCTTACTCAATAATTTTTAAATATTCTATTTTTTAGAGCATTTTTTGCCCCCACAATAGAGCCTCCATTACAAACATCTCTCCTTTGAGTTCATACATTTGTAACTGATGATGATGATCCTACATTGACAAATCATTATCACCCAGAAACTGTAGTTTACACTGGGGTTTACTCTTGTATTGTACATTCTATGGGTTTGGCTAAATGTGTTTTATGACTCATATCCATCATTATGAGATCATATAGAGTATTTTCACTGCCCTAAAAGTCCTTCCCTCTCCCTCCAACCACTGACAACCTGGGTCTTTTTACTGTCACCATAGTTTTGCCTTTTCCAGAATGCATTAGAGTTGGAATCATACATATGTAGCCTTTTCAGATTGGCTTTTTATTCACTTAGTAATATGTATTTAAGGTTCCTCCATGTCTTTTCATAACTTGACAGCTAATTTTTTTAGTGCTGATTATTATTCCATTTCTCGGTTTTACTACAGGTTACTTAGTCTGAAGGACATCTTCGTTGTTTCCAAGTTTTGACAATTACGAATAAAGTTGCTATAGACTTTCATGTGTTGGTTGTTGTGTCAATATGTGTTCAGTTCCATTAAGTAAACACCAAGTAGTGTGATGGCTGGATTGTGTGGACGGCTATGTTCAATTGTGTAGAAACTGTCAAAATATCTTTCAAAGTGGTTGTACCATTTTTCATTCCTACTAGGAATAATTGAAAAATCCAGTTGAGCCACCTCCTCACCAGCATTTGGTGTTCGTTGTCAGGGCTCCAGATTCTAGTCATTCTAATAGGTATGTAGTGGTAACTCACTGTTTTTTTTTTTTTAATTTGAATTTCCCTAATAACACGTGATGTGGAGTGTCTTTTGTATGCCTATTTGCCATCTGCATATCCTTGGTGATTATATATATTTTTCATACTTTTATCTGCCACTGTTTTATAAGTTTATGTGCTCAATCTACTCCTACCAACAGCAGGATTTTATAGACAGGCAGAGGGTGTAGGAGCACACCAAAAAGGACCAATCCTGCCTGAAGAATGGGGGAATGAAATTGGGAATTAATGCACAAACTGTTTCACTTACCTCACAGTTTGTTTCTGCCACAACCTCACTACAGTCCATAATTTGCAAAACAAACAAAGAAAAAGCCTTGATGGAAGTTTGGACATTCTCTTACTTATTTCTAAATTCTACTTTAAAAAGTATTACAAATTCATTTTCTGAAACCCTTCCTCTAAATAGGCAGTATCATTTTCCAATTCTCAAAAATTCATAATATGATAATAAGGATAGGAATTTTACACATACATATAAGTAAAATACTCACTTTCAACATCTGTTAAAAATGTTTCATTTTTTTCAAAAAGCGGCAGACCATTATAAAGTACTTGTGAAAAACAAGTATAATTAGTATTTGGTTTAAGTTCTTCTGATAGAAATGAATGCGTATTAGATTCAATATATTGGCTCATATTGGATACATTAGTAATACCTGAAAGAAATAAGTATCACATGTAAGTACAATAATATACCATATTTCACTTTTTTATACTTTGGATCTATAATTACATATTATCTATTATGTTGAAAACATGCAAATAGTGAAAGTAATAGTAAAATTCCTGAAAACACCTACAATAATGCATTATTTTGTTGCACTTAATTTTAAACAAAATATTAGGAAGGGTAAGTGAATTTGAGAGTGTCTCTGATTTAACTGATGAAATGAGACATTAGTTTATTGTTTTCTGTTCAGAAACTGAGATTGCATCTGAGATAATATGTATTTTAGGTCCATCACTATTTTCTTACCAGTTCACCATGTGTTCTCACTTTCTTCATACTGCATGTATCATGCCCATGCATCTTCCATGTAACTTGACTACAACCATGGCACACTCCATCCTCTGTGTGGAATGCGTGTCTGTGGCTATGTGTGTATCTATTTGCTAATATGATCTAGCAGGGTATTCAGGGCAGGTAAAAGAGATTCCATTTCAATAAATTCAAATAAAAAGAAATTAAAAATCAACAAATCATTAAATAGAAATACTACCTCAATTATTCCCCCTCAAAACTAAACCCAAAATCATAGTCTAGAAGCACTTACTTTTCTTTCTCACTTCTCTTTCATCTAAGTGCTCTTGAAGTTATTTATGAGTTTTGTTGATGTAGGGCTAACTAAGTAAACTCTTGTATCAAATGATCTTATGTTTGCTTTTGTTTCATTCTAACTGTATGTGTAATTTAATTTTTATGCACTGTCTTTTGATAATCTCTTTAATAATGGCTTGCGAATAACAGTTGCCAAAAAAAAAACCTTGTAAATGAATTGATCTTTACTACTTCTTTTTAGGGGGAATGTCTAATTTGTGAATTTGAGTGATATAAAGAATACAATGATTTGAGTCCAAACATATCACAGAATAAATGAAACACACTAGGTGGGGGAGAGAAGGAAAGAAAGTAAGAAGAGAAAGAGAAATGGAAGTAAGGAAGGTAGGGAAGGTGGGAGAAGAGACAGATGGAACATTACATAATCTAAAACAACTTTCTGTCACAAAAAAAAATCTTGGATCAATGCCATATTCTTACCACATTTAAATTTGAACGTAATATTTTTATTACACTCTTCATTAGTTGTTTCCCAAAGTAAATCAAGAGAAGTGTTTGCTTTTTCAGGCTTTGTGCGGTTTCGCAAATCAAACACTGTCAAGAAGATATGGAAATAGATGACTAATATTTCATGTGTGCTCAGTTATAGTCATTTAAATTATACACAATTATATATTCCTTGGTAAGCATTTAGATACATTTGAAAAAGTGAATCAATTAAGGTTTATTTATTATTTAGTTTACTCTTTCTTCACATCACAGCTTTTCATTTAGAATTCACATTACTTTTTAAAAAATGAAAACCAAGCAAATATTTGGATAAAATCATAAATTTTGCACATTTTAAACACTCACTCCAGTCATTTTCTTATTTGTATCTTCAGTTATTTTCATTTACTCCTCCATTCACTGAGGAATTACTATACCTAGAACAGTACAGGGTCTACCCTCTTGAGACTGCATTTTAAAAATTCATTATCATCTTCTGTTTTTAATGGGTAATTTATTTCAGTAATATTCAGAAAAATTAATAGATATTTTTAAAACATCAATTTTTCACCTATTTAAATGTTAATGCATCAATAATTTTGAGTTATTAGATGATTCACACTGTCCCTGAATCCCCTCTTCAGAGCAAATTCTGTTTTCATAGGTTCTGTTGGATCCCTTAGCCCTTCTCTTTCCTAACCCGGGCAAACATGCGTAATCACCTTAACGTGACTGTAGCTCTCCTTCTTTTGTGAAAGTACTTTTGTTCTTCCATAATCATCAAGTTATTGACTGTGCTTCCCCCCAATATATCTGAGATACACTTGTATTTTACAGAATATATATGTGCACACATTTATTTAATGCCTTGAATTATGCTGAGGAGAAAAAAGAAAGCTTGCAGATAATCAGTAGGATAAATTAGATCTAATTTACATGAGCCACTTTGAAAAAAAAAGTGAAGGGAAGTAATTAGTCATAAAGGCAGAAAGCTGATAAGAGTTTATAATTTTCTCAAGTTAGGGGAATAGAAAGGTCACCCACTCCTGGAGTGCTGACTTTCTTTCCTCAGCCTCATTCACCCAATGGACTGAGTCCTATAACCATGAAAGGCACCCTATGCAACACGGCACTGTTTTTGTAAATACACAAATAGAAATCAATTCCTACTGACCTGGTGGTGCAATGAACGTCTTAGATGAACCAGCACATGAATTAAACTTTACAGTGAAATTCTCGCATGCTCTTAGGTTAGGGAATATTTTGTTTTCACACTCAGCTTCACATTTATCTTCAATATAAACAGTTACTTTGGCAGTAAATGATTTATTTTCACCATAAGTGTAGCTCACTGAGATATTTTCACCTGTAAGAAGATACAATAGTAAGGGTTATCTTTTTTATTTTTCAGAACAAGTAAATCTTTATTTAATGCAAATAACACTTGATTTTTTAAAAAAATTGTCTAATTATTAACAAAACATTTCTCAGAACACGAAAGTGAGAAGGAACACACCAGGTGCCTCCATATTATTCTTTCATATTTCCCTTTACATTACTCACTGTCAAAGGCCTCAGCTTGTAAATTTATATTTGGATGCTTATTGGATGAATTTTTTGTCTTCCTAACTGGACTGTAAATTCTATGACAGCAAGACTCAGTCTATTTTGATCATCACCATAAGAACAGGTCCTGTTACTATTGGGGGTACACTAATTGCTAATGTACAAATGAATGGTGTGTCTGATAAATTTCTTGTTGCTTTATAATTCCCCTTAAATATAAATGTATTTCTTGATTATCTATTTCTTAGATCTGTGGAACATTAATTATTTAGAGCACAAGTCTCATGTTTTCCTTACTTTTGTAAAATTATTGATAATAAACCATTCTAAGCACCATTCCTTCAGGTCATTTCACACTCTCATCTCATTTAAATGAAATCCATTGACTGATAAAAAAAAGTATCTTTTAAACAAATATTAATTTACTGAGCCATTTCAATGCAACACGAATTATTCAGCCCTCATTATGTTTAATAAACTTGCCCAAGCACTAAGAGTACAAATGATCAACTTGCAGAAATGTAAGGTAATGGTGGAGACATGCACACATAAATTGTAGAAGACATGTGAACTCCTAAAATAGGTTTATGCACGAAATAAAATAAGGAGTAAAGAGAGACAAATCTATTCAGATTAGAAGAATTGGAGAAGCTTTCCAGAAGAGGTGACTTTACTTATGTTTTAAAATATGAGCCAAACTTAGAAAACTCATGGAGAGTGAAGCGTGTACTGAATAAAAATGGATGGAAATTTCAAGGGTAAAGGAAAAAGAGCAGGAGTAAGCACCAAGGTAGAGTGAAATGCAGTGTGCTTAGAAGACTGTAAGTAGTTTCATATTACTTAAATGAAGAGTGTAAGCGGACAAGGATGCTAGAGGAGCCTGGTCATAAGCATATGGAACCTAATCTTTACACTTAATGTCTGGATAGCTACCAAAATCAGGGGCTTTGGGGTTAAGTTTCAGAAACATAGGGAAGAGAAGGAGGAGAAGGACTCTGTTTCCATGGAGAAGAGAGGATGAAAATGGGAAAAGGGAAGATCCAGGCTGGTCTCAGGCATCTCTTTGAGCCCAACCCTGGCAAGACAGGGAGAGAGGGGAAGAGACACAGAAAGGTTATTTTCTTCCTGATGAGCCTTTATGGTCTTACCTACCTTGCATATTTATCATTACACTGAATCCTCACCTGCCCAAAATAAATTTACTATCATTACATTTTACAAATACTGAACTGAAATTAAGCGGCTTCACCAAATTTGCTAGGTAGTAGTTATTAATCCTGGTACTCAAAACTAGCTCTGAATATGACATCAAAGCTTCTTGGTCCTGAAGGACATTGGCATTTAAGATTTGAAGCTAGAGCCTCCCTGTGGCGCAGCAGTTAAGCGCTGCGCTGTGGAGCTGTCGGCAGCGGTGATGTGAGTTCGACGCTCGGCCGGGGAGATTCCCACATGGTGCAACAGACCTCTCCTGCCTCGCCTGCTGCTCCCTTCAGCAGTGTATTTCCATCGATCTGCCTGTTCTGCTCCCCACTCTGTCTCTGGTGAACCCTCTCGCCACCCCACACCTCTGGCCTGTACCCCAGCATTGTATGCATAAATAAATAAATCTTTAAAAAAAAGATTTGAAACTAATCATTGATGAAAAGTTGGAGTCACTGAGTTCAGCTTTCTTTTTTTTTTTAGAAATGGAAAGTGATCAATATAATTTTCAGTGAAATGCTATATACAAAAATCTATATAAAAATTAGGGGTACTTTTATACAGAGTCTGAAAATAAATGCAATGAAAATTATCATAATTTATTCATGGGGTTATATATTATTTCAATATCCCTCTTCATACATCATTTGCATTTTCTAGAGTTCAGCCTTCTAGTGGATCCTCAAAACTTGAAATGCAGGAAATAATTAGCACGCTCTTCTAAAATGATATATGCTGCCTCTCAGTGCATAAACTTACCACAGGGCACCACCGGAGTCGGAGCTGTAAAGGGAAAAAAGACAAATATTAAAATTTCATTTTGGAACTTTTATTCTATGACCATTTTGGGGAAAAGTGGTTTATAAAGTTCAAATTTTGTAGTCTATCCAGTTGTTTTACAATTAATTTTGGAGTTTCAGAGTTCCTATACAGTATTTTGATCACAAAATTTCAAATATTACAAACTAATGAGGTAATTCTATAAAACATTTTCATAAATTTATCCAAAAAACAAAACTGTGATAAGAATAATATTAAGAAATTTCAGGTTGAATATTCTTGCAGCCAAAACATGCTAAAGGTCCTCAATCCCTTGATTAATTTCAAACATAAAGAACTATAACCCTCAGAGAGTTCAGTTTACACTTTTGTTTAAGTGAGGAAATAGGCAAGCATTGCTTCATTTTTTAGTTTAACTTTTGTAAGCTCTTTGCACATATAGTAGATATTGGATAATAAAGTGCTCTCTCAACAAACTGAGGCATTATCTTGTGTGAGCCTATGTAGTTAACTGCTTCCTGGAAGCTGAGATCTCTGCTCATCTCATCTTTGAGTAGGAAGACTTGGGTGAGAATGGTGGGCTTGCTGGCTCTGCCTTGCCTGTCCCCTCACAGACACCACCAATCTCTGGGGCTGTTCCTTCCCTGGAGTCCCCTTGCCTTCGCCTCCACACCCCACGCTGCTGGATCGCACCCCTGCAATCCGTCCTTTGCCACTCATCCCAGGGAATGGAGAGTCCCATGGATGAAATTGTCCCTTTTCATACAAACACCTAAACCCACTCTTACAGAAAGAAGTTCTAGTATCTTTGGCCATTTCCCTATTTCTTATTATTAAGGCACACATCTCCCAGGGAGGCTATGTTACGACAATAACACTAGGCCTGACCAGTTCAGCTGTTGCAACTGTTAACATATATAAGTGTTCAGCACCCTCAGTATAAAAATGCTCAACTGAATTCTCAAAGAAAAGAGCCCAGGGTAGATGAGGTATCAGACCCTTCTGGGAACACATCCCAGGTACGTGGGGGTGGCATGGCTGCATGACTGGGGGTAAGGTTGTCACCTATGGTTGTGGAAGCGTTTGTAGGGACAGTGCTTGCTGGAGAGCTCTGAGTGGATGGTGATGTGTGCTGATCTGCAAGGAAATGAACAGAAGAATAAAGTTAATGAGCTGGTCATATTGAAGGGTGAGGGAAAAACTCTTAACAAAGATAATCCTAACCAAATCTTTAGGAGTTTTGATCTGAATTGACACTTGTTTACTTTAACATAAGAAAATGACCCAAAGATTTATCTACAAATGGCAGGTTTAGATACCCAGTGGTATCTAATTGAAATTGAATTGAAATCATTTGAATTAAGCATAGTATAGTTGAGAGGTGACTGAGATAATTCTTACCTGACTCACCATCTTCCTCAAACTATTCCCTCCCTTTCAATTACAATTCTTCTCATTAATTTACTAGTAAGAATCCTGGCTGTTCTTTTATAACATCCATTGCATATCATACATTTTATTCAGTCCTCACATCAATCTTATCTTATATCCATTTTCCAGAAAGGAAACAGACACACAGAAAGAGTTAGAAACTTGTGCTACAGTCAACTAGAAAGTAGAAGTGACTGGATGTGACTCCAGGGTTATAACAACAAAGTATATCATATTTCTCTTTTGTCATAAACTTTCATAATACAGAAGATAAAATATGCCCCCCAAAAAAAGCTTCCTGGAAAGTTTCTTTTGCTTAATTTAGTATCAATATGTGAAAATCTGTAAAACAGGAAACCTGATAATAAAAGATGTGCCTGAAAATCTCAAGTGCCTGTTTCATTATCCCTAACCTAAAACACCTAGAGGATCATCAGACCTGAGGAGTTATCTGTGGTGAAGTTGTTGAAGGTGCGTGCAGGTAAGGCAGCGGAGCTGCTGAGTGCGGTATAGAGGGGGATTACTGGTGTGAAAGTTGTGCCTGAATCCAAGGCGCTGGGTGTAGTCCTCTCTCCTGGGGCACCTGCAATCAGAAAGGTCATCAGCATTGCTGCTCATTCCTAACAGGCAAGGCCAATGTCAGACACTTCACAAAAGGAAGATTATTGAAGTGAAGGCTGAGCAGCGGTCAAGCACTTTGGTAGCACTGTATGTGCATTCTGCAATCTGCACCAAGTTTAGCAAGGCTTATGGGATGAGTTTAAGTGCAGGCAACTCAAAACCAATGCAGCTTTGTAATCAGACCACAAATTTTAACTGAGAGGGAGCGTGGAGAGCCTAAGCCTCCTAGCTACAACTGCCTTTAGGAGACATCAAAAATGCATCGAAGCCATAGAGTGGGGTGCTGGCTTGCTGGTGCTGAGACCATACCACAAATGTGGAAGAGCAGTTCTGAGTGTGAAAAGCTGTGCATAGGAGGAAATGCAGCTTGCCACATGCTGAAAACCTCACACAGGGTGCACCTCCCTGGGGAAGGATCTCTGGGTGCAGGTGCTGAGTTCTAATTTTCTTAAAATAGAGAGCTCCTGAGCTCTTTCCCCCCCCCCCCTTTCCAGATGAACATTACAATTCTACTTTGGTTATATAAGCTCCCTTTGCCAGGAAAAGTCAAATTGATTTGGAATTAAGGAAGTTCTATATTACACTAACAACATTCTCTTCTTTTCCAATCACATAGGAACTAGGTGGTTTAGAAGCAAGTATTGTAATAAAGAAACTGCATGTGTATTCAGTAAGGATGTTTCAAAGTCAAGCTTCAAAGCACTTCATGCATGGTGTATCACCCCAAAATTACAGCCCAGACTATCAATCTACATTCATTGGGGACCTACTAGCTAGCATGATTGTAGCTGTCAAAGCAAAAGCTTAAGAAATATGAGTTAGTCCCTATTTAAGCTTGTTTGCTCATTTCACTGTCAACACCCCAGTGGTCACACATTAAACGATGTGAGATTAGCTTTGCATTTGTGGTCTGATTCGCCTCATGGTGGAACACACACACACATTTGGAAAATAACTTTAATGTCAGCATGAAGGCCTTTTCCAATCCCAAACTATCCATTTGAGTTGAAAATGCATCTTCACCCAAATTTGAGTTTGAGTTCTCAGTTCAATCTTCAAAATCCACTAAACTCGAAAGGAGAAGCCATAGTATAGAATAAACATTAGTTATTCAGCTTTGAATCCTCAGAGATAGGCTCCAAAAGAAGGAGCAGGTGAGTAGGAAAATTTATTGTTTTATCCTTAAGAGAATTGACCTTCTATAAAGTTTTTTAATCAGTTGGATTTGTCTTTAGCCCTTTGCCATATTCTTTTTTTGTTCTTTCTTGCTCTTTTCCTCTCCCAACCATCATCCCTGTACATGTGCTGCTCTGAGGCATTCTCCTCTCCCCTCCCCCCACTTTCCTACCTTCCCTCTTCTAAGAAAATGACTTTTCCTTGTTGTTTAGTAACCCACAATGACAGTTTAGGAGCAGCATTTTATAATTTTAATAAGGTTAATTAATCCAAATAGATTTTTAAATAGTGGAATTGGCGTCTGGGAGAGGACTATTCAAGTGACTTCCTTGATAGAGGCAAAACAGACTAGTTTGTGTGGAGATCAGCCCCCACAGGTTGGTCCTTTCTAGTTGCTTTATGGTTCCTTTCTATCCACAAATTCTGAATCTGTCTATTTGCTGAAAGCTCCAATTCTTTCCAATATGGTTCCTATGGCAGTGGGTGTAGGTGGGGTGAGGCAGGGAGACCGACTAGCTCTTTACTCAGTTGTTCACTGTTTATAGATTGCTTGCGATGGTTTTATGCTAAGCAAGCAGTTTCAATACTTCAGAATCCTAACTATGTTGGACTTCCATCTTTGATTCACACTTAGCAAGACTACTTTAGTCTCAGCTCTGTGGATGCCCTCTTTTTACCTGTAACCTTCAGTCACATGTGTCACTAGAGGTATGTATGTGACTGGATTTGTAACCTGAAAAACATGATGCTTATGAGGGGCACCATGAAGTGATTCAGTACTGATTTTGTAATGTCCTTTTTTTTTTAAAAGATAGTTGCTAAGCTGAAAGGGTCTTGATATTTAAATGGGGACTCTGCGCATCATCTATTATTTTTTCTCATTAAAAAAAAAAAACAATTTAATCTTGGTAAAAATGGCCCTTTATTGATAGTGGAGTTAACTACTCTCCATTATTTTGTTTATTAGTAAAATATCTTTGAGTAAAGATTAATATATTATTTATTATTACTAGCAAAAAAATAATTTATTTTTACGGTATAATACTTGCCCCCAATATAAAGAAACATATAACTGAATAACCGTTTTCTCTTGAACAAGTTTCCCTGTATTCTCATAATTCTTGTTCTTTATTATTTCATCTCTTACAAGATCATCGTTATGGGGCCTCATAAACTGAGCTAACTATGAAAGTTTGAAATTTCAAGCTCATCAACTAGGAAGGGCTACACGGTGACAAGTGCCCCTCATCCACCATTATTAACCAAGGCAGTTGGCATGCACTCCACATATTTGCACAAGTCTAAGAGACCCGCAAACCTGCTGTGTCATTCCTGCCTGCAGCAGGGGTGAATGTGGTAAGGGCAGCGGAGCTGCTGAGTGCCTGCGTGTCAGGTCCGGCAGAGGGCGCTTGCGAGTTTGCGTGCTTGGAAAGGTGAGATGGTGCTGTTGTAACACCTAAAGTAAGAAAGTTAAATCACCGCATCAATATTTTCCCATAGCAGATGAAAAAATTCAATACTAAGAGCAAACTGCTATTAGAGTTTACCAAACTGTGGAATAACCCAATTTATTAAAATGGATGCATGCAGTATTTTAAGTTCACTTGGCTGAAGGTAGCACCAGACGTTTCATTACATATTCTGGGGGGCTCCCCTGGTTAATGCTGTCATGAGTGACTCAGGTTTCCAGGTGGTGTTTTTTGTTTTGTTTTGTTTTGTTTTGACTTCCGAGTCAGCATAAACTTTTTGAATTTCTCCTTTAATTCTACGAATTGAAAGTCGGGACAATTCTTTGTAGGCAGAATGAGAATCCCTCAACATGTAAGAATCCCTTACAAATCCCAAAAGAAAAAAAAGAACAGAAGATGGACAAGAGATGTAACAGACACCTATTTAATACACACAGTGGGTAAAACATATCTGCATAGAGGCTCATCATTATGAAAACCTTTTTAAAATGTTAATTAAAATAAATATTTTAATTATACTACTGATAGTTTTAAAAGACTAATAAAACAGGGGAAAACAGTTTCTCTCTCTCTCTCACACACACACACACACACTCACAGAATCATATGCCTAGTGTCCCATAATATTACATATTTAAAGTTAATAACATATATGTGGATGTTTATTTGTATCCATTATCAAAAAATGTTTAATTCATGTATATATTGTGAAAAATGGAATGAGATTTTTGCCTTATTGTATCAGTGAGCTAGAAAATTGATTGTATTTCACAATATAAATCAGCTATAAGTACAAATTAACACATAACAGATTTTATCCCAGTTAATAATTAAAATATCATAGAATAGAAAGATTATTTATTAGAAAAGAAAATGTGTTCTTTTATCTGAAAACCAAACAAACTTTCCAAGCTAATTTCACCATCTATATTATTGTTCCAGAGAAAGTTGCTATTTTAAATTATTCATCCTTATTCCCCATTCCATTTTAAAACTTTTTTGTTACACTTTGCTTCTATGTTAATCTCTGGCTTTCAAGTTTCCAGGAGAAAATTTGTGAGAATAAAAAAAGGTAAGAAAGTTGAAAATACCCCCCCCCAAATAGTAGAAATGTCACACGTGTGTGTTTGCGCATGTGAAGTAAAATTTTGAAATGGAAAATTGCATGACATTACACAGTTATAAAAAGTTTGGTATAGAGGACCTCCCTGATGACCTAGGGGTTAAGTCTCAATGCTATCACCACTGTGGCCTGAGTGCTAACCCACTTACGGCCAGCAGACCTTGCCTGTCTTACCAGCTATTCCCCTTAGCAGTATATATTTCAGTAAATCCTCCTGTTTTGCTCATCACTCTGTCTCTGGTGAATATTCTCAACCCCCCCACCCTACCTCTGGTCTACACCCCAGTTTTTCTATACACACAAAACATAAATAAAAATAAGATAAATTGCTTAAAAACATGTTTGGTATAAAATACAGTGAATTCAAATGTTTGCAATGTTAGTTATTTCCCAGTTACTACTCTGTTGTGGTAGCAGGAAAAAATTGAGTAATGACTAAATATACTGTCTTATAATCAATATAAGAACTCACTGACCATTTACTTAACTGCTTCTTACAACCTATAAACTTCATCAGTATGATATTCTAAAGACAGTAATTACCCTGCACAGAATGTCTGTGATGATGTTCTATGTGCTTGTTTTTCAAAACAGATTAATGACATTGCTGATCAAATAGCTTTGTCTCTTTTTTCAGAGTGTATCTATCAATATATTTGCTTTAGAAAATGGCAACATAGCACATTATCTTAGACAAGTCATGAACGGTATTCTTGATGGTTGATTAAAGGATGGGAGACTTACTGATCGTCCTAATGTCAAACACAGAATGAGGTACTGGGATTCTAAGAAGCATCGGTGGCCTTTCCTCATGAAGGTACCTCCCATATCATTCTGATATTTTTCTATAAATATGGCCAAAAGTCTTAACTCTACCATTAGGACTCACTACCCTGATTAATTGTTTCTCTTTTTTTAAATAATTCAAATGTCCCTGGAAGACATTTAAAAGAAAACTAGTCTGTCTCCAATAATTTTCTGACATTGAGAACCTGGAATTGAACAAAGAAAGCTGTTACCTTGGGTAACAGCCAGGGACAACAGGACTGACAAGGCCCTGAAATAGGGGGTCCTTATCTGTCGGGGCTACAGAAAACCTAAGTGAGCAGGAACCTGGGGAATATCCCTGGAGATCAGATGTCTCCTGAATTTCCCTGGAGGGATTCCCTCATCCCTGTCCTTAACAACACATGTTCATTATTTCAGTCAGGCAATATTTCATAAACACCTTAGCTCTCTGGTATTTTATACACTTTAATAAAGTCACATACATAGAAAGTAAACACATAATTTAAAGAAAAACTGTTCCGATAATGTTAGAATTCAAAAAAAAAAAGAAAAAGAAAGATCATTTTCTCTAATTCCATTTCAGTTAACAGCTTGATGCCAACCTGAAACATCAGGAGTGCTACCATTACCCAAAGAGCTCGAGGGTACTTCAGCTGAAGCAGTGCCTGGACTAAGAGATGGCATGGTCTCTGAGGAGCCATTTTCTCTTTCAGAGATGCTTGTGGGTGAGAGTGCAGTGCTGTGAGCAGGTAAGGGGCCACTTGTAGGAGAAGCACTGGGCTTTGCTGTTGCATTCAGTCCTGTTATATTCATGGAAGATGGAAGAAGGAAAAAGTAAATGTGTGAATATATGCTGAAATAAATACTCATCTGAGTTTACTAACTTCCCAGTTGATTATGGCATATATAAACAAATACACTTATCTGTGTATATGCACAAACCATACAGATAGGACTACTATATACATATATATGCACGGTATATATACGTTTGTAAATGCATATACCTATACACACATGCATATATACAATGAAGATGCACACAAAGGTATAGATATGATGTAAAGACTTAGCTGTAAAATAGGCTATAGAACAGTGTTAAAGATAAAAGTGCTGAATGGAGTTGAAAGCAGCCTCTTCCCTCTTCCCATTGAGTTGCTGAATTCTCAGCTCTCCAAAGCAGTTGTGTGCAAGAGAATAAAATACCATACGTAAATATGATTAAAAGAGATTATAAAAGAAATCAATGAAGAAAAGAGAAAGATAAAGCCAGAAAGGATTATTAGGAGGATTTGTGCTCCAGGAGAAAAATAATGAAAGACAAACTTCTAGATACATAAGGTTTTTCTTTTGAATAAATCACATTCAAACAAAGTAAAAACAAGGCAAAAGACTATAAGACAAAATTCATAAACAGATACACAAAATGACCCAGGTCTACAAAAATATTTTTAACTTCACTGTATCAAAAAAACCACAACTTAAATAACATTTTCTATAGTTTCTATAGTTTCAGTTCAAAAAAAGAGAGAAAAATGTGACAAGATGGTTATGAAATAGATGTTTGCATAGCTGATACAAGCATACAATGGCTAAAATTTCCTGTAGGGCAAACAAACATTTTGCATAAAAGGCCTTTAATTTTGTGTGTGCTCTTATTCAGAAGGTGTATCTCTTTATAAAAGAATGAAGAAATACACCAAAATTGTTTTTGAAAAAATAAAAATCAAATTGTGATCTCTGTATTTTGGGATTACAGAGGTTTCTTTTTTCTGAACTTCTCTATGTTTTACATGTATTTTTATGAATCACAAAATTTATGCTTTTCAGTATTTATTTAATTAAATTTGATTTATATTATGAAATTATTTTAATTAATTTAGCAAGATTGAATTAAGAGAAAGAGGCACAAATATAGCTAGAGAAATGGAGAAATTAGAAAAGAAGTAGAAGTGATATGATAGAGTAGAATCAAGAACTGAAATGGAGAGATTGCCAAATGGGGAATTAAGAAAATGGAATTAGAAGTGATATAATGGAGTCCTAGCTTCATTCATTTAGTGATGAAGTTCAAGTGAAATCAACTTTTACTAAAAACGGACTTTACAAAAGCATCTGGATTTTTAAATAGAGAAAAAAAATGAAGGGGAGCAACACACATCTAGTTTAGTGGTTTCTTATTTATACACACTTTCTCATTTGGAAGTGACTTACATGAAAGGAACCAAGATTACTAGGAGGCAGAGATGCCAGGCACCTCCGCATCATCTCGACAGAATCTTCTGTGCAGTGGCATCCTTAGTACTTTCCAGTTGAGGAGCACTTGTCACAACATGGTAGGAAATTCTTAGAGTTAACAAAATTATGTACTAGGTACAGAATTATGCCCATGAAAAATTGGAAAACTATTCTGGGATTGCAGAAATTCAACATGATAGTAAAGTTGTTGTACATGTTATTTGCCAAAGAAAAATTTACAGGATTTCATAGCCTGATCACTTACAAATAAATGCTTACAAACTTTCACCCATAATTATATCCAACTGAGTAGCCAGCACATGGCCATATCCTGTCCTCAGTGTACATCACAAGTCCAATGTTAGTGTTCTCTCATCTGCTATATGGTTGAAGAAAAAGAAAGTAGGAGTGTGGGGGGAAAGACAGGAAAAAGAAAGGGAGAGAGAGTAGGATGAGGGAATGTCCAGTAACTTTAAATCACTATCATCGTTATAGGCTTGGGTAATTATAATTGGTTGATTTTAGGTTAAATTAACTTGGGTGTTGATGGGATTCCCACAAATCTTTTTCCTTTGAGAGAAATGTTGCAGCTTCTCCCTTAGATTTGAGTTACAGATACTTGAAGCAAAACCAGTTTGAATACCTTATACTCTCTTGAAGAGCATCACTCAAGATTGCTTCTAGGGAAGCAAATTCAGTGCAGGGTATCTTAAGAAAGGGTGTTCAGAGAACTACCCTAGTACCTAGAAGCATTAGTATTCTTGCATACTTCAGTAAATATTTCCTAGTTTCATAAATAAGAATTTAAGAATGAGAAAACATGCTTCAATTGCTGACTTGACATTGTCCCTTCAACCCCACTTGGGCGATATTACTAGTTTCCACTAAGCATATTATTGGTGCCAATACTTGTAGAAATCATTCTCATTTAAGTTTTGGATCATGATTTTAATCTGTTTTCATCATTTGGGGACTTGTTATAATAGAGTCAGTGCATAGATTACAAGGTTCTGAGTCATCTACAATTTTAAACATTCACACCCATTCCACCCCATTCCCATTCCCTTCTGCAGAGATTACCAGTTTACATAGTTAAAATGAACTTACTCTTCTGTAAATGCTACAAATGCTAAGTTGCATGTAAGTGGCATAAACAAGTCACAACCTGTTTTCATGAATGGATTACATATTTTTATAAAATCTTTCTGTCTGCTATATTAGGAAATTATAACATTCTAATATTAGATGTTTTAAAAAAGATGAGAATATCCTCCTATGCAACTTTGGGGGCATTTTGTTATTGTTTGCATAGTTCTTTGTTTCTTCAGTTTGGAATGAATGAATTTGTTTCTTCAGTTTGGAATGAATGAATTAGAAATGTGCATTATAATTATTAAATCAGAATTTTCTTAATGGTTTTGCTTATTTTCTTAATGCAAACTGTCAACCAAATGGATAATCAGGAAATATATATTTCAACAAAATAACACTTAAGTGATGCAATTTATTTTTAAACAGGTGCAATTTCTCTCTCAGTTGGCTCATAATATGTATGAATTTATTTTCGGCACTTGGATTGGTTAAATTTAATTTATTTCTGATAGGGCACTTGTTACACTTATTAATTTAGCTGTGACAGTAGAATTTAGAAATGATTATTACAAAATATCATAAAAGCTTAAGAACTTTTCTCTTGAAGGATTTAATTAATTATATCTATGTTTAGAATTCTCTTCTATGTTTTCAGATAATTCCTTAACCCATTTTGAACTATAAGTTTTTGTCCTCTAACTTAAATTCATTTATTAGCAACATTAGGATTTGAAAAGAAATTGGAGCCCTGCCATGTGATTAACTGACAAGTTTAAGAAAAGCTGTAATTTATACATAATAATGCATATAAAATAATTATATGTGCAGCTGGTTTCATACTTTTGTACAAGTTTTATATAAAACTATTATTAGCCTTGCAAAAAAATGAAATAAGTAAAATGCAAGTGTTAATTCTTACCATTTGTGGCAGAAGCACTTTGTCCTGCAAAAAAACAAACAGACATCTTTTAGAAAGTTTCAATTTTAATACATATGTATATAAATGTTAAATTTATGTGTACATTATCATCTATATGACATATATACATTTATATATCACCTCTATATTATTCAGCATTAATAAAGTGGTGACTTTCATCACCTTTTAACCAAATAAAACCATAATTCTTTTCCTAATATTATAGTTACAAAAACGTACAAGTGTGTCTAAGCTATGCTATGACTTTTTGAATTTCTGGGTAAAATAAGAAAATAAGAGAGCTATTGAAATTAATTTCAGTTGTCAAAAGACTTTTGCAAAGTTATTTTTCAAATGTATTCATTCATTAGGTAATGATTATATATTACCTACTATGTGCTAGACATTACACATTATAGGAAAATAATAAGATAATGATACAGAAATTCCTGTCCCTAATGAGCTCAGCTCCGTGTGACATAAATGCCAAAAGATGAAAAAAAAAAAGAGTACTCCAGTGTTAGGACAGATGAGATAGAATGTGCTGAGGAAGCACATAGGAAGATGATC
The DNA here is from genome assembly GCA_004024925.1 of Scalopus aquaticus. Taxonomy (NCBI): domain Eukaryota; kingdom Metazoa; phylum Chordata; class Mammalia; order Eulipotyphla; family Talpidae; genus Scalopus; species Scalopus aquaticus. The sequence goes on from PVIJ01001786.1 coordinate 63,641, forward strand.
TAATTTAGACTTTCCAGGTTTGATGCTAACTAGTGGAGGAGGTGTGAGAGATGGGTTCTCGGATACATGTTAGCTGTTACCTAAAACATTATAGAAAGCTAGCTTACTCCAAGAGGAATAAAAAGTTAGGACTTAATTTAGAGGCTTCAGATAGTCATTGGTAGGATTTTTTTTTTAATTGAGGAAACGGTTTACAGCACTGTAATTCAGAGCTGTGGGTTGACACGTCTTCAGAAGTATGGTAACACACAGCACTCATGACCAAGACACTCATGATCCTCTCCTAAAGGCGCCTCCTCCTTTTGTTCTCCACCTTCCCCTCCCACCTCTAGTATCCTCAATTTTACAGTCAGATTTCTAAGGTTTATTTTTGGCTTAATTTTGTCTGACCCTTTGCTTTGTCTTTCTATATTCCACGTGTGAATGACATTATCCAGTATTTATCTCTCATTCTGGTTTATTCTGCCTAGCATAATCCCTTCTAGTTCTATCCATGTTGCTGTGAATGGCAAGAGTTCACCTTTTTTTTTTCATAGCATATGTATTTCATATATATACTATATATTTGTAATCCACTTATGTGTCTATGGGCACTTAAGTTGTTTCCATAACTTGGCTATTTTAAACAGAGCTATAAGGGAATATAGGGCTGCACATATATCTTCAGATTAGTGTTTGCACTCTTTAGGTAAATGCCTGGGAGTGGAACTGCTGGATCATATGGAAGATGTCCATCTCACATGGAAGATGTCCATCTGTTACTTTGAGACACGTCCGCACTGTATCATAGGGACTGGGCCAGTCTATATTCCCACCAACAGTGCATGAGAGTTCTTTTTCCTTTACAACTTCAACAATATATTTTTTTTGTCTTTTTGATATGATGTCATGTCTCACTGGTGTCAAATGGTATCTCAAGCTTTTGATTTATATTTCCCTGATGTGATAATGAGCATTTTTTTCATAGGCCTATTGGCCATCTATATGTCTTCTTTTTGGAGAAGTGTCTGTTTAGCTCTTCTGCCCATTTTTCAAATTATTTTGTGTTTTTGAGTTGAATTAGTTTTGTAGATCTTGGATATTAGCCCCTATTCAGATATGATATACAAATATTTTCTCCCATTCATTTCAATGGCATTTTCATTTGCTATGCAAAAACTTTTTACTGTGATGTAGTCCTATTTGTTTATTTTTGCTTTTATATTCCTTTGCTGTTGGAGTTGAGTCCTTAAAGACATTTGTGAAGCCAATATCATGGAGTGTTTGGCCTGTATTTTTTTTTATGGTTTTGGGTTTTACATTCAAGTCTTTAATCCATTTTGAGTTAATATTTGTATATAATGTGAGGTAGTGGTCTTGTTTAGTTATTTTACATGTCACTGTCCAGTTTTCCCAATACCATTTACTGATAAAACTTTCCTTTCTCCAATGTCTACTCTTGCCTTCATTATCATAGATTAACTGTCCATAATTGTGGGCTTACTTTTGGGATCTCATTTCTATTCTATTGGTCTGCATGTCTATTTTTGTTCCAATAGCATATTGTTTTGATTACTATAGATTTGTAGTATAGTTTGTCTCTGTGACTATGATACTTCCATTCTTCCTTTTATTTTTTTTGTTAGGAGTGTTTTCTTTATTCAGGGTTTTTTGTGGTTCCATATAAATTTCAGTAATGTGTGTTCTATTTCTTTGAAGAATATCATTGAAATTTTGATAAGGGTTGCCTTGAATCTGTATATTTCTTTGGGTAAGATGACCATTTTAACATAGAAGGAACTGTTTACAGAGTGGTTTAATGAAGAAACATTTCAATTTTAAATCAGTATGTTGGAAATGGGAGATAGACTGTCAAAATGCAAAATTGGGCACAGGAAATCTGGGAGACTGAAATAAAAGCATGTAAGAAATATATCCTACCTTAGGAAAATGGTAGCAAACAAAAAGTGAGGGGTTAAAAAGACCCATCCACCACTTAGAAAGTAACCATCAAGGCTATAAATATTTGGAAGTGGGGAAGGGGGAGAATGAACAATCAGAAAAATATCTAGGTTGATAGTTTAATTTATTAGTGCATTGCATTAGACAGATTGCAGAAGCTTTCAATGAGCTAAAGAAAAAAGAAAAGCAGGTGGGGAGGACATTTTTATATGTCCAAGACTTCCAGGTAAAAATGTGTAATAGTATTTGGATGCAGAAATTGGTAGCTCAGGATCTACATCTGGGTTAAGGCTATAGATCAGCATGTAGATGAATATTGTAACAAGGGGGGAGTAAGAGCCTCAAACTCTATAAAAGAGGGGCATCTGTCCAGGATACAGTCTTAAAGTTAAATAAATATTTAAAGGGAGGACCAGAAAAGGTGACTTAATTTTTTGTATAGGAAAGAAACTAAAGGTCAACAAGAGTTAAGAGTAGAGGTGGTTTCAAGAAAGAAATGATCAGTGTCAAAAAATGAGGACTAACATGGGCCAACTGGATTTTTCATCTGGGTTTGTGAGAATGTTGGAAAAACAATTTTTATGAGCATGATGGGAGCTGATCTCAGTTTACACTGGAGTGAAACATGTTTCCATCTCTTATTTTAATAAATGTTTATGACAAGATCACAGAGCTTTTCTTAAATGACAGTCAATGGATACTACAAAAGGAAATCAAACATCAAATGAAAGAATGGACTGACTAGTATTTGGGCTATCTTCCTGCCTTGAGATTTTATTTTCTGAGTACAAACTGAACTGAAAAGCTTTTTTCCCAACAGAGATGCCACCAAGGGGATATGATTTATTATTCTTCAATGACATTTTATGGTTTATACCTTGAAATAAAATCCATTTTGTATTGTATACATATATTACATATATAAATGTATGTAGTTATTAAAGTAATAGCATTAGAATATATTTATAGTTCTCTTTTTCCTTAATCATTTATTCTTTTTCTAAAAAAGATTTATTTATTTATGCATACAAGCTGGGGTAGAGGCCAGAGGCGTGGGGTGGCGAGAGGATTCACCAGAGACAAAGTGGGGAGCAGATTAGGCAGATCGATGGAAACACACGGCTGAGGGGAGCAGCGGGGGAGGCAGGAGAGGTCTGCTGTGCCATGTGGGAATCTTCCTGGCCGGGCGTCAAAATCTTATTGCTGATGCCGACAGCTCCAAAGAGCAGCGCTTAACCACTGTGCCACCAGGGAGGCCCCCTTAATCATTTATTAAGTATTATTTTAAATTTGTATTATTTGTACTTCAACTCTTCTTTTTTAGTCAGCTTTTATCTGCCTATCATATAAAATATTAAGCGTCTTAATAAAATTTCCTATTAATAATTTTCCCTTCCTCTCATTTATTCTTATTTCCTTCTAAGTTAAGTTTTTAGTATTTGTAAAACACTCATCTACAAAACAAGTATTAAAAAATAAATTGATGTAGCAGTAACTGAGATTTCTTGTGTTTTTAATGAAAGGAAAAATATTCCTCCTGGTAATTGTTTATAAAGAATTCAGCATATAGCCACATTAAAAATATTCAAGTTGAATGTGTGAGGAATTTTCACTTAATTCATCTTCCCTCTTTATCTGAGAAATACAAAAATTTTTAATTATCTAAAATATTTTTAATATCTACCTTCTCAGTATAAACACCCAGCTCTGTGGAATTTTAAGCAAGTCAGTTTGATTCAGTTGTATTCAAGAAATATTATTTTTCTGGCAGATTATTAAGTGCTAGGGTTGTAAGAGATAAAGGCATGGTCCTTTGTCCTAGAAAAGTCTCCAGTGAAATTCAAAGACATTTATGTCAGGCCTCCCTGGTGGCACAGCGGTTGAGCACTGCGCTGTGGAGCTGTCGGCAGCGCGATGCGAGTTCGACGCCCAGCCAGGGAGAATCCCACATGGTGCGGCAGACCTCTCCTGCCTCACCCGCTGCTCCCCTCAGCAGTGTATTTCTGATCTACCTGTTCTGCTCCCCACTCCGTCTCTGGTGAACCCTCTCGCCGCCCCATACCTCTGGACTGTACCCCAGCTTGTATGTATAAATAAATAAATCTTTAAAAAAAAAAGACATTTATGTCATAGATGTAATGTGTGTGTGTGTGTATCTTATTATGACTAATAATTAACATTTAAATTTCCTCCCTTTTTAGATTAGTCATATAAAAAGATGAGGAGGGGAGGCAGAGAAGCAGTGGTAGCTATGTAGCTAAGGGTCTTGCACTTTGATCAAGTGGTTGGTAAGCAATTGTTGAATGCTTTTGAGCATGAATAAATGCAAGGAAGATCAGATAAAGCAGATATGATGACAAACGCTTGGGCAGAAATGCTAAGAACAAGCATATAGAAGATTGAAGTTTTATTTCCTGAAAGCAATGGAATTCATCACATCAATGACTATAGAAGAAAAGTCGAATAGAATAGATGACAGAGAAGAGAAATTTAATGTCACTTATACTACCACCATCACAAATTTCACAGACCACTATATTCAATCATTCTGATGTATTAGCTTGTTGCCACCAAATTATGTTGTATAAACAATACAGATACTTTTATAAAAAGAAATTATAACTTGTAACAATTTATTATGGAAATGAGAAAAGGAATGGTGAGACTATCAGGAAACTATTTCTATTTTAACATAAGAAATATGAACACTGGAGTAAATATATTAGAAAAATTTCCAACCAGTAGACTATCCATCAGACCATTTACATGTTAAATGTTTTCTTTGGAGATAATAATGTAACTCCGAAGGCTCAAAAGAAATGAATTTTCATAAAGGAAATGCACAATGTGAAGTATTTTAATCTATGTTTTTAAAAGAAGGAAAGTATATGACCACAATGGAGAATACAATTTTTAGAGATTTCTGTTTTTTAAGGAATAATTCAGAAATGGTTTTGTATTATTATTAATTGCTAATATTTATTGAGTGTTTGCTGGATACCAGACACACTAAATCCTTTGCCTGTTTTTTTTTTTTCTCTTAAGTGTAACAACAACATTCAGAAGCTCAGAGAAGTTAGGTGTCTATGCTGAGTTCACAAGACTAGAATAAGCTAGCCCAGACTTGAACTTGAGTCTGTCTGACTCTGCAGGTCATGCTCTCAACACTCAGGCATCCCGCTTTCCTCATTAACTTGTCCTTAGCCTAGCCACTCCATCTGACCTTCCAGTGTGGAAATCCTTTGAGACAGTATTTTAAGTTCCTTTAGACTGATGTTTATTAAAAACTCACAGACTAAGTAAATTTTAAAAAAGCATCTTAATCAGGATTGAACTGCAAAATGACTTAAAATGCTACAAATGCTAAAATAAACATGACCTAAAAATAGATATTCAGATTTAATATGCTGAATGAATAGTATATTGATAAATATTCAAGAAAATTCAGAGATATGCCAATTTAATTCACTACACATTATTATTTTGACAGGAAGGTTAGTCAAATTACAGTAATATCAAACAAAAGTAGTACAACTTACAGACCTGCTATTTAACTGTGACAAAGTTTTTGGAGGGTGGGGAGAAATAAATAACTATATAAATATATATAGTTATACATGTATAATGACTTGTATATATACACACAATATACACATAAATATATATATATACATTTTTTCCTGTGTTCATGCTTATTTCTCAAAAGCATTTTGAATTAAATATGCACTTTTAAAAAACATCCTTTGATCTCTAGATTTGATTTTGAAATTCATCTACTCAGTGATTTTTAGGATCGAGTAAAACACTGTAGCTTATTTAATGTTTATTTAATTTCCTTTATCAAGTATTTTTCCCTTCCACGCACCTCCCCACACATACCCTCCTATCTAAACCTTGGGCATCATCAATGTTTACGCTCAGCATAAAACTAAAATTGCTTCTTCTCAGGGTCATGAAATCCCAAGAAGCAGATATTCAGTTTTGTAACACTGTTAGATGACATAGTAAACCACATGAAATTTATTTAGACACTAAAAAATTCTTAGATATCTCTCTAAAATAAAATTTAAAAAATGTAGCTCACTCCCAAATTTAATTCTGTCTTTAAGAAAATATTTAAGCGGACCTCCCTGGTGGCGCAGCGGTTGAGCGCTTCGCTGTGGAGCTGTCGGCAGCGCGTGATGTGAGTTGGACGCCCAGCCAGGGAGATCCCCACATGGTGCGGCAGACCTCTCCTGCCTCGCCTGCTGCTCCCCTCAGCAGTGTACTTCTGATCTGCCTGTTCTGCTCCCCACTCTGCCTCTGGTGACCCTCTCGCTGCCCCACGCCTCTAGCCTGTACCCCAGCTTGTATGTATAAATAAATAAATCTTAAAAAAAAAAGAAAATATTTAGGCACTACTGCAATGCAACTTAAAAACACACTTTAATTTTAATAAACCATATTCACTAGATTGTAAACATTAAATTGTTTTCAATTTTTAAAAAATATTTTCAAAAAGCAACTACAAATATCAAAGTAGGGACACATACAAAGGCAATCTACATGAAATAGTCTAGCTAAAAATCTAATATTCAAAGGACTTATCCAATAAAAAAAATCACCTAATGACTTTTACATAAATCTAAGCATGTACTTAGAAACACTTCTATGGAGATAGTCTCTACATCTGAAATAAAGTGATGTTATTGAAATTTTTGATGTCTCATCACATTTTGAAATTCTAAATTTTATTAACAGTGACTTCAAGTGTCTGTTACATTTCATGGATGCAGACATTATCAGAGCCTTACTAAAATTTTAGGTAGAAAGGACGTGTTGAATCCACATCACTAAACAAGAAAATGACAAGACTGATTGTATGAGATATTTAATTAATCAATGACCTACTCATTTGTCTCATAGTATATGGTCACAGATTGATCTGCTTGGCTATTGCAGAGCAAAGGAACAATGGAGTCACCTTCATTGTTTGATGTATAGAGAGAGCCCTGAAAGTGTAAGTTCTAGTTAGTGTATTGCTTTAAAGCAACTATATACTGTTAATGGAGTCAGATAGACTTGGAAAAAAAAGGTGCTTAATAACTAAAGCTCATCTATTTTAATATTAGGAGATTGTATTAATGTAAATAGCATTATAATATATGTAAACATATGTGAAAAATACTGGCAGGGTGTGAAAGAAAAATATGTGAAATTGTATGGGAATTAAGAGAACACATGGGTATGTGGCAGTAAGGAAAAGACGTCAGTATTTCTGAAAGTATAAACTAAATTGAGTTTTCTTGCAACTTCTATAAGCATATCAAATATAACAAAATAGATAACAGTAATATACTTAGTGCGCCTATGCAATAGAATATACTTAGTGTTTCTATGTGACTTTATCATCTGGGGACATTTTCTACACTTTTTAAATAAATTAAAAGGTAAGTTTAACTTTTTATTTTATTGAGTTAACATTTATTTGCAAAACGGTGTGTGACTCAGAGGTGTAACTGCACACCTCTTCAAATACACACCCACCACTAAGGCAACCTTAATTTCATGACTTACACAAACGAATATTTATAAATATTCCAGTAGGTGGCACTATGACACCAAAAATCTATCAATCATTTACCCAGTACTTTCTTTTTTGGTTATATATAAATCTGTTGTGAATCACCCATGGAATTGATCAGGTGCCGTAAACAGATGAAAATGTAGATAACAGAGCATTTTATCTTCAAAGCTGTGTTATTCTAATACATGTATGTTACTGAATTTACTTTTCTCAATATGTTATTTCTCAACTCAAAATATGATCACAAATCAAAGCTACCTTGAAGTCACACCACTAATTCCCTATCAGAGATTTCAGCAAAAACTAGGAATCAATTGAGTGAAAACAACATTTCAAAAGGCACACCTGGGTTTTAAATACCACCCACTCCCACCAATACCGCTTGCCCAATGAAATGGAATGCATTTTCCAAAAAGATTTAAACTTATCTAGTTCAGCAACTCTAAGAAAACTACAAGGACAGAGGATGAAATTGAACAGATGAAATAAATACTTATTTTCAGTACCTGCCCTAAAATGAATGATGGCATGTTTCAAGGGTTTGGAATGCATGCTTGACCTCCATAAAAATAAAGATCATACAAAAGTGGAAAAAGCAATCAAGCCTCTCCCCTCTCCGTGCCCTCCTCCCCCGCCAAAAAAAAAAATTAAAGAAGCAAGAGGGGGCAACTAAAACGGATACAGTTTTTCTTTCTTTGAAGGCATGGCAATGATAAAGTACTTAAATTAAAATGAAAGGCTTCTATCTTTCTTACTCAGTAGACCTGATAAATGGTCCACAGGCAGCAAATTCAGCGAATCAGATCAAATTAATATGTATTTATGGAGTAAACATTCTGGCAAGTCACAAACAAGTTATTATTTGGATTTCAGAGTATCATGGGAAATAGTCGCTCCTTCCTTCCATTCAGCTTCTCAGTAAATATAAAAATGACAGTAACAGTTTACTGAAATGTCATTATGTATCAGGCATTTTTTTTTTTTTTGGGTGAATCATCCCAGCAAGCCAATGAGTTAGCAATTATTTTTCCTATTTTGCAGAAATAAAACTGAGACTTGGAAGTTAGAAAATTGCTCACAGTCACACACCTAGGACCTAGTAGTAAATTTGAAATCATGTCTAATAATAATTTTCTTTTTACACAGATTTTCTGTTAAAACATTGCTTACATTGCTATTTTACCTGTTAATCCCATAAATAAAACAATGACTGATTATTACCAGTAAAAAATTTCTGTGATTTCTATTGGTAAAAAGACAAAATTCTAATATATGTCGATATTCAGTTCATTTGATAAATAAGGAAACAAAATCGGTAAGCTTAAATTCCTTTCTGATTTCATACAATTTAGTGAAACCCATGATTTATAAGTTTCATCAATTATGACAATTTCAACATACCTTTTGAGGGGGGGCGTCCCACTTTTAAACACAAATGGACAGCCAAGAAACACTAGACCAAAAGATCAAGATAAACTGAAGAGAGACTTGGGAGGAACTGAGAAAATGCAAGGAGCAGAAGAAACCCTAGAACCAACCACAATTCATCTACTCAGAGATGAGACAACATTGCATCCATGAACAAAGAGCAAGGACTTAAAAATGGCAATATTTCAAGACTAAGAAACAAAGTCAGTAGTAGATACTAGCTAAAGTCTTAGAAAAAAAAAAGAAGAAAGAAATAGAAGTATAACAGAAAGTGGTTTATAAAGAGGGCAAAATATTTTAAAGCATTTGTGCTTACTTCTAGGAAGCAGGAATCAAGGATGGGGACAAAATACTGATTTTATTTATTATACACCTATAGTACTATTTGAACTTTCAAATCACACACACATACACACACACACGTACATCTTTGAATAAGAAGGTACAATGTAAAATTGAACTGAGGATAAAGATGGCACATATAAAGTTTGGCCTCAGGGTGGAATAGAATCAAGGACTTCATCATTTTTAAATATAGTAATCATGTCCATCTCCCAAAGAACTGTCATATGCAACCATAACAGATATTCTGGTTCATATGATTGCATATGAATACATATACACAGCTCCAAAACTAGACATGTGCTTATTATATGTCTTACATTTGACTTAGAAAACCATGTTTCCAACTCCAGCCATGCTGTTAAATTAAACAAAAATTTATAAATGCAAGATTATCATCTTTACAAGATTGGTTACATTGCCTCATTTTCTATAAATATTCATCTACAAGTCATGGGGTGGAGGTGAAATTATCACTTCCTGTGTGATGATGGCCAGCCCAAGGTCTTTGGTTTAGGCTTGTATGTCTTAAAATGTCCTATAGTCAAAATTCTTTTACAAATATTTCATACTACATACCCCTCAGGAAGATTAATAAAGTGCATTATCCTATTAAAGGTAAAGCTTTATCTAACCCAGAATCTCTAAATAGCATTTGCCACAAACTGATCTTCTCCATGGATATTCTGTAGACAACATCATGGATCATCAGCACATGAAACCTGCTGTTCCTGTGAACACAGGTTATATCTGGTTGGTGTCAGTTACTGTGACTATGTGCCTGATGTAAATACAGAGTAAAAACAGTCTTACAAACCTGATTAATACAAAACCAGGGTTTGCATTAATCCTGGCTGCTCATACAGATTAAATCAGATTTAAATCTTGGGCCCTACCTCTGATTTAGTAGCCTGAGGCATGATATATATGTACTGGCATTAATGGTGACTATGGTAAGGAACAAGGATTCAGACAACTGAAGGTATTTCCTTAGACGTATGTTCTATATGCTTTAAAAAACATTCACCAGAATAAGTTTATTCCTATATTAAATGTTTATGTGATTCTCATGAAAATGTCTGTTTTCATTTCTCTGAATTCAAACATAAATATCTAATTTAGAAAATATACTTCAGATAGCAAAAAAATTTTAGTTAAATTAATCCCTTCATATCTGTTTTTTTAGCTGTTGCTTCCTATACTACACATAATCAAAAAGCGATACAATGGCTCAACAAAGGATATTTGCACAGGTGGTAAAATTATTTTATTAGTATTGTTAGTGTTTGAATCATTTTTACTATTTAATAACTGGCTATTGTGTGGATGCCACCACTAAGTAATTGTGTATGTGACTTTATCTAATCATTACAGAAACTGTACAAATAGATCACATTATTCTCTTTTTATAGATGAAGGCTTAAATCTTAAATGTGATAAATACATGCAAGGCTAAAGAACTCATAGCAAAAAAAAAAAAAAAAAAATCTGGTTTTCAATGCAAATTTGTGTGACTCTAAAAATCCCCACCGTTGTTCTTTATATTCTTGTTATCAAAGTCCAGTAAGTGTGCTAAAGATCTATCAGAGACAACAACCCTTAAGTAAAATACCATTGCTGAACCATCAAAGTAGGATTCAGTTAAGTCACACATTAGAATTGATTTTTAAAAATGCAAACTGCTGAACAATGACTATTTAAGAGGTAGATTATTATTGTTAAAAGAATGGGGGAAGGGGCTGTTAAACAGGCCTGTGACAAATTAAAACCAGGTAAGGACTTATTTTTACCCAAATTCTGAAGGAATGGAAGGTATGTCCTCTGCTAATTTTGGCTTTCTACTACTCACTAAAATTCTACAACTCGTTTTCACAATAAGTCTAAAAATACGTACATTCAAAGAAAGGAGCACAGACCATGCTTGAAAATGGTTTAATTTTATTACGTTCATCATTCAAAACAAAGCAAAAAGCCTTCCTTGATCAAGCCTGTCTCTTGTGAAAGTAGTGGGGAGAGGGAGAGGCCGGGTGAGTGGGGCTCCTTTGGAGAAGCTACCGCCTCCGAACAAACAAGCAGGGCGTGCCGTGCACTTCATCTAGCTCTGGCGTCAGTCATACACAACACCGTCCACAGCTCTTTTTGAAGAACCAGGAATGAAACCTAAATTATTTTATTTTGTGCATGTGGGAGCTAAATACAAGAATATAAAAAATAAACAGAAAATAAATACCAGGTTTTAGGGAGTCCGCTGACTGACTAGTCTCCCATCTGCCAAACAGGACCAAATGTCCCGGAAGCTGCACAAAAACTTCTATTTCCCAAATGAAGAGTTATACTGCAAAGGCTGATCAATGCATGACTGAAGTCTTCTCCTTTGCCCTTAGTGTAAACTCTGCACAGAAACAGTTGGTTAACTTTCCAAATCATTAAAACAATGCCGGCTTAATGGACAAAGACACAATTTCAAATAGAGGTCTTTTCAATATGCTGTTCTCACAAGACTGCTGTTAGCACAGCTAAAAGCTAGTAGCTCTGTGGTTTCTCCTCTTTGGTATACTTCTGTTTTTCTTATTCTAAGTCTTTATAGGAAAGGAAGAGGTGCAGCGCGTGCGGTTAAGCACACAAGCGCTTCCAAATGGTGCAATGGGTTGCCATAGCAACCGCATAATCAGCCCTATCCGGGTTAAACCGCAAACTTCTGTACTTATGTTGACGCTCTCTTAATTATGCATTTAACTGCTACAAAACACTGAACTTCGGGCGGATTTGCTTGTTTCAATGAAAATGTCTTTCAAAGATAAGGTTGATTATGATGACCATGACGCTACAACTCCGCAAGCACTTCATTATGAAAAATATTGGTAAAAATATTTTAATGAGAATAACCCTTACATCCAATCTTAGCTTTGATAACCTAAAAATTCACCTTCTTTTTGACCAGGATCGAAGATTTATTAACTAGTTACCTAGTGAAACTTGGGGAAAAATAGTTTACAAAGGAAAATATAGAAAAAGTGTGCCGATTTGTAAATAGAATTCACATTACTTTTACCTCAAGGTTATAAAATGACCACAGAGTCAAGGTAAAGATAATTTCACATTTGTGCAGTGCCTTTTATCGTCACATGTTAATACTATTCTAACTATGGCATACCACACTGCACCCTTTGAAAGCAAATGTGCTGAGCTAAGTAAGTTGCGTGACTTCCTTAATCTCACACTTGAAGTTTCATGAAGTTAATAACCGAAAAACACAGAAAAGCAGAGAAATGTGTTGCTGCCTACTTGCAGCCTGCCTATAATAATTTCCCATGCTCAGTATTTCTATCAACTGTCTTATATTTTGACAAAAAATACTTTTTCCATGATAAAAAAAATTAATATATTGTTATCCATAAATTGTGATCCTGCAAGATCACAAGATAACTTTTTATTTAACTTCTTTGGAAAAAAATTCATGTTGGGCCCATTTTTTCATATCAGAATCATTTTTCTCAAATAGTGAAAATGAAATACTTTTTGAGTACTGCCACACTCATATTATCTCATAATAAATGTTGTTACTCTGTTTTATAAATTAGGAAATGAAGACAGACTATTAAATTCAATTGTTCCAATATAAACTAAGTAACAGTGCAAAAATTCAGTCTCAGGTCTGCCAGATGCTAAAGCTCCTGCGTTTCCTGCTAAACACAGAATGTAGTTCCTGGAAGTAGAGGATTCAGTGAATTCATTTCATATCATTCTCTTGAACTTCAGTACATAGTCCCTGACTATCTGATATCTGAGGTCAGTTGCTTCCTTTCCTTTTCCACTGCCTTTACCCCAGTCCAAGTACTTATCATATCCTATTTCTCCACCCTTTACACTCAGTTTCTAAACTGACATTTCCCTTCTCCCTTCAACATGCATACTAGGCACTGACATATCAGTCTACTATTTTTTTAAAGACTTATTTATTTATGCATACAAGCTGGGGTGCAAGCCAGAGGTGTGGGGCAGTGAGAGGGTTCACCAGAGACAGAGTGGGGACCAGAGCAGGCAGATTGACCGAAATACACTGCTGAGGGGAGCAGTGGGCAAGGCAGGAGAGGTCTGCTGCACCATGTGGGAATCTCCCCTGCTGGCTTCGAACTCATGCTGCAGCTGCAACTGCAGCTGCCCACAGCTCCACAGTGCTGCACTTAACCCACTGCACCACCAGGGAGGCCCACATGTCAGTCCACTTTTAAAAACAAGAAATGTTTCTTTTCTGTTAAAATATTTTTGTAAGAGATTACAAAATCTATTGTTACCAAAAGCCCCCCCCCAATAATCTTTCTCCAACTTATCTTTGCAATAACATTATCAACACAAATAAAATCAATTAGTTCATTTCAGATTTAGTCCAAATGCAACTTGTCATAACTCAATAAGGTTTCCATTTCTCCCTTTCAGTTTTGCATTACCCTAGCCTGAAATATTGTTTCTTTTTTTAAGAGGGACCTTGAATCATAGCCATCCTGAAGACTTATTCCAATGCTTCCACTTCCAACTTCATGATAATCTTCCTTATCTCCCTAGGCAACCATGGTCTTCTAACATTTAGAATAGTAGTAATATGGGTACACATCATAAGTTGGCTTATCTAACTAGTTATCTTTTTACATGGAGAGTTCCAGTTAAGAATATAGATTCTGGAACAACACACGAAGATTTGAATTTCTGCATTGCTATTTCTAGCTATGTGACTTTGGAAAAGTGACATACCCTCTTCCAATATCAGTTTCTCTTTAGTTAAAGAAAGATTACAATATCTACCCATAAGGCTATTATTGTTGTTAAGCAAAATAATGTTTGTGAAGCATTTACTAATTCATTTAGAAGCAAAAAATGATAGCAGTCCTTATTGTCCTCATTATATCTTTTGACATTTGACTTGTTACCTTTATCTATGTTTCTTAGAGACACTGATGAAAATCAACATCATTTGTGTCCTACACAATGGCCAGTTTATGGAAGGTAAATAGTAAATACTTTTGGCCTTAGATATGACTTGTGCCTATGATCCCATGGTAATAAAATCTTGAGTAATATAATTTTGAAACTCATTGTAAATATGGCAACTACATTGTAGATATGTAACTGCTCATTTCATAAATGGTGTCACATTCCTTTCGGTATTTTCATGTGCTTTTGAATTTCCATACATATCTATATTTATGTCTTATAGTTATGAACAAAATGCCAAACTATACCCAGAAAATATAAATACCTATGTAGAAGAAAGCATAGAGTTTTGTATTGTACTCAGCCTGACCCAGTTTTGAATCTTAGCTCAGCTTGTTAGGACCTGTGTGGGTTAAATAATATTCATAAGCTTTATTCTCCTTGTTTGTAGAGTTAGAATATCATACCTAATGTATGTTTTAACTTAGAGGGAGTAATATTTTCAGGATGTTCACTAGCAGCCACACACGTGGTAGTGAATAAATGCTTGTTAGAGCTGGCACTAGTCTAGCCCTCTGCATTTTCCACTCACTTACTATCACTGGTAACAATTTGCAAATGAGATTCAGAATCTAGTGATAGATAAAACTATATTAAGAGTTAAACCATCGATTCTTGTAAATAGCATAGAAAATCCCATTTCATTGTTAATTATTACTTAGGTCAGAATCTAGATGTGTCTGCTGTCTTGAATTCTGGATTTCTACATAATTTTTCTGTGACTGTGCAACTTGTCCTGAGAAAGGAAAAAAATAATCTGAGTTACATTCCCAGATGATAGCATTTTGTGTGCCTTTTCATTTGAATGTGTTTATAACATTCATGATGTATTTTATCGTTTATCACATTCAATGATATATTTTATCATATTCCTCTTGCATTTTCCTTCACCCCTTAGAGGGCTTTGAAGAACTTTTATCAAAAGCAAGGCTTATGAGTTACAATAAAGATACTAATCCGCAAAAGCATGATATCCCAGTGACCTATAATCTGTGGTCCTCTCTGTGTAGGGCAGTGGAAATGGCTGTATCCTGTGGTTCACAATCCCCAGCCTGGTTCACAAAGGTGTGCAGACAACACCAGCACCGCGGGGTGTTGGGGACCCGGTTTCCTGGCAATCCTCCAAAATCCCCACACTGACTGTTACAGATCTACCATCTGTTTTAGTTTGAAAACTGTATCAAAATAAAAAAAAGTTTTTCACAGCTGGATGGAAAAAGACGGCCTCTTTTCAGCTTCACATTCAGCATACTGTTGCTCCTCAGGGACTGGCTGAGGGATTGCCAAATGTTACAAGAACACCTTATGTTTACATTAAACCTGTTAGAATAACCAGCATTTTAAAACCTCAGGACATGGCTCCTTTAGGCCCAAGTCTTTGGAGGGTCTAGCACCAACCTGGACTCTCACACCACATATCAACACATTATGTATTAAATTAAAAATTATTTGACTGAGTGGATTTATTTAAAAAAAAAAGACAGCAATAATTCCAAGTCCTTTAGCAACAATTAGAGCGTACACAACTAGTGGTCTAAGTAAAACTCCTCATTATGGTCTATTCCTAATTTCAACCATTTCTTTTACTTACTTTTAACCTTAAGGGGCATATTTTAATCGCATAGAGCATCCATAGCCTCAGTTTTAAAATTTAGTCTCAGACAGAAATTATATTCTGGTTATTGGAACAATTCTGGAATAATGTTTTTAGCATTCTCTAGTTACAAACATTCTCTAGTTACAACAGAAATGAAATTAGCAGTTGCAACAGAAATGACCCCACTCATTTCAGATCCAGGAATGTAGGTACAGATTAGATAATGCTGAACAGTAGGGAAAGGGCAGCCTGCCTTCCTTTTGTAGTGATAAAAACCTTCCAGGGGAAATGGATCTTATGTCTTTAAATTATAAATTTATTAACATTTTCATAACTTAAATCTAATATATAATGATAGAAAAATATTTTGCCTGATCTATGGCAAAGGAAATCCAGTTCTTGATATGTCATTTCATGTAAAACAAAGAGCAAATTTGGGCTCATATAATTCTTATGGGAAATCTTAGGAGAAGTTCATAGATTCATTTGCATTTATTATATTTGCATTATTTTGTCTCCTTATTTTAATATTCAATTAATACTTCAATTGATCCTACTGAAGTAGAAAGCTAAAATTAGGTAGGTTTACAATCATGGATTATTATCAGTGGCATATACTTTTTAAGAGGATAAAAACTAATTGATGATAATGAAGTAAAGGTAGATTTGATTTTCCTATGTAAGAAAATTTTCTTTAAAAATTTAAATTTTTATCAAAAAATAATTTCAAATCAAAAAACAACAATTGCTAGTTTCGTAAAGGGAGTAGCACTGAGTTATAGTCAAAATTTTCTAAGGATGACTGCAAAATTTGTTTCACTCATTCTTTACTTCAAACCCTTTGAATCAGAGAAATAGTGAGGTGAAATTCACTAACGCTATATGACGGCTAATAACTTTTTAAAAGGATAATGCAAACAAATAGGGGCGGTAATAAGCCCTCCAAAGTGGAGTGCTTTCACTTATAACAGGAATATAGGGGAGCCAAATAAGAAAGCGACATTCAGCAGGGAAGGGGGGGGGGCTCAAGAGGGGGGAAGAGGGGAGCACGGAGGACTATGGTGATGGCTCCACAGGTGAACGGGTGGTGGGTAACTTACGGGGAACACACAATATTGTAAAAGATATGAATAACAAAAATAAATATCTATTATATTAAAAAATAAATAAATAACACACACACACAAAAAAAACAAAGTGGAGTGGGAATTCTAGTTAGTAGTTTAATAGTGTATGGTATGACTGAATTTTTGGTAAATTAGATACAGACACCATTGTATGCCTGGGGAAGGAAATCCAAAAGCACATCCATCATTAACATCATTATCCATCTTAAATATTTCTATAGTGCTTAGGTTGTTATAGTGAATCTGTAGCAAGAAAATTAATATTGATTGCGTATGAGAAATCTATTTAAATATAATTTCTGTTTTCTGATAACTGATTATGATAGAATGATTGAGAGAAAATAAAAAAGCATATAGATTTTAGAATATAAGGATCATATTGTATAATATCCTTATTTGTGAATATGTAAACATTACACTGACACATTTATAATATATCAATTGCCTCACTGAGTATCTTAGCACAAAAGAAGAGACTATCAACATCTTTTAAGGGTTATAAAATAGCAGAATTGGGAAAATGAGGAAATATTTAAAATTAGTTGAATCTCCCTTCCAATCATAGAATGCTAGCAGCAATAATAATGATGATGATGATGATAGTTATTACTGATTAATCCCTTGCTATATGCTAGTGTCATGCTGAGGTGTTCAGATAAATAAGCCTTCCCTTCAAGGAGCACCTTTGCCATTCTCTGCTGATATTTTTTGACTAATATTGATAAATTCACTTCATTGTTGTTCCTCCTTATATCTCCAATCCAGTTTTTCTTCAAGATCGCTATTTCTTTAATACATGAGCTGTGAACGTTTAGGCATTATGTTAAAATTACCAAGAACCAAAGGGTTCATACAGACAAGGTACAAGGTACCCAGGAAGTGGTAAAATGGTAAAAAAAAAAAAAAAAAAAAAAAAAATCTGGTTCTCATTTCATTTCTAGTAGAATTAATCCCTAAAAGTGAACTTTGCCTTCTTCCCTTACAACTGGGTGGAAAATACCCACCTTTCAGTGAAGGATAGAAATATGTAGATAGCTAGTAAGCAGTCCAAGTAATAGGCAATCATTTTCATTGCCAGGGATGCAAATTTAAAGTGGAAAATGATCATACTTGCAAATATCAGTTTAAAGTTTCTATAAGGAAATTTATATTCACTTATATTTGTGGAAGGATGTATGGTGAAGTACAAGAATTTTGCAGAGGGGAGATAAATGCAATGCAGATTAAAAAAAAAGCCACTATGCTAATGACAATATAGCTGAGAAGAAAGCATATTATCAGGAGTCACAGATCTCCAAGCTTCAGTATCATTGTGAAGATTAAATAACATACTGTCAGAGATAATATTGTAAATTAGACCTAAATCAGTTAAATTTAATATTAGAACTCTCTTGAAAAATACAATGATTAGCATCCACCTAAGTTCAAGAAAGCACATCAAAATAGAATTTGTATATCAGACAAGCCCGAATACAAAGACATTCTCAAAACACCTAACTAGTATCTCTTCAAAAGTGATATGTTCACATTAGACAAGAAAACACTAAAAAACTCACAGATTAGAGGGGACTGAAGAGATAGGATGGATAAATTCAATGTGTATCCTAGATTGGATACTATAGTAGAAAAAGAACATTGGTGGAAGGACTGGTGAAATCTAAATGATTATATCTTCATTTCAACAAATGTTTCATGGCTACATGAAATGTCAGCATCAGAAGAAAGGAAGTGAAATGGGGATGGTAACTCCATACCATCTTTTCAATTTGACTATAAAACTGAAATCATTCCCAAATTAAAGGTGATTTTTAAATGTTTTGTTTTTGCAGTTTAGAGAAAGAGGAAGTACTTTTCTTTCATTTACAAACAGAATATTTTTAAAATTGGGACACTTTCACACCACATTTGAGAAAGGTTTGCAATCATGGCCCTGGTCAACAACCTCATCATCATCATCACCATTATCATCATCATCCAATCCTAATACAGATGCTACAAACAATCATTACAAAAAGGCAATGTTATACATTGTTTAAGGAATCATATTATTTCACAATGGAAAGATAGGATAAAGTTTACCTAACCAACTGATTTATAAAATCCCTTGTTACTAGTTATGAATTTATTCTTAAATGCCCTTATTAGAAATTTTCTCACAACTTTTAAAAGATAAAACCATTTTTAAAAAAAATTATTTTTTATTTATACATACAAGTTGGGGTACAGGCCAGAGGCGTGGGGCGGCGAGAGGGTTCACCAGAGACAGAGCGGGTAGCAGAACAGGCAGATCAGAAATACACTGCTGAGGGGAGCAGCGGGCGAGGCAGGAGAGGTCTGCCGCGCCATGTGGGATTCTCCCCTGGCCGGGGGTCGAACTCGTGTCGCCACTGCCAACAGCTCCACAGCGCAGCGCTTAACCGCTGCGCCACCAGGGAGGCCCCGGTAAAACCATTTTCTAATCAAAGTGATGATGAGCATGAGATGATACTCCATGTCCACATAAAATCAGGGCATAGTCAGTCTTTAAGCCATTTCTGCAGCACATAATGAGTAAGCACATACAGGGAAATTGGGTCTTTGATTTAAGAAGTCTGGATTATGACAAAAGTGCACACATATAATTTTTTTCAAAAGTTTTTGATTATTATTTTATGGTAGGCTGAATGAGTACACAAAAGCCTACTAGTCAGTCAAAGGAGCTTATTTTTAGGTTTTTTAAAATTTATTGCTCTCATATGTATATATTTTTTCAGTGTAAAAATAATTTAATTAAAACAGAACTTGGAGAGAAGTATGTTATGAGCATCTCATGTTTTCAAAATTCTTCAATTTTAGTTTACTTTAAAAAAATCAGCAAAGTAAAAGAAAAATTAGAAGCCAAGAGGTTTATTCTACTATGTTCCTCGAGAACTTCTGTTTTACTCTGACAGTATGTGATTCTGTTGTCTTTCCTAACACTTTATTTTCCTAGATTGCTTCCCAAAATATCACCAGAGGAGTGATAAAAATGAACTCTTGTTTTCCTGAATAAAAAGTGAGAGTGAGATTTCAGAGCTCTGCCTCTTTATGGAATCAACCAAAACGACATTGTTTCATCTATTTTTAGAACAAAAACTTAACTTTTATTCGCTCAAGAAATATTTTTATATCCAATTATACATAAGATCAGATGCTATGGATACACAGTCCTCGGCTTCAAGCAATTTATATCCTTATAGAGACAGTACTCACATAGGACAGTCACAGAAACAGCTGACACGTACCTGGCATTATTATGCATCAAGTACTATACTAGATATATGTGTATATATATATATATATATGTGTGTGTGTGTGTGTGTGTGCGTGTGTGTGTATATCTACACACATATACACACACACATATAACCTATGTATATGTATCATATAATGACTTTCTCAATTATTGTAGTCCTATGAGGTAAGTATAATTACTACTCTGAATTTAGAGATGAGGAAAACATAATAGTGCACAGCAAATAACTTGTCAAAGATCATTCAGCTTGAGTGACAGGGACAGGATTTGGATGCAGATAGAATGATTGACAGTGAATTCTTGCAGTCACTAAACTATAATCACATTACAACACATTATAATACACATTCTAAAGTGCCATAGAGGCACTAAACACCACATGCTAAGAAAGCAGAAAGAAAGAGCACCTAACCTATTCTTTGGGGAGTGATGAAGACTTCCTGAAAAAGTAGTATCTCAGTTGGTCAGGACATGGAGAAGTGGGCAGGGAGAGAAGAGAATGATGTGGCCTAGAGTTGAGAACATAGTACGTTTCAGAAAGTAGAAGTTGTTCTTCATGGCTGGAAAGCAAGATTTAGCTGGGATTAAAAATGTTTCTTCAGAGGAAACAGGATGTTACTGCTCAAGGCCTTACTGTGCACAGGCTAATGAAAGAAAAGTTTGAATTTATTGTTGAGAATATATTTGAAAGTTCAATGGTGTATCAGAGATGTCTAGTGCATAATTAGAGAAATGCGTGCTTAACACAAATTGCAGAGTTGGAAAACATAGATGTAGAGTCACCAATTCATAGAAGATAAAGTAAGCAATTGGAGGAAGTGATATCACTCAGATAAGCATCCTCACCAACATTTAAGGAACTAGTTGACGAAGAGGAGCCAGAGGATTGAGATAAATAAGAAAAGTTAGCATCGGTGTTTTCATGCTTCATGGAAATGACATGAGAAAAGAGTCTCAAAAAGAAGGAAACCATCATTAATGTTAAATGTTTCTGAGAGGTAAAGTCAATGTTTCAGCTTGGCACACTGGATTTGGTATTTTAGAAACTAGAGGATGGGGTTGGTGATATTGGTGTTTGCATGCAAGTAGTTTCAGTGGCTTGCTGGCAGAAGAAACCAGTAAGTAGTAGGAGATAAGTGAATGGAAGTGGGAGACTATGGACTGTGAAGCTAGGGGAAAAAAAAATTCAGGATGTTTGTGAAGCAAAAGAAAACTGGAGAAGAGAAATTACATAGGAACTTGGAGTGGATAAAGGGTATTTACTTATTTATGTTACTATTACTATAGTTACTACTCTCAAAATTGTGTTTTGGTGATAATATTTATAAATTGTTTTGGAATGTATGGAAAAGAATCTCTAGATTTAAAACACAAAATCTAAGTATTTCTGTGATATAAATCAAATCTATTAGGAACATTTTAAAAACTTCCTTTAAGTCTTGTTTTAGAGTACTGAGTATATCCAAAACTACCTTGTGTTTTTTCCCTATATATTTTGTCAATGGTGTTTAAACCTCAAAGTGGTTTTATATATATATATATATATATATATGATTTTATATTTAGAAAGTTAAATATAATTTTTGACACAATAAAGACATATAACAATAATGTTATTATCAAAACTTTATCATGGAGATTTTTGTCTTCCAATTTCTTTTTTAAATGTGCAAAAGACAATCAATGATATGAACATTCATATTTAGAATCTAAAGATAAATCTTTTTTGTGGGTCCTGGGCAGGCTGTGCTAGGGATATATTTTATTTTTATTTCTTATAATTGTATTCTGTTTTATTGAGATGATATTGGTTTATAATACTGTATATGATTTAGGGGAATAAGTTTACATGTACTCAGATGTATGTTACTACACCACGACCACTACCAAAACACTAATAATCCTTCACCATAGTCCATTAGGTGTCCCCTCTCCCTTGACTCACCCCACAATCCCCTTCTTGCAGTCTCAATTCTGTGGTCAGAGTTCTAAGATTTGGTTGTTTAAGATTTGGTTGTTTAACTTTGCTTGTTCTTCTGTTTTGTTTCTTTATGTTTCACATAAGAGTGAAATCATCTGCTATTTGTCTTTCTCTTTCTGACTTATCTCGTTTAGCATAACTCCCTCCCCATCCATATTGTTGCAAATGACAAGATTTTATCTTTGTTTTGTAGCTGAGAAGCGTTCCATTCCACTACTGTATATACCACATCTTCTTTATCCACTTATCTGTTGTTGGGCACTTAGATTGTCTCCAAATTTGGCTATTGTAAATAGTGCTGAATTGATCATAGGTATGTCTATATCCTTTTAATTCATGTTTTTGTATTCTTCAAACAGAACATACCATTGGAAGTCTTAGAAAAATCTGGCAAGAGAAAGTATAAAAGGAATCCAAATTGGAGAATAAATAAAACTATCACTATTTGCAGATGACATGACAATATACATAGAAAACTCTATAGACATCACTAAAAACATTAGAAACAAATTGATACACTGACGTGGCAGGCTACAAAATCAATACACAAAAATCTGTTGCATTCTTATATGCAAGTAATGAACCAGAGAAAATGAAATGAAGAAAATAATCCCATTTATAATCACTTTTAAAAGAAATATATAGGGCCTCCCTGGTCGCACAATGGGTTAAGAGCAGCGCTGCAGAGCTGTAGGCTGCAGCGCAAGTTTGATGTCCAGCCTGGGAGATTCCCACATGGCGCAGCAGCCGTCTCCTGCCTCGCCCACTGCTCCCCTCAGCAGTGTATTTTGGTCTATCTGCCTGTTCTGATCCCCACTCTGTCTCTGGTGAACCCTCTCACCACCCCACACTTCTGGCCTGCACCCCAGCTTGTATGCAAAAATAAAATAAATCTTAAAAAAAACAAATATATACCTATAATTAAACTTGACAATGGAGGTGGAAGTTTGCACATTATTAAAAACAAAGAATACACAAAGAAATGGAGAGATATTCCTTGGTCATGAATTTGAAGAGTTAACATTGTTAAAATAGCCATCTTACCCAAAGCAATACCGAGACTGCGTACAATCCCTACAAAAGTTTCAATGCATTTATCAAAGAAATAGAAAAAACATTACTGAAATTTATACGGAGCCACAAAAGACCCTGAATAAACAAAGCAATTCTGACAAAAAAGAACAGAAGTATCTTTATATTCCAGATTTCAAACTATACCACAAAGCCACTGTGTGGCATTGGAGTGAAAATAGACACACAGGTTAGGAACACACAAGTAGTCCACTTAGTGAATTTATGACAAGAATATACCTTGGAGAAAGAAAAGTCTTTTCAAAAAATGGTGTTGGAAGAGGAGGACAGCTACATGCAAAATAATGAAAGTAGACCACCACCTCACATCATATATGAAAACGAACTCAAAATGACTTAAAGACTCGGTTGTAAGACCTGGAACCATAAAAGTACATAGAAGAAAATATATGTTCTTAGACATCAGCAACAGAGTTATCTTTGGGGACTTGACTCAAATGGCAAAGGAAACAAAAGCAAAAACTAAATAAATGGGACTACATCAAACTAAAAAGATTCTGCACGGCAAAGGAAACTATTATAAAAACTAAAGACATCTACTAAATGGAGGAAAATATTTGGACATTATCTATATGACAAGGGACTAATACTTACCATCTATAAGGAATTCATACAACTCAAAAGGAAAACAAATAATCCAGTAATTGACAAAAGATTAAAATAGTTTCAAAGAAGGCACAGAGATGGAAACAGGCAATGAAAAATGGTCATCATAACTTATCATCAGGGCAATGCAAGTCAAAACCACAATGAGCTACCACTTCACACCAGTGAGAATGGCCTTAGCAGGGAAAACAAACAGAAGCAAATGGTGGCAAGGTTGTGGAGAAAAAGGAACCCTTGTACACTGTTGGTGGGACTGCAGACTAGACCAGCCCACATGGGAAACAGCATGGAAATTTCTCAAAATATTAAAAGTAGATCTATTTGATCCAGCAGTTCACTCCCAGGGATGTATTTTACTCCTAGTTTAATTTACAAAATGTCTATACTGTTATAAAAACTCCTGAGAATAGGATAAAAAGGAATTAAAAGGAGAGGTTAATAAAACTTTTAAGCTTCATTTAGCATTAAAAAAAGTGCATTTGTTCTTACAGTCAGCAATTAAGATTCTCACAACAGAAAAAATAAAATGGAGCCATTAGTTTTTCTTTATTAAGGGGCCTTTGAGTGACATAAAAAATTAACTCATCTATATCTATTTTCTTTACAAAAACAATTTTCAGGATGACGAGAGTGTGAAAAAAAGTGGAGAAGAAACTGCAATTTGAGAAAAATGACTCCATTATACAGTGGATTTTATATCAAAGATCAGATTATTACTTCAAATAAAATAGACTAGATTTTTAAAAATCAGCCAATTGTACAAGAAATAGGTTCTCCATTTTTTCAGGGAGAGACCCTAGAGTGAACATATATATCTTCATCCTGCTTCTCACCTAATATGCAAGAAAGGATTCACCAAAGCCCTGGTTCCTATATCTGTGGGATTTAGTAATGGGATGTCTAGGAAAGGTTAAAAACAGTATGGAGATAATGTGAAAACTTTAAAAATAAAGGAAATGCTTTAAAAGAAATATTTAACTTGTAAATCTAATTGCAAAGAAATCTTTCCAAAGAAGTTAAGTTGATTTAGGTCAGGCTTCATAATTAAAAAAAAAAAAGTGATCAATTTAATTATTTTCAATTCTCTGCATAAATGTAGCTTAGAGGTAGACTTTCTAAGTTATCAAATCATTGCCTTACAAAACAAAAATATTATTCCTTTCTCCATAAACACACACATGGTCACAAGCAAACCTAGCATTTATCTGCCAACCAGAATAATTTATTAACAATTGGTTAAGTATAATATTATAGACTAATGAAAGTACAGAATGCAGATTTTTAAGTATTAAAAAAATCTGAGTCTATGAAAACAGCAGATTAAATGTCAGAGAGGCCCATACTGCAAAGGAGGGCAGAAGTCACACAAGGAGGACAGGATGCTGGGTACAGGTGTGCAGGTGTCAGCACCGGAAAAGGCTGGTGAATGACCAATGTTAGCAGGACAGTCAGATAAAGAACCTTGTACAGGAATTTGGTGACAGAGTAAACAACACTAAGAATTAGTCATTTCCAAACATTCTCTAAACCTACCATGATTTAAATTCTGAAAATAAGTGTTCATTTTTTGCAGTTACTATGCAACCATTGAGTTATTTCTTTGTAATTTTTGCCTAATGTGCTAGCTATGGGTACTAGCTCAATCATGTTATTTGCACAGAAGTTACTCCTTTGAAACTACTGACATTAGGTTGAATCATAGGAAACGGTTCCTTTTGTGGGTCAATGACCAAATATTGTCAATTTCACCAGCTTATGTGTCACATGTCACCTGGGTACCTGTGGAAATACCTTTCAGTGAAATTTATCATAGCCTTCCAGCAGTTTTGTTGCTGCTTGCAATATGTATGGATGGCTGGTTTTTGTTAAATTCTTTTCATTTCCCATCAATATTTATCTGTTCACCAAAGGTCTCTAATTCATCATATTGAAAAATGGATTCCCCTGTTCTGAAAGGCTAAAACATCTATCCTTTCCCTTTTGATGCCATGTTTATTTCCTCTGCTTGTATATAAAGTCTTTAAGTCATTCTGTTTCTGTACTTTTACTCTCAAACAATTATCCTTCTTATTTAGTCTGAGATAATATTTGATTTTTCCTAGAGTACATTCTAACTGCTACCACATTTCTTTTTCCCTTTTTAAATCAATCACCTTTCTCAGTATAGAACCTACCTAATGCCTTATGACACCTTTTCACCTTAAAGTTAAGTTTTTGTCATTCCTCCAAACCATGCAATTCAAATTATTGTCTTCATTTTGTATTTCCCTGCCAAATGCAAGAGTTTTGCATAAGTTCTTAGGCCTCCTTACTTCCTTTTACTAAATACTGTCCATTCTTAGCAGTGATAGGGGAGGTACAAGTCTATAATTCAGATGTCTTTTTGTCATCTATTTCTTTTATTTTTATCTTCACCCCATCCTCATCTAGTTAACTCCTATATGCTCTTTAAAAACCCTGTTAGATATTGTTTTTGGCTACCATATTGCTCTGTGTATACAATTATATATTACATAAAAAATTATCTCACTGTATTTTCACTTATGATTTTTTTCACTTTTGACTTGAGTTTCTGAAATGTTCTCCCCCCCAGATAGCCACCATTTCTGCACTCTGTTGAGTGTCTCCATAAGGCAATCCCTTCCATATTAACAATCAATATTCTGTTGCTGTGACAGCACATTTAAACATTAACTTCTGCATTCAAGGTTCAGCTATAAGCTAAATCCTGGAGTATGTTTTCCTAACATTCTTTCACTTACTCTGCAAACTAATATAGCACCTGTCTCCTCACTCTTCCGTCTCTAATAATCTTTAATACCATGCTTTTTCATGTTGTGTACCACCTTGAATGCCTGTAACACAGGTGCTCCTTGTCCAATTCTTAGGATTTAAATTGTATCAGCAACTGAATGATCTCTCTGAACATTCTAGCGTCCATCTCTTTTTTTTCTTCTTACATTACTATGGGATGCTATGAATTGCTGGTTTGTACACTGGATATGTGTCTTGTTCCACAAATAGAGGAATATGTTTTCAAGGCAGAGATTATGACTTTTTCTTTTCTGTGCACTCTCCAGTGTCAAACTTACTGCTTTTCAGTTGGTAAGTGTTCAATAACAGAGTAGAATGATGGAATGAATCGATGGTTGACCCCAATTTTTATCATCCACTAATCATGCCACAAAGCCAAAATCTTTTCAGATACATTTTGCCAAAGAAATTGTCATCTCATACCACCATTTATTGCAAGAGAGAATTATTCCCATTTGAGGCAAGTTCACCATGTTTCTTTGATCTTTGGACACTGCAAAGCTTGTCAGATAAAATGGCCTCACATAGATTCAGTTATTTGAAGTGACTGCCAGCTATGGCAACCAGCAGACATAATAAATACTCAAAAATTATTCAAAACTCCATTATTTATTGTCTAGCTCTATAAGAGAGGTTGGAAAGCTAAAATATTTTCTTCCTCGGTGCCTTCCTTCTACTCCTATGGCAATGGATGGTCATATGGTACATCTCAAGTCAACAAGTATACATAAAGACTCCAGGGCAGGTTTCCATGCCTGAGCAACAAAGTCAAAGGTAATTAGGAAAATTATTTTGCCACTTTGCCCTTTTTTCTTTTGCTTGGAAGGCAGCTGAAAGGTGAGGGTGCATAGCAGTCATCAAAAGATGTGAGATGGCAAATACGGGGACAAAATTCCATAGAACAGGATAGCAGAAAAGAAACAAGAGTTTGGGTTGCTCTAACATCCTTATGCCTCTCTGTGAGTCCTGGATTAATTTTCCCCAGCTCTTTAGTTGTATTGCTCCTCTTCATTTGAACCACTAATTGTTACATTTTGTTTGCTAGCAGATTACAGTACTGACTGATACAGTTACCTACAGGATTATTGTGGTTTCTTTTAAAATTGTACTTAAGGTAAAAATAAAAATAAATCTACTATTTCAAAAAGCATATCCATAGTATATATTTATTTTAATTGAAAATAGCGGTACATTAAGATTACTTTGCCCATGGAACATTTTATGCCCATAGCTTCTGCAGCTGATTTACTAAAGCTAAACAAAATCTGTTCACCAACATCACTGTTATAGTCCTCTGCTTATTTAAAGAATATTATTATATCATTTCTTAAACTCAGTTAATAGGTGAATAGAGCCTTTAATTTTACATTTACTTCAGCATCTAGACATAATTAGCAAATTCTTTAATTTCAATTTCCATATAATACAGAATAGTCTTACAATTAGTTTCTAAACAAAATTTGGCACAGAAAAATCTGTTAAATTTAGAGAATCTGCTTCATGACCAATCTGATCACCAAAACAATTTCTTCCTTGTTCTTGCCCTCCCCTTACCACATGAGTAAAACAGACAAACAAAAATAAACTATTTCAGACACATACTCTACTCCCCTTCAAACCTCTGAGAGCTGATGTCCACAAATCTCCTTACATCTTTAAATGTGGATATCTGAGAAGATCAAAAGTGAGTGAGTTGTCCTTTGTAGGTAAAAAATACACTACCAACTTAATGCAAGCAGTGCATGCACTGGAACTGTCTGTCTAGGATTAGGAAGAAGTTCACTAGTATCTTTCCACATTCTCACTTTATCCTTCACATGCCAACAAGAATTCATTTGCCAACACTTTAACATCTTGCCAGATATGCTTCTCAGTTGTGCCATGCCTGGCATTTACTGCTCTGCTGCACAGACTTGATGTTTGTTTCCCTTGTGTTTACCAGTCAGATGGCAAGGAGCCAAGACAAAAGGACAGGTGTGTTCAGTTCAGAGTTTATCTGTTCTTAGAGACACACAAATGCATGGAGAGGTCAGGACCAGGCATAATTACAGTGCACAGTTACCTCAACGTGGGAATCTGGTTGAGTCAAGGTTGCTACCAGTGCAAAATGTCTGTGTGTACTTTGGGGAGCTGATACTTCCTCTACCTCCAGCTTGCTTTCACTGCCCTTGTGCCTAGTTTGACTTATTTGCCTCATTTTGAAGTCAAAACATGTCCACCCATTAAATTAATAAAATATAATATTGTTAAATATAACAAATTATAACTTAAATGACATTAAATAGCAATAGAAGGCCACACGAATGTTCCAAAATTGCCCTCCTGATTTTGACTCCAATTTCATTCATAGTCAAAAAATACTCTCCAAATTGGGAGACTTGAATTTTTATGATAGGTCCCCAGAGCATCTTTGGAAGATAAAGGTAGCATTTTTCATTCTCTCCTTATAGTGAACCACTGCTGGTATGTGTATAGCATGAAGTCAAAAGGAAAATATTTCTTCCCATGTTAAAATCCATAAGAAACATAATGGGGAAAGCCCAGTCACAGTGGGTTAGCAAGTCCTTGACTTGCAATCTGGTGACTCTGAGGTTTGCAAGTGCCCTAGAGAAGAGATGTTCGATTCTTTCCCAAACAGCCTGTGCTAGAGCTTCACACACACCGGCCTGAAGTAAACATCTCAGAAAAAAATGAAACAACTCTTGGCATATCTGAATTGGAACTTTCAAAATTTTCCAAAAGCATTCACTAAATCTCATTTAAGGCCACTCTATATGACTTTGTCATACAGTAACATGGCTATCAAATGCTGCTGGTTGCCACAGATAAAAAAACAGGTGTTTTCTACAGTTTCTACCCGGGGTGCATTAGATAGCTTTAAAGGTAAAAGGCAACAACACATCCTCTCAAATCTGTTCTCAGATAGTCAGGGACCTCGTTTTTCAACACGCCATCTTTAAATCTCTTCTTGCTTAACAAATAATTTCTTTTGCTGCCAAAATAGTACAGTAGGATTACAGTAGAAATCGTATCTGAGAGGCAGTTTGAACAAATATTTTCCTATTTTTTGCACATTTCCCTTTCAAAAGTGGGAAGATGTTCTGTCCCTTATTTCTCACAAAATGAAAATCCATGCTCTCACTTTAATTATCCACAGATCATTTTCTTAGAATATATAGGATGATTTTTATAAGGATATATAAAAATTACAGTAGACAATGTCTTAAATTATATTATTTCCCTCTCTGTTCAACCCTATCTAGTCTTGTTAGTTGATCTACTACCTACATGACATAGGTGATGTGAGGCAACAAAAAATAAGGTTCAGATCAGAAACATCTGAAGTGTTTATTGTTATTATGAATGTAAAAAAGTTCTGTTGTTTGTTTTCTTATTCTCTGTGGTAGGCAGATAACATGATGTCTTTAATAAAGGAGTTATAACAAAAGGAATAATAGCATAGCAATGATAATAATAATTACTGATATTCATTCAATACTTTATTTTGAATCATTTAATCATTAGTACCTATGAGGTAAGTACTCAAATTATCACCATACAGAGATTTAGCAACTTTCCCAAAGAAATACAGTAAGTGGCAAAGCTGGGGTTTAAATTCAGAAAGTCTAGTTATTTCAAGTCTACTATCATTACCACCACAAAACTACCTTTTAATTGTTAATGTATATCAAGGTCACCAGGACACTTCTGAATTTAGAGGGAGGCTATAGCTCTTCAATGTCTTGGTTAGGGTATTATTAGTCCGAGCCTCTAAGTGAAGTCTTTTTCAACTACCTCCTCAACTACAGTACTTCAAATTATTCAGACCCAGGATTACTTCTTTTTATTTCTGCAAACCCACCTGTGCCCTTTTACACTTCACAAGAAATTTAAACTTATTTAATTAGGTAAAGGAACCTTATAGCTAAAAGCAGTCCTCAGAATTTTATTTTTTAAAGAAAGTTAAGTTAAAGACCATTCATATTCAAATTTTACCACTACCAGTTTGGTTTGGTTCCTTTTAATGGACTGAAAAGAATGAAATTCAGCAAGACGTGGAGGGGAGCAGGTGTACTCAGCGGGACTCAGGTCTAGGGAATTCAGAATTATATAGAAGGAATGGTCGTAAGTTCAATCTTGCCTGCCGTGCAATTGTGCTGGGAGAATGTCTTTATTCAACAGTAGAGTGATCATAGACTTGGGAGTCTGATGCATTTCCGAGGTGCAGACACCTGGGAAGTAGGACACAGATGCTTCATTTCTCCTACAGCCTCTGCCCCATCTCTAGGGGGCCATGATAATTCAGCCTTTTCCTCCCGCAGTTGTACAATGGACCCAGAGCAAGTCACAGAGCTGCACAAAAGGAATGGTTAGTACAGAGTGAGGGCTTAATATGAAGTCTTTGAAGTTAAAGGATAAGCCATAATTAAAAACAAAAAATCTACATGAGACAGTTACAGAGGCAGGCATGTTAAAGAGTAGAAACATTAACTGTCAAATAGCTAAGAATATTTGTAAGGCTCTCCTGAAAAAGGAGAAAGGAAAATTTGTCAGTACGTAGAAGGGTGGACTTAAGAGTGAGGACAGTCTTGTGTCCAGAATAAAAAGTACTATATTTTAGTTCTTAAATGTTCATAATTACTTTTTCCTTTCTTTCTCTCACTCTTTTCATCCTTGTACATAACTCTCATTGTTACCAAGTAAACTACTATGTACAACATTCCAGTTATACATTTATTTGTACTAATGTAGACTTATGTTTCTATTTTAGTATATTTATCTAAATACTGTTTTCAGAAGATGTTTAGTCAAAATAACTCTAGAATCAAATTGTTCAGATAAAATCTTGGCTTTATCTCTTACTGGCTATGAAACCTCAAACAACTAACCCAATTTCTCTGTGCTTCACATTTTTTTCTCTATCAAATGGGGATAAAAAAATACATGTACATCATAGGATTATTTTAAGAATTAGATGAATGAATGAATATTTACATTAAACATAGCATCTAGCAATTCCAAGTGCTGAGTATGGTCAGTAATTTTAATGATTATCCACAGTGGTATTATTACTAAAGTAACCAATACAGTACAGAAGGAACACATTGTCTGAACCTGGTTAGACTAACTGAGATTTCTGCTGTTCAAAGTAACATGAGAAAAGAGCTAACCAGTTGGACATGATGGCTGCTCAATAGCCATCCTTTGGAAGGTATCTGGAAGGTATCAGGTCTCTGAAGTGCTATGTCCAGTTTTGAATACCATACGTTATGAATGGAATTGAAATCCAGGAGCATTCAGAAGAGAATAACTTTAGCATATGGGGTCAGGATGGGTGTAACATGGCATACCGACTATAGAAAACTTAAGAAAAGGCAGGCTATTTTTTCCTAAGGAAAAGACTTCCTAAAGAAATTTTCCTTAATAAAAAATAGCACTGATGAGACTATAAGAAATGTTTTCAAACCCTTGAAATATTATTATATGGAATAAGGTATAATCCTCATCTATGTTGCAGTAAAGGAAAGAATTTATCCATTGACTTAAGTTAGTGGTTCTTAAATGATCCAAGGGGAACTCCAAGAACTTTTTAAGGTGCCTTTGAGGTCAAAATTACTTTTATAATAATATCTTATTATAATAGGATATTATTATTCGTTTTTCTCTTGTTAGCAGACAATAGCTGTTTCCAGAGGTTGTATGATACACGATATTGCAACACATAGAATGTTAAAGCAGATATGATAGAATCCAACTATTGTATACTGACATAGACATTAAGGAGATTTTCAAAAATGTGAAGTAGTATCACTCTTCTTATTAAATATTTGTTTTGTAATAAGTGCTTATTTTTCATAAAAATGTTATTTATATTAACATATATCTTGTTATCAAGCTAATAGTAAATAAATATGAATTGTTTTAATTTCCATTTCAGTAAATATGTATACAACTCACATAAATAAAAGTTGGTTCAGCATCCATAATCATGCGTAAGAATGTTATTTGTGTTTAACAATGTTTAAGAAGGAATCCTCAAACCAAAATGAGAAACATTGTTGTTAGTCATAGCATAGGAAATTAGAAAACCACAAATTTCAAATAATTAAGTGGTTCACCACTAAACTAGGTTTTTCTTTTTTAAAAAAAAAAAGAGTCTTCAGAAAATATTCAGCGAGGATGTGTGGTAAGAAGGATACTTGTATTAATGTCTCCGAAGGATTTCTTTCAACTTAGATTGTGTAATTCTCTTGTGAAAGGAATTTAAAAGGGAGCAGACTGAGAATGCTGTACTCATAGGCTGCTGTTGAAAAGTTAACAAATAGGTATGTGGTTATGGGTGGAAGTTATGGGCTGAAGCAAAAGGTAAAAGCCCTAGGACATGATCTAGTACACTTTGAATCACTGTGCTGGTGGCTAAGTTCTCTGATAAACAGGATAATGGGCACAAGGACATGCTGCCAAAGTCACCTGGATTTCATAAAAGGATCTCTTCTGGGAGAATGCAGACTGGCCTCCATGATGACCTCACAAGTTTCCCCCTGAATATTCTGGAAACTAAGTTTTACAGAGAGGAAAATTTATAGAAGCGCATATGTCTCCCTTCCAGACAATGTCATAGATGACAAACTGGTAACCTCTACTCACTGTCCTGGTTCTGTCACTTATATCAATTCAGAAAACATATTCCTCTTTATACATCTCTACATCAAAATTTAAACAGTTGCACCAGAGGTGAATCTACAAATCATGTGAACACAATTCACAAAATGGAAAATGCAAATGATTTAGTATATAAACAACCCACAAAAATCAAACTAAAAGCAAAGTAGAAATTTCATAAGAAATATCAGGGTTACATATAAAATTAACACATTTGAAATGGTGAAATTCATCTCCGGCAAATGTTTAAAAAAGAAACCCTCATACATTGCCAGGAAAGAGCATAGGCAATACAGTTTTTATGCAAGACCGCTTGTTATTATCATGAAGAGACTTAAAACATTCCTAGTGTTTGACACAGAAATTCTAAGTCAAGAGCTCTATCTTAAAGAAATGGTCATATAAATTTAGGGAAAACAGATTTCTGTATATTAATATGCTTTTTAATGAAAAACTGCCAAAATATTCTTCTTTGACAGCAGAAAATAAATTAGTTCCACAGGAAAAAAACAGATTAAATATCTTTCAGGACTAAATTGGTTAGAGCATCAAACACACATTGCCCATTTCCTCAGACAGCGCCTACCTATTGTGTCCTCAGATGAACCTTGACCCTCTGTTTCCCATCGGGGAGCACCTCCATGGTATGGGACCTGCACTAGAAATTCCAACACCTCGTAGCACTGCTGTGTCTTCTGCTCCATGGCACAGAGTGACATATACGCTTGTGGAGTATTTGCAGGAAAGACATGTCTTTCCCACAAAATAGACAAATAATTACTACCAACAGTATGCGTCTAGTGGTGAGTCAAGAGAACAGGCAGAAGTAAAAATATGAAGAAGCTATTTCCGCTTCTTAGAGACAGAGGTTCCTGTGGACATGACCTAGACCCATGTGTCTCCACTGGTCTCTGTTAATCAGCCTTGAGTTATTTCTAATGTTATGAAAATAGAAAATCACATCTCTAAACATGTTTATTTTACTTGGTCCTTAATTTTAAATTCATCATTAAGACTTCTAAAAATATCATTTTAAAAAATCTGCTCTAGAAAAACAATTTCTTAGTTCCCACTGCAAAGACAGAAGTTGCCTGCTAGTGCAGATACTGACTACATGCTCATGGAATAGGGCCATATCAGTTATTCAACCTCCCACTGTCTGATAGTTGGAGTAAAACAGGCTTTTTCTTCTAAAGACTTTCATTCCAAAGGGAAGGAAGAACTGGATTCTTTTCTGATTATTATGAAAAACAAAACAGAAACAGACGTGTGTGTGTGTGTGTGTGTGTGTGTGTGTGTGTGTGTGTGTGAGTGATGTGTGATATGTTCCATTTAATATTCCCAGGTCACAAATACCAAAGTGTAAACCACATTTTTGGGGGTGAGAGGGACAGGAAGAGGTGGAAGAGGCTCAGAAAATTTGATACCTTAGTCCAAAAATGATCAGGCAAGAGGCTTCACAAAATGTACCATGTCACATAGATGTTTTTCTTATATAGTGGAGAAAGACAAATCATAATAAACAGTCTAGATTATCCATGTCATTCTGTCTCAAGGAAGTGAAGCACTTATGTATGGTTTTGCTTTCTATTCTATTGGTGTAACTATTCAGAGTGCACATTGACTTATCCCCTCTTTATATAAGAAAGTAACATAGTAATACAATGCTCAAGCTCAGAAGTTTGCCATTCTATCAAAATATCAGTCATCAATCTATCAATACAAAATACCATAAAATAATCCCACAATACCAAGATCTCCCAAAGAGTTATAGGGATTCATTCATTTCGTTATTATTTTGATAAACATATGTATGAAGGTACCCTCTAGTGTCAGGCACTGAGCACACAACAGTATATAATGAAAGGTCCCTCCTGTAGACAGGCTTATGATGTCGTATGAGAAACTAAAAAGTAAATTAAGGATGGACATTCAAAGTGAGACAGGGATCAGGAGATGTCTCTGTGGGCACGTGCGATGGCTGCACTCTAAATGGACTTCACAGCTCTTCCTGGAAAAGTGAAAATACTGCTATTCTACAAAGCTGGTACTTGAATACCATTTAGTTTAATGTCTTCATTTCGCATCTAACCATAATTTGACTATTTCTCTGTATAATTATGGAAGAGATGCTACCAAGGCATATTTTTATGGAACATGAAGGAATCCTGTGGCAATAAGAAACAAAATAATTCATTCAGGGTGAGGACAGGGATGATAAAAGATGATTGGCACTTCAGGAGGAATAGAGAGTAGCTGTACAAAGATAACTGAAGAACTGCAATAGAGACGCAACATCGAAACGAGCATTTAGCAAGAATGGACTTTCCTCTGAGACTTCTGGTATTTCCATTTGGGTGGAGATTTTAAAAAACAAATAGAAAAAGTTTTCTCACAATGTTTTGCAACTTCTGCTTCCGGACTCAGTGAGAACCCAGAAGTAGCAAGAGAGTTAAAAATGAAAACATTGTTTTTTTTAAAATCATGATTTTTACACACAAAGCTGAGTATATTTCATTTGGACATGTTTGGGATTTTAGGTGAACACTTATAATAAATTAATTTTTATTTTAAAAAAGTCTCTTATTCAAGACATTCTTTGTCTTAGTTGAGGGGGAAATAAAATCTTCATTGCTTAACCTTAATAAAAATGGAAATTGGTTTGACTTCTCAAAGTTGGATTTCTTTAATGGAAAAAATCTAAAGCACCAATAATATGGTGACAGTATTCAATATCTGAAAAGGTTATTTTCACCATTAACATATTTATCAACATGTAAACTCAGAAAAACTTAATTTTCTGAAAGCTTCATTATCACTATGATCCAGTTAATTTTCTCTGCTATACTAGCCAAATTTTTTTGATATGAGGTCAAAGTTTGCTTCACTGGAAAAAGACAAATTGAAATATTTATTCTAGATATTAATGCACATGTTCTTAATCCATCATATGATACAGTTAAAACGGTCTGTTACAAAATAAATGGTTCTTCCATTTTAAACAAAATTGATTTCCCCCTTTAAGTCTCCTGTCTAGTGCACTATCTATGATTCCCTTTAACAATTTTAACAATTGTTAAAGTCCCCTTAACAATTTCTAGTCACAGGAAGTGGCTGCCTCAATTTTTATCTCCATCTGGCAGAACATACCATTTGAGCTCTCAGCTCCCACTTTATAGCAACTAAATTTTCCTCCTGCACCCGCTCCCCACCCCACCTCCATTCCGTGACGTGTATTTCTTGTAAAACCACAAGTCAGTAAACTTCCTCAGGGAACTTGTAGCAATGCATGACCGACTAACCCTGTGGTGTGCAGCAGAGTTCATCATACTAGCTCTTTGGTCTTGGCATCAATTGCTAGGAAAAACTGCTGGTGTCCTGAACATATAAACTGTCTGTACTAGGCTCTCACCATCTGCTAGCAAGTATCTGGGTCCAGTGGGGAAGGAAAATGAGGGTGGTAGAGGGAAAGAAAGAAAAGCAACATTATCCTTTGATTTAATACCGAGGATAATAGGTATCTATTTCTTCCATGTGTAAAGAACCATTTTCACGATGAAACAATGTTTGTACCAGCAAATCTTACCAGAAACAAATGCCCTACACAGTTCAAATGGTCTTAGAATGGAACAAAGCACACCTTTGATCTGACGTGGGTCCCTATTAATTTATGAAACAGTGATTAAATTGTTATTGTAGACTTTTGTAAAACTGCTAATACATAGATATTCTTACATGAACAAAATTGAGCCACTTAACAGTGGGTAAGCATTAAACCTTTCTAGTATATCTTATTGCTACTATAAAATTCTCCCTGTAGATATTTCAGATCTAAAGATACTTCTAAAAATGATATGATGTCCCTTTTAGTTATTATAAATAGGACCTAATAATGTCATAGTAAATAAGGCCTAATGAATACTTTCTAATGAGGTATCCAGGAGTTAACCATATTATCTGGAATAACACTAAGTTAACTGCTGGGTAGGTCCAGAGAAATAGTTTCAACTAATCCAGTAGTTTTCAAGGAATGTGGTGAGGTGAAGACTGCCAACTTTGCCCTCACAGGATGCTTGGCAGTGTCTGGAGACATTTTTGGTAGGGAGAGCAGAGAGAGGGGTGGGCATGCTAATGCCTCTACTTTGTAAAGTTTAGGGATTTTGCTAACATCCCATCATGAACAGGATGACCAAATTATCCATCTCAAAAGATCAATCAGGCCAAGCTGGGAACTGAAGTAAAAATCCATTTTCTTAGAACTAAGCATTTATCACTGGAAAAGGTACAGACTGGAAGAAGTCAAGTAAGTTAGCCAATTACACACATCAGAATCTAAGTCTAGTGAAAAGGAATTAGTGATTGAATTAGGATTCAAACTTGTCCTGAATGACTAACTTGATACTCATTCCATTATATCAGGCAAATGGGAAAATACCTCCTGATACAGCAGATTAACTCCGGACCAAGTTCCTTCATTTTTGGTGTAACACAGGACACATCATTAAATGCTTTTGTTTCTGCTTTCTCATTTGTGAATAGATGAGCTGAAATAGATGATTTCTAAAACCTCTCTTTTCCCCTCTAAAATTGTATTTTTGTGTAAATAGTGATGTCTTACATTAGGATAGTTCCCAAATTTCCAAATTCTCCTTTTCTTTCTTTTTAAACTTCTTCAGGAACTTAATCTTTTCATTATAAAAAGGGAATAAAAATTTTAATGTCAGATTGTTTTCATTCTACTAACTAAAATTTTTTCAGTCATTTCATTTTACTATTATTTTTGTACAAAAGGAATTTTAATTTGGACCAAGTACCATCATTATTGTTCACTTCCGGACATTTTAACAACATGGATGAATCTTAAATCAATTAACATACAAAGGAAAACATCTGTGGCCCTAATACTTTTTAGAGTGACCCTTAATGTTATCTATATAAAGACTTTGAAAATAGATTTAATAAAAAAAAGCCATTGAAAATTCCATAATTCATTGTTGGCCAAAACAGTAGATATTAAAATCATGTCAATTTTGTTAACAAACACAAAGCATGTGTATCTGTTAGAGAGGATTATTAGAAAAGTCAGAGGAAGGAAATGTTTTTTTGCCCATCAAATCCAGATGTTCAGCCCATAAAATTGAAGCTGAGAGTGAAAGGCGGGTTATGGTCTCTGATACTCTTTTTTTCTTTTTATCCCGTCCTGTGGCCTCTGACAGTCTTAAGAAGTGTTTCTTCTGGAAAACTTCATGAGCAACAAAATCCAAATAGATTGTTTTTAATGACTTATGCTTTACCTTTGTTTTAAATAATTATAGTAATTTATATTAAATATGGAAAGTAATTATAGATGCATTAAAATAAAAGATGGATTTTTTCCCCCAGGAGCATCATTATGTAAATTGTTTTACAGTATAAAGGTTTCTCTTCAGCAAAAAATAGATCTATGATGAGCATTTTCTTTTATAAACTAACAATACATATACTGGGGCAAAGATTTCACAAAATCCTGGTTTTCTGGATTGTAATGTTTCTTTTCCTTAGTCTATTGCTCTTTAGCAAATACACATATTCACAGGATATTTTAACTACAAAGCAGGAGTCTGCATTGACAGTGGCTGAACACTCCATATTTCTGGGGTTTTTTTTGTATCATAATGTCCATAATTGATAGGTTAATATGCAAATTCTTTATTTTTAATCAATATTTTACCACTCCACCTCTTAAAGCAAAAATCCAAAAGAGAAGGTAATAGTAATAACAGAGCACTCTGTTATAAAGTTTTCCAAATGCTTAAATAATTTAACAATCCCATATATTATTTCATGTCATTACACTTTCTGAAGTACTTTCACATTCATTTTCTATAACCATTTTTAAGTTTAAAATGGGTAAATACTAAAATTTAGTCTAAGAGAAGGCATTTTATTAAGGATAACAAAAATATCAGTTAGAATTCTTTCAGCAAAATGTATTTTTTTCTTTTCATTACTAAGATGAGAAAAATATGTACAGTTAAATTGATGTTAATAGAAAATATCTTTAGTTTTATAGTGATCCTGAAAAATACAGTGTGATAAAACTGGCACAAATTTTACATTTGACAACTAAAGGTATTTTTATTATTCTTATTTCTCTGTCTTTGAAGTACTCCTTATGTTTTATCTGACCTGTTCCACTTCCAGAATCTTGAGGTTCTACTTGCTCTTGATTTCTAGCTAAGTCATTCCCAATAGCTCTTTCATCCATTCTTTCAAGTTGCCTTCAACATAACATCACCTTCTGTTCTTAGAAAAAGGATAATCTTTTATTTCAAAGGCATTAGTGATTTTTAGGCCACCCTGAAAATACCTTTAATCTTTCTCCCTGTGAGAATCTTTCTTGAGTTTGTAGATAGACTTGTGGATTCCATTTGTCCTAAAGTTGCAATGCAGCAAGGGGCATCTCAACTCTCAACATTTAAAAGATGCTGATTCCTCTTATTTAAATAGAAGGTTATATCCTTCCCTCAAACTTTTACACTTGAAACAATGAGAAAAGCGTGAGATTTGCTTGCAAAGTTGAGCTAACACATCTGAAAATAGATCACTTGAGATTATGAGGCTTTTATCTCTCTGCCACTCACATACCATTAGATTTTTCTTGCATTATAGCAAATTATGTTTTCTGACTCACTGATGAAGATGCCTAGATGCACAATTCTCTCTTTCCCACACTTCAAAATATCATTTGCAATAATTAGACCACTAATTCTGTTGGCCCACCTCTCTCTGTCCCTTCTCTCTCTCTCTCACAGTGAAGCAGATGTGCTTCAACTACTGCTTTATATTTATATCTCTATGAAAATTATGCAGAGGCAGGAAGAGAAAGCTGAACAACTTTCTCCTGTGCTGAGCCTTTTCAATATGATTTCATTGTTGAGATCATAGGAAACTTCCAAACTATATGACATACATGCCATTTTTCAATTTCAGCAAAATACTATAATACAAAAGTAAATGTCAATAATATTTAGATTACTTAGTCTTTTGGTTTAACCATAATTCTAATTTTCTCCATTAATACTAGTGAGTAAGGATTGTCTGAATATTTATTTAATATTTTGAAGAATTAGAACAAGATGTATAAAGAAATCTAAAGCTGAATAGCATGGTATAGGTAAAGCATCTTGAAGAGGGTCCAGCACATGGGAAGAGTTCAGTGTTACTTCCCTTTCTTCACCTTTTTTCACAATTTCAGTATTTATAGTTAGAGCAAGAAACAATAAACTTTAATATTCACTTCCAGGATATGATAATCAATAAACTTTATAACAAATATTGGGAAATATAAATTTAAAAAATACTAATGTTAAAGACAAGTATAAGCTAGACTGGACTATATAATGAAATCACCCTTATAAAATGTTGAGAATAGTGTCTGGGACATGGTAAGCACTATTTTTCATAGCAGCTAAGTATTTTTCCGATTAACAATCAGTACAAAAATAAATTACTCTAACGCTCTATCTCTTTTTAAAAAGCCTACCAAGTCTGAAATTAAGATCTTATATACATATGTTCCCCAAAGGACAAATCGATATTTGCATGGTGCATAATTATTAAAGCTATTAGACCTATGTAATATAAACCTAAGTGATAAAAAATTGTTTCTCAAATTTCTCAAGTAAATAAATGAAAGACTTAAAATTTGATTTAGAAAGAAACTTTTTTATGGAGCCAACAAACTATCAAAAAAACTTTTCTACCTGTCCAAGACTGATACAGTATTTTATAATATTGTTTTCAACATGCATCAAAATGAAATATATACCACAAAGGACTCAATAGAGCATTGTGTTAGCAAGACATTTTCAGTTAAATGTCTGATTTATTAGTCTCACTATATTTCACAAGATTCTTATGAAAAGTTTATTTTAATTTGCACCTTCTGAGGTATATGCATTTATCTTTACCATATAAACATCATATGAAGATATTTAAATTGTCTTCCAAATAGTATCATAATTTCCTTCATACTTACTGTTGTGATGATATTAAATAGGGGCATTTGACAATAATTAAAATGTGCACAATTACAATTCCATCAACCTTTCAATATGAGACATGAACTTGAATTTTCATGTGGAACTTGCCAGATTCTCATAATATGCTAGAAAACACAGTAAGTCCTTTACTGTCATCAATGCTTTCCTTTGATATTCAAAGCAAAATAAAATTTCTTTTCTTTGCTGGTTATGCTTCTTAGTTTCTTTTTCTAGTCACTGCTTCCAAACTCTCCATATATGAAGAGGTCTTCATATTTGGTTAGAAGTAGGTCTTCTGTGATTCTGAAGCTAAACATTCTTTTCCTCCCCAGATTCAGTTTTTTTGACTTTAAATTTCAACTATACACAGTAAATGTATGTCTCCAATCAAGACCTAATGGGCCCCCATACTCTTAACTCCAGTTGATTTCGAGACCCCTCTACTAGATATCTAGTGAGCATTTTGAATAATACAAACAAGACAGTACACTTGATTGTTTGCCCTTAACTGGGGTTTTTCCCATCCTGGTTGCCCATGGGGAAAAAATGAGCGATTCGGCAAAATTTCTTTATCTTTTCCACATAACAATGATTCTTGATGCTAGGTATATCTGTCCTTTCTTTCCACCTCCACTTACAACATTGAGTACAGATTGCTATTTCCTTTCTCCCTATCACCAGATCAAATGGGTCCTAACTGGTCCCAGGTTTTGACTCAGTTCCAATATATTCCCTTGACAGCAGTCAGAGTAGTCTCTAAGATCGAAATAACATTAGGTCATTCTCTACCCTAAAAATTTCAAATGACTCCTTTCCATTATATAGAAGAGGTAACGCAAGTCCTTTTCATTACCAACAAAGCCTTGCAGTACCTGCCTCCTCTGCTTATATCTCCCATGTCACCACACACCGTTCACCCTGTATTCACCACAACGCAGGCGCCTGACCTCCTCTCTGTGCTTAAACCCACTTTTTTTTCCTTTTGCCAAAGAGCTTTTGCAACTGCCAGTTCCTTTTCATGTGAATCAACAAGTAGCTTAAAAAAAGGCCTTTTTCTAGGTCTTCCTTGATTACTCTGTCTAAAGGGGCATTCACCCCTCAAACTGTTCTGTCTCTTCATATCACATATCTTAGCATTCATAAAGATCTGAAATTTTCTCAATTATTTATTCTATGTTTTGTTTGTTGCTTCTCTTTGCTAAGATAGGAAAGTAGATAGATTTTCTGATTGATTTACTACTTTGTCAGCATTTAGAATAGTTCCTGGTACACATTAGGGCTTTATAAACAACTGAGTCAATAAGTAAATCATCTCATATAATAGTTATTGCTATTATTACAAATTTACAGATAAAGAAATGGAGGCTTTGAAAGGTCAGTTTCCTAATGTTTCATAATTGGCAAGGTCAGAATGATGTCCAGCTAAATTTTCAAAGACTGACTTCTTAAACACTTTAAAAGTGGAGTTTGCCTGAAGTCAATATTTCTAATAATATCTCATTAAATTATTTTCATCCTTTCTGATCTTTTTCTTTCATTAATCTACTTCCTTTACATCATCACTTCCTCTCATCAGCAGAATTCTGAACTGTATCTTCTGCTTCATTTTTGTTCTTAGTTATTATATAACTTGATTATACCTAAAGTAGCAATAAGTAAATTCAGAAAATAAAACAATGGAATATTGAAAAGTAGAAAGACTTATTGTTGATGAGATATAAGTTAAAATCTTACTTCAGAAGTCAAAGGGGTCATTGGAAATCTATGTCTAAGGAAGTCAAAGAATATTAGGTCTAAATTACCTGATTGGCAGTACACATTTATGACAGTGACCAAACAATAAGCATCTTTTCTCTTTACTTTTTTTTAAGGTATAACCAACTTGTTCCTGGAGTAGAAAACTGCAAGAAAGTACTACCTGAATCATTTAATATGCCACTTGGGTGACTATGAAAAGATTATCTTGTACCTACACTTCCTGGAATAAGATGAGTGCCTCATTTGTTTTCCATGATCAAAGTGTTTAACAAAGGTCAAGTTACTTCCCTTCACTTCAGAAACAATAAAACCTAGATTCTCTGGTAAATTATTCAGTCCCTTTCACTTTATGTAATATCAAAAATGAATTAGATGGGGAAAAATCCATTCTTTCCATCCTACCACTCACCTCTAGAT
This sequence comes from Scalopus aquaticus, assembly GCA_004024925.1. Taxonomy (NCBI): domain Eukaryota; kingdom Metazoa; phylum Chordata; class Mammalia; order Eulipotyphla; family Talpidae; genus Scalopus; species Scalopus aquaticus. The sequence continues at coordinate 107,260 of PVIJ01001786.1, forward strand.
GGTTTTGGTACTATACCTTGTTAACCTCCTTTTCAAGATGATTGTACTGCATCACTTTTGAATTACTAATGTGGCATCAGCATTCATAGTAAAGACAAATTAATCAAAGAGGTCTGTTTGATTCTTATATCATGTAATCATGCCTTCAATTACCTGGTTATTAAGCTGATCACTGAGAAGTCTATGTAACACTGAGAGGTCTAAAAATAAATAAATAAATAAATAAACCTAGAAACACATAGACCAAGGCTGATATCTCAGCCCTCACACTCCAAATTCCCATACCTTATTAGATGGTGACATTGTAAAACTGTCCTGAAATATCACCAAAAATAGTTACAGAGTTTTTGCATGGTAAACATGGTGTGTGTGTGTGTTTTAACCTTTCTCCCCAAATAAATCCCTTTTTTTACAGTTTAAGTCACGAAACAAGCCAAAGGAAATAGGGATGATTTTTATGTCTTGCCACATTTATTTCTAGGTAAATTAAAACATTATTATGCTTGATAATTTGAAAAGTCCACAAATGAATAAATAGACAAATTAAATAATGATATAATATTCAATAACATTCTATACAACTCAGTGACAGCTCTGGAACTTCTCTCAATGAAAACCTGTAGACGAAACGTGGTTGGAACTGGAGCTTAGACACCATCTTGCAAGAACAGAGTTTTTACTTATATAGTATATGTAGATTTTAAAATAGTATTTTATTTATAATTTATAGAAGACCAGAACGTGAATAATTATCTACAACAAAGTATATTATTACTTTGTTGAGGAAACTTATGGAGAATTTGGATCATGTGAACTCCAACTCTAAGCAGCCACTGTCATTACAGATTAAACTTCATGAGGATAGTCACAGGATGTGGTATTCTCAGTTTCTGGTGTAGGGAAAACAAACACTGAAAACATACTTGTATGTTTCATACATACAAGTATGTTTCAGAAGTGAATTAAAGAATAAATAAGTAGATTTAGTTAACCTGATAAAATATTAAGAAAGCTTTTAGATTGTGGGTATTAATAATCTGTGAGATTTTTATTTGCCTAATATTTAGTTCTTCATTTTTCCAATTGCTTATCATAATCATAGGTTAATTTACCTAGAAAAGAATTGGGATGTGCAATTTTATACACAGCATGCAGTTGAAAGAGAGAAGGGAAGATGGAAAGAAAAAAGAATGTCAGCAAGGCCTTAGCTACTTCTTTCTTCTATTTCCTGAAATGTCTATCATATAGAAATTTTACCATGAATTGACTTAAATAGAAACTAAACCAAAAGGACAGAATTAAATTGCTTTTATGAGCTGTTAAGTACTTTCTACATAGATGGTTGGGTTACACTGACAGACCATCCATTCTTCAAGTGAGTTTCAAAAACTGCAGTCACTCACCTATCTGAGTTCACCAGCTACTCTGAGAGACAGCCAATCAAAGAGATCTTCAAGAAGGAGATTGACAGCATCCTCACAGCAGAGAATGCCTATCCTGGTGTGAAAGGGGTGAGAGAACTGGGGATGTGCAGGAGGGCTGCCCAGAGGATGTTACCTTTGAAAATTTTAAGTAGCAATTATAATTCTCCCAATTAAAAAAAAAGATGTGGAGTAAATAAATAATAAAACAAGGCATGACCAACAGTTGGAAGACAATAAAACATATTTTTAGGAAAATATAATGCATGTCTCAGGGTAGTCACAGATAAACCTGGAGAAATCTGGTGGGATTAAATTAGAACTGTGTGCCATGCAAACAGCTTTTATTTTCCAAAATGTACAGAGACCAAAATAGGAGGATTTGAGACCTGATTTTGAATCTGCAAATGTACATTATACATTGAGAAAATTTTAAACTTATTAGGTTGATTCTTCTTACTTTTTGCTCCACCAATTAGAAAGAAGTTGGCCAATGTGTGTAAACTAATCATAAGAATCCCATACAAATGATTGATAACAAAAATACAACAATTTAAGATTAATGCAGCAGTTCTACAAATGTTCTTAAAGTTTCTATTGGCTACCTGAGGAATAGCCAAATATACAGTTTTAAAATGAATCTTGCTGAAACAACTCCCAACTATGAAAGGAATGTTTCAGACTGATAGAAACATTAACATAATATAAACTTGAGAATGGCTAATACTGCACGATCTAAATTTTGACAAGAGTGAAAAATTATATAAATTACATTTTATGCAAAATAGAAATTTTAAAAATATTTATGGCTTATAGAATATAATTAAAAAATGGAAGACTTTTTGGGGAAATAGGTCTGTACTTTTTGATAAGGAAAATTACACTGAGAAAAACAATAAACAAAAGGAAAATTACCAAAGGCATAAACTTTTGATGTGGATAAAAAATAATTCACCAATTTAATAATAATTGTAAAAATCAAATTTGATGCTGTTGAAATTATTCTGTAAAATAAAAAATATAAATGGGGAAACGGGGAATTGCTTAACCTGTTGATATAAAAATTATTTTGAGAATTAAATGGACTTAATGGAGTTTTTCTGCTGTAAAGATCTTTCTTTAAGGCAAATCCATAAATGTAGTTATGTTCTAATTAAATGTTTATTTTCCTTTTCAAGAGAAACAACCTAGTCTTTGGAGTAATCCATGGAGCCAGAGGTGGTGTGTGTATCCCCTTCCTTTCTTCCACTTATCCTAGTGATCAGTAAGTTGTTGGTGCCAGGCAAAGAAATATGTTCATAAAAGCTGAGTCCAACCATCTTTGGGATCAAAATCGTGGGATCTGTATATTCTGTATTCCATAGATAGTCATTGGAGGAGGAACAATGGTGAATTTTGGCTTTTACAGAAATTGTCCTTGTAGGAATACATGTGACCACAAGAGGAATTAAAGAGGAATTAAAGATTTCAGGCTGTTGTTATGATAATAAAGCATGATAAGAATCTCAAGCAGAGTTGTGAAATGAGATGGATTTACAAGCTATTTAAAAAGTAGAAGCCAAAGTAGCCTGATAAATCCCTAAAACAGGACATGAAAAGTTCAAAGAATTCACATATTTATAAGGGTTTATTCTTCTGTCACATTGCCTTAAACTTTATTCCTCAGAGTCTCTCAAAGGAAGAGTAGTGATTTGAAATCACATCTCAATGGTGAAGAGCTATGTGCTTTGATTTTCTTATGGGATCACATTAATAAAAGTTACAACTTAGCAGAGTATGCCATAGTTTTCAAAGGATTTTCACAAATATTATCACCTTGAAACTTACAACACTATATAGTAAAGAAAACTGTTTAAAAGATTTGAATCAAGACCATATAATTCAGAGAATTAAATTTTCAAGAAATTTCTCACTCCAGATCCCTTGGTATTCTTCAAATTGGAATGGCTCCTAACACATGTCCTATGATGCTTAATATTTATTTTATTGGTAAAAAAATTATTGTTTATTTTGTCTTTAACTGGAGATATTTATTCTTTGAACTTTACACTTTATCACTATAATATAATCCCTTTGGTATTATCTCTTAACATTATTATTTATATAGTCTAGTTTATTTTTATGGCTATCAGGACTAATATGGGTTTTTAAATTTACAATCAGGAGTTTCTTGTTTCAATGATGTTTGTTAAGTTCACTTTACCAACTGCTCATATCCCATGTGAGTATGAGGCTGAGCTACCGTCTCATCTCTTCACTCTGCTCCAATGTCAGCAGATCTCTTTTTTGAAGGATTGAGGATTTACTTCCAGTTGTGAACATTTTTGTTGGAAGTAATTTTTTAAATAAATAAATGGCAATCATTTTCACTTGAATATAATTGCACGTAGTTACAAGTGTATCACAATGCCATATGTATGTGTGTGTGTGTGTGTGTGTGTGTATGTGTATGAGAAACTAAAATTTAGTAAAGCAACTTTTAAACTTCAAATACTTGTGTCTCTTTTTTAGCAGGAATAAATGTTCACTCTTTACACTTTAAACACTGTAGAGTAAATACTACAGATGTTACACTTTTCTTTGAGCTTAGATCTTCATTAATGAATCTAATAAAAGAGCTGGAGATTAATTAATTGAAGATATTATGAATAGTAACATACATAAGTACATACGTAAGTACATAAGTACTTACGTATGTACTTATGTATGTCACTAACATAGATTTTATGTACATTTGTGCTTATCCTGGTTGAAAGAGTAGGAAGCTTTCATTCTTTATTTCTTTCTTTTTTCCCTATTTTTGTGTGACTCCTGAACACAAAATACTTTGCTTATATTAGCCAGAATATTGATTGACTGAAATTGAAGTAGTATATTGACTTATAAAAAGGGAATTGAAGATTTTAGGCAATAATTAGATATTTTCTAATCTCAATATTGGCTAAGGCCATGTACACAAAATCTAAAGATTACTATAATTTTTATTTCTGCATATTTCAGCATTGTGCAGAAATAGGTATCACATTTTATTACTTAATGAACAGCCTGCAATATTTTCTTTTTTATTCTTCTCAAAAGAGTTTATTTTTATGTATGCAAAAATCGTAGCACCAACCCCTAGTTGGTAATCGGCAACTAATCTGGGTTTGGATGTTTAGTGTTAACAAACTATTGAGACCAGATTGGAACTAAGTTTAAACTAAGATTAAATTAAATTTCTACTCCAATTTTCCCCTGTTTAAATAATCCCATAAATTTATAAATTGGCTGAAAAAGATCAAAGATCTGTGGTGATGGCAAATTTCTTTCTCTGCATCATGTGCTTATATACACACAGTCTAAATACAAAACTTTCTATAGTGGTTAACATTGTGCTTTCACAAATAAAATGAAGCAAACTGACTACAAATCCCTATTCTTTACCTACTCAGAATGAAAAATCATTGTCATGTTATCACATGATCTTACAATATCATGTAAGATATGATGCCGAGACTCTAGAAACATTCTGTGTGCATACAACGATGATGCAGGGTGCTCCCTCTCCGGGTGCCCTTGTAAACAGTCCACAGCACTAGTACCTAGGCCACACCTGTACTTGCAAGGACTGAGCCTTGCTCCATTCATCTTGTCCCGATGCTACATGTCCCCAGGCTTTCCCTCCCACCCCCCTCTTCTCTTTTTACAGGCATTTGTATCTGAAGCATGAAACTAACCCACCAGATGGAATGCCACTAACAACAACAATTAAAAAAACATATAGTAGATCAGGGAATATTTAGGAGCAAAATTTTTGCAATATGAATTCTTAAGAAGCCAGGAAGATCTTTCCAGATAAGAGGTAAAATAAATATGAAAGACAGACAAAGAATTAACAAAAAAGACAGAGTCTGTAAGTATATAGGTCTAAAATTATAATTACCTTTTACATTAAAAGCACAGGTTTATTATGAAAGGGAGAAAGGAAAGAGAGACACCTGCATAGTCACAGGCAGGCAGGAAGGAGAGCTGCTCTAAAATTATTCTCTTTAACCTTGATAAAATTGTTCTGTCTCCATCCTTCCACTTTGCCTCGGCTCAAATTTTTATATCATATTTCCCTCTTTCTTTGTCCTTGCTTTCAGAATTTTTTTCTTGTCCCCTTTTTTCTTCTACATTACTATAATCTGTAGTTATGTTTTATAAAAAGTTATTTATTCAGTGCCTGCTAAGTAATCAGATTTTTAAAAAGGCATAAGACATAGATTCTGCCTTTATATAGGTGAAAATAACAGTAAATGCTCTGATAGGTAAGTGATAAAATAATACCACGAACAACAAACTAAAATTCTATGTGAAAAATGACAAAGCAAGGTAATAAAAAGCATACAATTTCAGTGGAGGTATTTTGTGGCAAGAATGACAAAAGAGAACTTTAGAGAGGAAATAGGATTTGCACAGAGCCTCGGCGGTCCTGAGGAAGTACAGAGGAGCGAGTGTTGAAACTGCCTCTAACTTGTTCTATTTTAATCAGTCGTAAAGAAAAAGAAAGAAAGCCCCTGCCTAGCTCCAGGCTCATTCCCAACTTATTGGTGGATCCAGCTGATCTGGCTAAGAGTTTAGAATTTATAATAAAAAGCAATGAAGGTATCAGAGTATTTTACCCCCTTTTATTTTATATTTTTAAGCACTAGAGTATAGAAAGGGGTTAGAAAGGGGTATAGAAAGGCATTAGAAAACCATTGCAATACCCCAGGTGAAAAATGATACAGGAATTAATTAAGGTGACAACAATGGAGATGAAGAGGGAAAAGATTTTCAAAATTATTAAAAAGTAAAATCATAAAATATATATATTTCAGATTGTATCTTTTTGTGAAAAAAAGTTCAAATTTAGGAAAGGAGGTAGTTTCCTCACTTCTAAAGGATGAGTCTAGAAATGGGTAATCAATATATAGCAGATAATGGGAAGGAACCCTGAATATAGAAAGCAAGAACAAAACCAGTAAAGGACTGAAGACATTGAACCTCAATATTTTAAGAGACAAATAGGGAGAACCAATATATAGATGATAAATAGATCCATCAATGTATTGTTAGATATTTGTACATATGTTATATAATTGGCAAAAGTACCAGACATATAAACTAGTATGTATATGCATGCATATGTGCATGTGTAGTACATGAGCTGTGTAGAAATATCTCTAGTCCTACACTAGTTACTAATCACTAATGAAAGGATATCAGGGAGCCCCGAACAGAGAAAATACCTTGCTAACCATTCTACTCTGCATTTAACCCATTGAGCAAAAGAGGAAAAGGAGACTTTCACCCCATATTGCCTTTCCTCCAACAAACTATACCTCAAATTCTAGCAATGATAGGGATTACAGACAGGATTTTTATTAGGAAAATACTTACTAAAATTAGCCGATAATTAATTATACTTTACCCCCAAATCTCTAAATGTAATAGGATTGCTTATTAAATTGAATTCATAATTTGTATTGAACACCTGTGATATGCAAGCACAGTACATGTTTCTAACATGAGATCTCCTGTTTTAATACAGATGGAAAAATCAAGAATTATGTCCAAGAAATGAATCTGAACTGTTATGACTCATAACTCACATAACATCTCATACACTTATAAGGCTGATGTTACAGAATGATAGCTTTGTCTGGCATTACATTACGCCTCTGTTGGAGACAGACAACACTAATCTCTATCTGCATTCTTAAAACTATCTTTTCCCTTAGAATTATCTAGAAATTTTAAACAAAGTTTTGTTTTCCACTTATAAGGTAAAGTGACACAGGACAAAAAGATTATGCACTTTTGTGTAACACAACCTAGCAATGCTGTTTCCCTGGCAGTACTTTGGCCTTGTCCATACTTGTATTTTACAGATTAAATAAAACATCTGAATTGTGAACATATTTATCCATTGATGTATTCCTATATGTGGCTCTATTTCTTTATGCCTTTAGAGAATACAATTGCCCTAAAGCCAATTATTTCCTATAGACACTAAGCTCAACTTTGACACATTAAAGTAAAACATATAATCCAATTCATTTGTTGCAAATGAAGAAAAATGTGTAACTTAAATCATTTATAACTTCCCAAATTATACACTGCAGCATCATATCCCTCAGAACTTAAAAATATAATAAATACGATTTAAATACACAATTACCGTTGTATATTTTTCCTGTGAGAAAATATTTCAAGAATACTATCAATGCCTTTCCATATTTATGTAAACAGTTAAAGTTATACTTGATCTTTTAAAATAAATCTCTGTACATCTATACTTACTTGTAGCATAAATTATTCAGCAAAATTAACTTAAACTTTTCTAGATCATTTTATACTCTTATTTTGATTGTGAATTCAAAGGGAACTTCTTATGATAAAAACCTTTATGAGGCTGAGATGAAATTTTTATGTGGTTTGCTCTACGGCCTACAAAATATTTCAGGATTTCTTTATGCTTATTTAGAAATTTTTGCAACAGTTTCTGAGTGGGAATTTTTAATGGAAAACTACTCTGTTTTATGATAATATATCACCCTACTAAATTATCACCCTACTAAAATTATTGTTCTCTACAATTTGTTCTTGATTAAGGTAACCAACTTTTATAAGGACACTGACAATAAACTTTTTCTGTAGTAAGACTTTAAAAGGTTACACCACATAGCTTTTTAAAAATCCATCTTTTTAGTTAGTAAATTATTTCACACTGCTTTCAACTCTTTGTTTATCCAAAATATAATTTTAAAAAATTGCTGAGAACGTAGCTACTACCCTGCCTTTCACGGGAAGAGAGAGCAGTGGAAAGCCAAAGGACAGTTTCAAAGTGAATTTCTAGAAGCAAGACTTATTTTTTTTTTTTAATTTATTTGGTATTTGAAAATTTCATTTTCAAAGTTCTTTCAATAATAAAGAGCAGACTTTAGATACTGCATCAAAAGGAGTAAAATTAAGTATCAAATTTTTAGCTACATTTAATAATTAACTAAAATGTGCTCCACCCAAACTGAAACTGTTAAAGAAATGTCGATTAAATAGACCACATGGTATATAAAGATCTCAAGTTGAAATAGGTATCTGAGGGCAAGTTAGTTACATTTTCCTATAGAATTCAAGATTTGCATGATTCTTAAGACTTTAGATATGATATCAAGACCCTATTATTTACCCATCACCCCGGAAGGGCGGTGGCTCAACATGAATCTCCACAGCAAAAAAAAAAAAAAAAAAAAAATCATTAAAACAAGTATTGGAGCCATAAACCTGATTGAAAATACATTCTGGAATAAGAATGTGCAAAAAGTTGATATTTTATTAAATATTCAAGTGCATTATTTTAAACTGTACTATATACTCAATAAAATATTTCTGTAATAATCAAATTTGAGGAAGCAAACTTCTCTGCCAAAAAGAGGGAGATACTTGCATAGAATCAAAACCTTATTATAACCTAGACAAAATACATTTTTTCTAAAAGGATACAAATTCACTTATTTTGATATTAAAAAATTCCTCAGACTTCCATAAATCTATGTTCACAGACTTGGAGATTCAGTAACATTGTTGCTTTTGTAATATCCTTGAACAGTTTTTCAAGGAACATAAAGATAGAAAATGTTTTACTTTTAAATTGCGTATTTTCCCAAACATTTATGCCTATTTAAACAGAAACAATGTGTTTTGTCACATCACAAGCCAAGTCTCTCTGAGCTCCAACAGTCTCCACCACTTTCTAGCAGATTCCAGTCAATGCTTCACTAAGCCTTACATCCATTTCAAACCGGTGTCCTTCCACAAGGAGAAAATAACTAAGGCTATATTAAAATTCTTTTACTTACCTGTAACAAACACTCCAGTGTCCAGAAAGACAAAGCCAAAGGCCAAAAGTTTAAGCCACAAATACATGGTTATATCTGGAAATCGGCCGTATTCCTATGAAACAGCATGCGTCCTTCTGAAAGGCAAAATAATGGTTATCTCTTTAAAAATTTTCTCCATGAAACTGAATCCAAAATAAAAGAAATGAATTCACACTCTACCCTGTTGACTTAGCAGACGGGGAGCAATTTCCTCCTCTGTTACCCTAAGAACAAACCACTTGCTAGCTACATGAACAGCGAGGTAGTGATGTCAGATTCAGTTTTACTAACTTCTCCAAAAATACTGTAAAGGGTCCTCTTTGCAGGAAGTCAAGAAAGTTGTTCTAAGTCTGTGCAAAGGCATCTTACTTCCTTAATTCATGTAATTAGACTAAGTTAGTAGGCCTTTGTAAAGATTTTTTTCTTGAAGGAACTTTTTTTTAAGTACCCAAAACATACTGCTTTACAATATTCATTACAACTCTTTAAAAATATCAAAGCCGCAATAAATAATCAATAACTTTCTCACCTAAGAGATGGTAAAACCAATTTAGCATGGATATAACAAAATGGGGGGGGTGGCAAGTTGATAAAATAATTGTTAGTAGAAATTACCATTTTTTGACTTACCATGACCAGAAGAATGAGTAAACAACTACCTGTGCAGTTATTTTTGGCAACCATTGTCATTTACCAGTAGAGCATTCAAAACCCTGCAACATGACAGTTTTAACAGTCAGACCCATTTCCTATGCAAAAGCACTCTCAGAGAACTTAAAGGGTTTGCCCGAAATCTTTCATGAATATCCTTATGGGGCCCGAATGGAATCAGAATGTCACTTTCACTACAGCAAATCCTGCTTCAAAAAATTAATGCTTCTGCGACTTGTGATATTCTTGGTGCTGTTGATGAGGAAAAGAGGAGCAACGAAAATCAAAAGTTGCCATTATTAAAGCTAAGCTTTTATGTGAGCAACACTTTCTTAAACTTTTTGATTAAAAAAGACAACAAATTAATATACAAATGGTCTTTATGACTCTGGATGGTGTTCTTAAGCAAGTCCATTAATTAGGAATATCCATACTAGCAAAAAGTTACAATGAATCCAGCAATACAGTTAAAAGAACTGGCAGTATTATCACAATACCTGTATGCATTTAAAAATAATAGTACACATATATACAAGGAATTATTATTAAAATTGTAGATAATGTTTTGGGGACTTATGGACAAACAACACTTCTATTAACTCTGCAAACCCCGATTAGGAAGTGCTGTTACAGAGGTCTTGTATTTAAGTGAATAAACCGTTTGATATTTACAAACTTATTTGTTTTAGTCTGGCTGCTAGGTACAACAGAGCCAAATTTGTACACTTCTCCTTTTTTGCAAATGGAAATAATCCTACATCTTATTTTCTGAGACACAGTATTACAATAAGAAATTTGATAAGATTTTATTATGATTATTATTATCATAACTAATATACTGGGTCCCTAATTACTTTCAGGAATGTGCTTAGCACTTTAATTACATAATCCAGTTTGTACAACAATGCTTGAGATGATAATGCTATAGTTCCTCATTTTTCCATGAAGTTCAAAGAGGTTAGATGATTTTTTCAAGGTCTCACAGCAGGATGTTGACATATTAATGTGTTGAACCAATTTCAAAATTTCATATCATTTTTCATATTTACCTTTGTGTCTTTTATTTTTTAACTTCTTTCCCAATATTTTTACAACTTACTTTTAAATTTTAATCTGTAAAGACAGAACATTGACTCAATAAAAATAATGTTCTTTTTTTGCAAATGTACTTACAAATCAATTGCCTGTGAACACAAGCACTACTCAGTAGGTAAGCTCATGAAAAATATGTGTCAGAGCTCACAAATTTCAGTACTCAGCTCCTCCTTGGTCTGTGTCTTAAAATACATTTGCAATGGAGAACTATTGGGTAGTTAGCTTTGAATATCTTTAAGCAAATACTCTGTTCTATCAGCTGCCATCACTGCAGCATATTTGGCAAAACTAACAGGCCAGGAAAAAAGTACATCACAATGTTTTAAAAAGGAGTTAAGTATATAAAAAGTAGATTTAGAAGTCTTAAAGAGAAATTAAAAAGACACTGCACAGATCACAGCTTTGAAGAAATAGTAAGAATGTGAGAGATTGAATTCTATTTTAGGCAGCTAGACAGAATTACCCAAGCAATACTTAGAATAATTTAACAGTGTGAAATTTGGATTATATACTTTATTTTAAAGTGTTTAAAACTTAGTTTAGTGTCTACAGGAAATATTAGACTTTTGTGTAGCAAAAAGCAAAAATTTTATTGTATACTATAAAAACAGATAAGGAAATAGAACCTACTGTACAGAGATATCAGTTCAGTGCTCTCAGAACGGAGTCAAGGCAAGCCAAAGATCTCATATCAGCTGTTCAGAGGGAGGCAGTAAAAAGACACTAGTAGTTGCTAGGGGACAGGACACAGCTCCCCTCTGATAGTGGGTAATACTAAGTGTGATATCTAGGCAGAAGTACGGTTAGCAGCTGGTATTTCTATAGGACATCCAAGGAAATCTCTTCCACTGTCTTGCAGGTGGCCGAGCATTTAGAGCCTAGGCATGCAGCAGCGGCCAAGTCTCATAGACATAGCTGGAGCATTTGGGACATAAGGATGTGTTCCTCCCTCTCCTCTTTCATTGATTCTGAGAGGATCAGGCTGCTATTAAATGGTACTTTTTAAATAATAAGTGAGATTGGGAAAGACCTAGAAAGTAATATCAGAGTTTATGCGTAGTAAATAACCTAGTACTTTTGAAGGACTGAAACCTTATATGTCCAAAACAGTCTCAAAGTTTGATCAATAAAATTTCAAGATAATTAGGGCTGACTTAATTATAATAATATTTTTAAATCGTAATATTAAATTAGAAATGATATTTTATTTACATTAATCATCATTTTCCAGATTTTTTTAGGTCCATGAGGTAAAGATTACATAAAGATAGAAAATATTCCATAATGTCAACTGCAAAAAAAGATATTTCTTCCTTCATTTATTCATTCATTCAATTAGTATAAAGTTATCTCCTAATTTAACAGAGTAATTTTTTCTAGCATCAAGAATAAATGGTGAGCAAAAACAGACATACTCCTGTACCTAGTGGAATCTATAGTGGAAGAGAGAATTAACTAATTACCATGACAATTTCAGCACACAGGATATACTGATGTTATGGTTTAAACATATAATAGGGTATTTTGGTTTAGTTGTGAGGGCAGATAAGTTTATCTGAAATGAAAGCAATGAAGCTAGACCTGAATTAAAAAAACGATAGAAGTTCAATAGGCATGGCATGAGAGAAAAAGCACATCAGGCAGAAAAATCACATATTTAAAGAAAGAGACTGTTCAAGGAATAGAAAGACACATTTTGACTGCCACAGAGAGAAACAGAGTTGGGGAAATCATGAGGCCTCAGAGGGAGATGATAGTCAACACCACTAAGACTCCCAGGTTTTAAGAGATTCGTTACTGTAACCTAAGCGATTTGAGGAGCTATTAAACATTGTTTAATATTAATTAAATATAGTTTAATATTACACATTGTTAAACAACATCTTGCCAGTGAAATCTGTCTTATACCCGCCATTTCTTTCACTGTTCTCTTCTTATGTCACTGCTCAGTAACATTACATACAATTAGCCTCTCCTTCCCTAATCACTGTGCAGCTTCCTAAACGCCATTATTTACTGATTTCCTTGACTGGCCTCCATGTTGTGTTCTCTTCCTCCACCTGCCTTCAAAGTATTGTGGTACATTAAAAGTTTGGTGCTGTGCCCATTTCTTTCTTCATGAGTGAATTAATAATGGTGTTGGCTCACAAATATATGTCTCTTGTCAACTCAGGTCTCTGGGTTCACATTTGCTACTGTATTATTGACAGTACATGGGACTGCTTCGGAGCCAAGTCAATGAAAAGAGAATTATCAGTCCCTCCCCCTATACCTGCCCCAATGCCCAATCTTATCCATGTCTGTAACCACGCTAATATATATCCAGTAGATTATGCCAGAATCCAAGTTTTAGTCTTTATTTTTCCTTTTCTGTCATAAGTACTTTCAATTTCTTAATAGGTACCATTAATTCTATCTCTACCATCTTAATTGTGACACATCTCCAATCATATTACTTAAGACAAAGTCACTGTAACTACTCAGTCTTTTAACTGTTCTCCAAGTTTCCATCTATCTCCCTTCACTATTTCCTCCAAGAAGCAAGCAATTTGATCTTCCACAAATACAAATCAAGTTGTGACAAGTCCTTAAGCTTTTCTCAAAATTCCCCCATATGCATGTTGAATAAAATCAAACCGCACACATTTCCCAACTAATTTAATGACACTTTCGATCTTGTTCACACTATATTCGGATCATGCTGCTCTTTTTGTTCTTTGAAATGCCAAGTTCTTCTCTCTCTTTAGCTTTAATTCTCCCCTGGATGCTCTTTCTATACCACCTCACCATCCACTTTTTACACAGTTTAAATGTCACTTTATCATGAAATTTCCCTGACCATCCCCCATAAAAATATTTAGTTTCTTCTTTTCTATCTTAGAATCTTGCTCATTTTCTCCAGATCTAGAGATATATTTATCTATATCCACCTCCCTGACTAGAACATAAAACTGTCTACTGGATAGGAAACCATGAGGTCTGAGGAGTGCTCAGTACAGAGGTTGCTATACAAGATATTTGTTGAATAAATTAATGAATCAGATACCTGAGGCTGTGATATGGACAATATTGACAAGGTTGGTAAAAGAAGGAGCCAGCCGAAAGATCTAGAAGCTTATGTTGTGGTACAGGCAATGAATAATTTTAGTGAAAATGTTTACCAATTGAATAAATGACTGAATGAGTTAATACCAGCAATTATAAATTTTATACAGATTCTTACCAATGAACAAATATTATAAAAATGCAAAGGAAGAAATATTTCTCCATTTTTATGATTTGACCTGAAAGTACATTCTTTCATTATGCCTTTTCGTCTTAGGAAGATTTACTGAGAAATCATTGGTATCTGATTAATCTTTCTGTCTTTTTGTAACATGTAAATCCAGATAAAAGTAAGTGTCACCAATGTCTAGAGCACAAGGGGGAATCTTCCCAGTTTGAGCACCAGAACCTGACTCTCCTACTGAACTTAAGGAAACTGGCCCACATATATTTTTTTTAAATATATATTTTTATTGTTATTTATGTCTTTTACATTTTGTATTCCCCTTGGGTAGCCCACCACCAATTCACCCGTGATCCATCTCCATGGTCCCTTGTGTTCTTTTCTATTCCATTTTGTGCCCTTTTCCTTTCCTCCCTCCACCTCCCTCCTCCCCCCTCCCCCCCCCCACTTATTGTCTCTCTCCCACCCGGCCCATATATTGCAAGATGTTGATGACAACTGATGTAAACAAAAATACACTATTGATATAAAAATGATCTTGCCATGGTCAAGAAACGCAATTGAATCCTAATTCTAACAATGATATAATATCTCCAGTAAGCCAGCAGAGCTGTAAGAACTAAACTAATTAGGTACATATTCTATGAATTGTCTAAGCATACTAAGTTATAATTAAAAACATATACAATGAAATGTGCAGTCTAATTCTCTTAACCCCAATAAAAAAGTGGAGTAGGGAGACAAAATGTGAAGGAGAGGAGCTCCACTAGGAATCCAAGAGTACCCTTTCATTTCCGTGAATCACAGAGGTAAAGGCCTGATCAGAGCTAAAGGTAAACAGGAGGTAAAGAGTTAAAATGAATATGAGATTGAGGGATTTAACTGAACTGAAGTGAAACTAATTGTCAGTTCAAAAGTAACGAGAAGGTTGTGGAACTTGCCCTATATATCATCAAGAGATAGCAAAGAGAAATTCAAAATTTTATTATTTTTTTAAAGATTTATTTTATTTTTTTTTTATGCATACAAGATCTAGGGTATAGGCCACAGGTGTGTGGGGCGGGGAGCGGTGAGAGGATTCACCAGAGACAGAGTTGAGAGCAGAGCAGGCAGATCCATTGAAATACACTGCTGAGGGGAGCAGTGGGCCAGACAGGAGAGGTCTGCTGTGCCATGTGGCTCATCTCCCTGGTGGGGATCGAACTCATGCTGCAGTAGCTGGCTATAGCTTGATGATGCTGAGACTTAACCCCTGTGCCACCAGGGAGGCCCTATGTTTTCTTTAGTTGAATTAAAGACACATCAATTGCCAGAGATGTCCTGATTTCAGTGATGTGAAAATGTGTTTTATAAAATGTCTATCTTAGAATTGATGAAATACAGTAATATAGCTGACCACAGTCAAGAGAAAAGTACAATTATTTTATGTTTATATCCTCATTGACTTCAGACTATCCAACAAATCAGTAGTATGTATAAAGAACTATGATACATGCAATGAGTTCTGATAACAGTTTCCAAACCTGCCTCTCTGAGAGTCTTGTAACTTCTAAAATGATCAGAGAATATTCCACTCTGGCCTGGTTTCTGCGGATTCCATATTCTTGTTTCAGAAGGTCCAGCCTGAGGGGTGTGTGTGTGTGTCTTAATTCAGGCCCACATTACTGTTTTGTATTTGTTGATTCCTTTGAAGTTTCAGGATGCTGATCCCTTTCTGTGCATTTCTGTTTATAGTGGCAATGGTGACTTTCCTTCTGGGCTGTTCCACTTGCATAGCTAGATGTATCAATACAACATGCAGCAAATATAGCACAGGAGATAAATGAACTTCTAAATCCTATGAGAATATGTAATATGAACTTCCAAATCCCATGAGAATGGGTAATGTTGGAAAATATGATAGTGTAAAATAGAAATCATGATTTTGTATGGTCTAGTGTATATGCTTTAACTATAACCTAACATGTTTACTCTAACCTACATATTGGATGTTTGTTTAATTAATTGAGTTTTCACACTAAGATGGTATTACCTTTTCAAAAGATAGAAAACAAAAAAACCCCAAATGATGAAAAATTTGGTATTTCCCATCGCAGATGTTTCCTTCATATAATGTCTATGCAGCTGCTGTCCTGCCCAAAGACCTGTTTGCCCTTCTGCATGGTTTTCTATCACTTTTCATAGAACTCCCAGTCTATTCATTATCAGTCTAATATGAAAGTTATGGTTGGTGGTAATTTCTTTCTTAGTAGCTCTAATTCTTTGAAAATGATTTAAATTATAGTCTGGGTTTTACAATTCATAAAAGATTTCTAACATTCCATCTTTGAGTTATACAGTGGTTTGAGTAGCCCTGTTAACAGCAGCATAACATCGAAAAATAATCAGTAGACAATGTTATGAATGTTACAAAGTATGCTGTTTCAAGTTGAAAATCTGAATCCAGCTTGAAATTACTTCATGTAATTAAATGGGGTATGTCCCAAGATTTTATGAGGGCATATATTAAAATATTTTGAACGCTAACCATGTAGCTAGAATTCAAGGGACTTACAGGCTTAGAAAATAAAGCCCATGGACACAGTGGGTATAACTATAGGAGCCAAAAGGTGAAATTTAAACTTAAAATCTTTGTCCCCCAAATGTGTTTCCTAGCTAAGTTTGTGACACCACCGGCCTTCCCAGTGTGAAAATGGAACCTCAGTATTATTCTCAAAACTTACTTCCTCCAATATATCACTAACTTCCCTTCATATGACTTCCCAAGTATATCTTGTCAATGTCTCTTCATTTTTACTACCACCATCTAAGTTACTAATAGCTCTTCGATAAACACTAAAATGACTTCTAACGATTTTGTCTATGTCTGCTCTAGCATTATTTTTCACTCAAGGACCCAGTTTTCACCTTCATTTAGAAAGGTCTTTTCTGAATGTAACTGTTTCTGGTGTATCCATCCCCCACCCTGTCAATATTTTCTCATTGAATTTAGCATTGAAATGAAAAATAGTTGAGAACCTCCAACACTCTGTATGACTGATGGTCTCCTTAAAAAAAAAAAAAAGATTTTACTATATTTGCATAGAACTGGGGTGCAGGCCAGAGGTACAGGGGGTGAGAGGATTCACCAGAGACAGAGTAGGGAGCAGAACAAGTGGATTTACTGAAGTATACCACTAAAGGGAGCAGTTGGTGAGACAGGAGAGGTCTGCTGTGCCATGTGGATTAACCTCCCTGGCAGGGGATTGAACTCAGGCCCTTGAGGTGATCCTTCATAGTGGTAGTGCTGAGACTTATCCCCTAGGCCACCAGAGAGGCCCTTGATGTTTTCCTCCTATGATATCTTTCACCATCTCTCTTCACCCTGTTTCACAGATATGACCCCTTGTTGACCACAGGGATTCACTGTCCCTGTTTCAAAGAAGTCTTTCTTCACTTCTCAGATTAGATTTAATGGTGACCACTGTTCTCTCAGTGTTTTTTCATCTTCCTAATACCATAAATCATGTCTTGGTGATTATTTGTTTATGTCTGTCCATCCCATCTAACCAATATGTTTCATGATGATTGCCACTATAACCTAGGGGCAAAGGTGTATGCTAATTAGTTGTTAAAATGAATAAATAACCACAACATCATTGTTGATGCTTCTGGGCTTCCTAAGACTCTTAGGACATTTTTGTAACCCTGGAGATAAGGGTTAAATATCCTGCCCTTCCTGGAATAATATGGTCAGGTGGTTAGATTTAATTTCAATTACAGAAAATAAAGAGATATGACAACTGTGAAACTTTATTTAGTTAGAAAATCATAGCTGCTATACTTGTTTAGTAGAATACCTTAATTCTTCATGTTTCCAAAGACAGGTTCACTTTCTGCACTGCAAGTAGGAGGAAATAATATGAACATGTGAAACCAAATTAACATCTAAAGATCTTGCTTGTTTCAGAGGAAGCCCGTTTACACTATTAAGCACTAGATTCATAGGGTTAATGTTACTGTCTGTATTTAGTGGCAAAAGGGTAAAAAAAGTATAGACAGACAATTCCTAGAAGCCTTGGTTTGGAAGTGACGCCCATCACTTTACCACCCATTCTGCAGGCAATAACTTGTCACATTGTCTGACCCACATATCTGGGTTAAGGGTCATGAAAAAATTTAGTCTCCAGTTGGGCATCTACTAGCCATCAACAACTCTATACTATGGAAGGGGGCATAAAGAAAAGTATGGGAGAGATTGAGACATATCAGCCAACATACGTTGGATAGGAAAAAAATGTTCAAGAGAACCTGGAAATAGAAACAGGATGCTAAATCATTCTACTATCTGTAGAGTTACAATGAGCGTAAAAAATATGTAAGAGGGCCTCCCTGGTGGCACAGCAGGTTAAGTCTTAGTTAAGTCTCAGCACTATGAAGCCACTGTAGCACAAGTTCAATCCCAGGCCAAGGAGCTTCCCATATCGTGCAGCAGACCTCTCCTGACTCACCCGCTGCTCCCCTCAGCAGTGTATTTCAGTCAATCTGCCTATTCTGTTCTCCACTCTGTCTCTGGTGAATCCCCTCACTTTCCCCCACACTTCTGGCGTACATCCCAGTTATTGTATGCATAAATAAGTAAATATTTTAAAAAAAAGTAAGATATTACCCCAAGCCCAAGGATGAGCATGGCAGATGATAATATGATATGTTATGATATGATATGTAATATGAGTATGAACAAATAAATATGTACTCATGCCTGTGTTACTCATCCAAAGTAATTCATTCACTTTGGATGAATATGATTGTCGTGACCTGCAGGATATGCTAAGATCTTAAGAGTTGTGTAAGTTTTCTTTCAGATGATTGTCAAGCATGTGGTTTTGCTGATGCCAAGGGAACAATACCAAAAACAAGTTACTTGATTTATAGGAGAAGCTCAGTATTTGTGACACCTTATTACCTGTCAAATAATCTTGACACTAACTTTTTCTGAATTGCTGAAATATATAATATGTAAGGTAATACATTTTCATGGTTAATAAATGGTAATTGCAATCTAAGCAATACAGCAAAGACATCATAGGAGTCTGGGGTGAAAATGGAAAAATACCACGTATCTGAACAATTTCAAAGGACAATTACCATATAAAGTTCCCAGAGGGAAGTTTCAGCCATAACTAGTTCTGTTTTCTCAACTCTGCTAAGCCTATCTTCCAGAAGGTGCCCAGGAAATGTCTATTAGCAAAGGACAGAATGATGGTATAAATGACTAAGTTGATAAATAAAAAGGAAATAAAAAGTTTCTCATGTAAGGAAGCTTTAATGTATAGTTTTGTGAGATAGAAACACAACATAACATTTGGAGACCTTAAAATGTTGAGTTAGTTTTTCTTCCTAAAGATTTATCTGCTACCACAAAGTTTTGGGAACTTATAAGTTACTTTGTTTTCTATATTTAGTGGTACCTTTTCTCAGCATAGTTTCCTTAGTAGAAAGTGGCAGATACACTTTCCAGAAATGGAATGTAAATTGAATGAAATGATATACAATGTCTTACACGTAGAAGGGATGCATGAAATGCTAGTTCCCAGGGGTTATAACCTGTGATTTAGACACTGATCCGCATACTGAAGACATCTCTTCTAGTACTGGCTTTCCCACTTACTTTTACTCTGACCACTTTGCGACTTTTGTCCTTATTTCCTCCATCGCTTTCTATCCTATAAAATTATCTTTCACACATTAATTATCTTAGCTAATCATTCAACAATTCATTATCATCTCAGAAGTTTAATATAGTTTTTTTACTGAATTTTAATAGTAGCAAGGGATGAAAAAATCAAAATGCGAACTTTTCCAAGGAAGATTCCAGTCTAATTGTCAAAGTATTTCTAATTGTCACGTAAATTTAAAAAAATCTGCAAACCCATCTTTTGCAAACAAGGAACAAATTAATAACCATCCACAACTCCTTGAGAATCATAATCCAAAGGAACTTGCCACCATGTCCATGGATGACACCTGTACTCCCCTCAACAGACTTTGTTTTCATATGTCATTAGTTGGCTCAAACATACTTTAAGACTTTTGGGCCTTTATTTCTTTTGTGGGAAAGCATTGTGACTGGGGAAATGGTTAAAAGAAGCTACTCTCTTACTTTCTAGGCAGCACACTAGCCAAGAATCCCACCTCGATTTCATGTTTCGAGGTTACCAGCTTAAAAAAAATTCTATTTCATTGTGATTTGGCAGAAAGTAAATTATGACGAGGACTACCACTTAATTACCAATAATTTCTTCATTTAAAGGAATAAATCATCCTAGTTTGGAAAACAGCTGAATGAATAATGTATAATACAGTAAGAACAGAAACAGGAGTTCAAAGTTTATTAGAATACCAGAACAGAACACTGAGGCCTCCCTGTTACCCTAAGAGTTCAGTCTCAGAGTTATCACCCCTACAGCCTGAGCTCCATTCAGCCAGGGAGCTACCCCACACATGGCACAGCAGACCTCTCCTGTCTCCCCCGCTGCTCCCCTCAGCAGTGTATTTCAGTAGATCTGCCTATTTTGCTCCCCACTCTGTCTCTGGTGAATCCTCTAACCCCTGCACCTCTGGCCTACACCCCAGTTTTCTTTGCAAAAAAAAAAAAAAAAAAAAAAAAGAATATCAGAACACTGAGATTGTTAGAATTCTAAAATCTTCCATCTTACATTTGATCTTAATTTCCAAGCAGGACTAGCATTTTTTTTTCAAGTTTGAAATCAAGACAAAGGGATTTTATCACTCTAATAACAAAATGATAATTGTAAAAATACTCACTGACTTAGAGAGAAATAATTCAACAAATTGTCTCTGCCCTCCAGAGATTTCCTATTTAAGAAAGAGACAAGGGTGAGACCTTAATGGTGACCACATATCCTTTGGCAAGATTTGAACAACAGAACAGACTCTAAGAAAACAGCAACTTCTATTGCCTCTTGAATAGGCACTTTTGAAATCTTGAGCCTATGGTAGCCACATGGAGAGCAGCAAATATTTCTGCAAGAGTCAGATGTAAATATTACAGATTTTTGCAAACTACCTGGCTATAGAGTATAGACAAGATTTAAACAAATATATGTAGCTATGTTACAATAAAACTATTATAAATGCAAATTTGAATTTCATAGAAATGTCAGACCCATGGAACATCATTTTATTTGTCTTTAGATTTTTTAAACATTAACAAATTTAAGAACTTTTCTTAGCTCATGAGCGGTACTGCAACAGACTGCAGAGTGGATTTGTCAGAAAGAGAGGGAGAAAGAGATGCTCAATCAGCCTTCAATTGTTCTAGCCCTCAGTAATGTGCATTTTATCCCAGCAGAGACTACAGTAATAAAGGCACTATCAGCCATCTGCACTGTGCCCTATCCAAATTCCTGACCCATACAATCATGTGCTAGGATAATAATAAATTGTTTCAAGCCCTAACTTGGGAGATCACTTTTGAGGCAACAATAGATAACTGAACAACTCATATTCACAAACAAGACAATGCAAAAGCTATGTTTAATGACTATGTCATTAATCGTATCCCTTATAGATTCCCTTTCCCATTGTACCACTGAAATCAAGAGTTTTAAGCGTATTGATAAAAATAATTCATTTTCTTGATGCCATAGATAACCCATTACTTAAATAAGCCATATCCAATAAAAAAAAACACACACATAAACATCTGAGCTATACTAAAATCAAATAGGAGATGAGTTTTCTGATACCTTCAGAAATTAGGAAACTATAAATTAGAAAATGAAGTGTCCAACTCTAATTTTAGGAGTGGGAACTAAGAGTTACCTTCATTACCCTGTAACTGACCTATTGTTTTTGTCACTAGCTTTAATTCCCTCTCCTTCTGGTCACCCTTAGAGTATGTCCTTCTCTGTACCCTGAATCCCCACGTCTGGAGAAGCTGATTGCACAGGTGCTGCATAGGCTCAGTCAAGCACTCTCCTGGCACAGAAGGAGACTTGCAGGTGCGGCCCTGTCCCTTGTCGGCAGCATCTACTGCACACTCGTGTGCCTGTCCCTTAGGCACGCTACGTCTAATATGTTAGATTTGGATATTTAGATATTTTAATATGCATGTTAAGTCGAATTATGTTCCACAGTGGGCACATAATTCAGTGCTAGTTGATGTGACTTTAACTGGCATTTCTGGAAGAGAGACTCTCACTTTCTGGGGTTATTTTGTTGTTTTTTGTTTTTTTTTTTTCAGCTGAACTGAAAATTGAAAAAATAAAAAAGGTTGGCATTTGGAACTTCTCTTGCCACCATACCAATTCTAAACCTAAAGTCAAAACAGCTTAAATGCAACCTTGGGATAAGAAATAAGAAATGTGGAAAAGCACATATTGCTTGTAAATTCAATCTAGTTATATCTAATCTAGTGATATTCTGTTTTATATGATGTCATCTATCTTATTCTTAAATTAGATTAGGTCAAATTTTGTGACAGTTACAACAGAAAGTGCCCTAGTAACCACATGGGATATTAATTTATTTACTCTTTAGTAACTATTTTTAGAATTTTATCTACTATAGCCCAGGCACTGGCAATAGGACGTAAAAACACAAAAAATACAGTAACAAAGTCCTTACCTACCCAGAAACTCACAATCTAATAGTAAAAACAGACTCGTAAACAAATAATTAAAATACAGTGTGATAAAAGTACAGCAACGCTGTGGCGCAAAGAAGGAAGCTATCAACTATGCCTGAGTGAACACAGCTGCATGGGGGAGGGGCAGCAGGAAAAAGGCCCTGCTGGGAGATTTCCAAGGAAACGCCCTATTTGAGAAATTGCAAGCACTCCCATTTTACAGAATCATGGTGCAGAGAAGGAATGTGGAGAGAGTGTAGAGTTGCTGTCAGACCATGAAAGGCCTCAGATGTGATACTAGCAACAGGGGTTTCAGTCTAGGGCAATAAAAGATCATCCAAGCACTCTTAAGTAAGGAAGGACTCTGAATTTACTTTTGGTAAATCATCTGTCAGTGGCATTGGGGTGGTCTTGAGTGGGAGAATAATAATCATGACACAAAGATGAGGGTCCAAACCAAGGGAAAACTATGAGATTGATAATAAGAAACAGAAGCAAGAAGATAGTAAAGAAGTCTCATCAAGATTTTTGGGATTGTCAGTTACACAAGATGAAGTGAAAAATACTTTCAGGTTATTTCCGAGTATTTGTACCATAGATGTAAAATGCTAAAGTTGTAGATAAAAAAATAAGATTTCCCTGTTCTCATTCAATTTCAACTTGTTTTGTAGCTTACAAACACTTCATCTTTTTTTCTTCCTTATTATCAATTCATCTGAAAAATAATGTACATTTTTTTTTTAAAATTTCACTTGTCATGGCCTTCTAAATAATTGTTAACTGATAGATCCTCCCTCCCTTTCTTCCCCTCCTGGACATCCTTTCCTTTCCTTCTTCCTCCTTCTCCTCTTTCTCCCCCTCCTCCACACCTACCACCCTCCCTCCTCTGCTCCCTCTCACTTCTCTCCCTCCCTTCCACCTCCCTCCCTCTTTTCTTTCTTTCTTTTTCTCAAATTGTCATACTGTATCTAGCAACATATAATCCAGGGAGGGAGGGAGGAGTGGAGCCAATTTGTGTCAAGGAATGTCACTGGAAAGCAAGACTGAATAAGGAAAGACTTCTCAAAGTTAAAGCCCCAGCACTTTGGGGAGTACAGCATGATGCCTGTGTGGTTCCGTATAGGCACACAGTATAGGAAGTGGCAGCTTGGTCTACAAGATGTAAAACAGCTAATGGAGGGCTCAAATGTAGCTCTCCACAGGCTCCTCTGTTGCTTCTGATGTGGGCGGAAATGAGCTCAGCTTACAATGCTCTGCTGGTTTCACCCTCCTAGCTGGATGGTGCAGCTGCAAAGCGTGTGCTGTGAACCTTGTGAGCCAACATTTGAGAGTCACAGGTCCATGACTTGTGGCAAGAATGTAGGAACATATAAAACCAGAGGCATATGACCTTTAAATGGGACTGTAGCCTTTGTCTCACTTGGAATACCTTCCTCAGACTCCAAGTTTCTGGGAGCAGCACCTTGGGTGCTGAGAACTCCTCCTCACCAGCCCAACCTCTGCAGCAGAGCAAGGGTGAAACAGCAATGAGCCTCACAGGAAGTCAGTGGTTCCCTTTTTAACAATACCTGCTCACAGTTTAGCCTTCTCTAACTGTCTTCTCAACTTCTCTGTGTTGGACAGGGAAGCCAGGCGCTCGTCCTTTCGCTGCCCTCCCTGGGACTTCTTTCCAGTGTCTGAGTGGAGGAAAGGTTGAGGGGCAGGAAGCAGTCAGTGGGGTTTCACAGCATAGGCTGTTTGAGGGGTGAGGCTCAGCTCCAGGCTCACAGCGTGGGGGCTGAGATCCACTGCAGGGCCCTGTGGAGTGTGATGTGGCAGGGACAGCAGCAGGAGTCTTCTACCCTTCATATGACAAGAAGTCAGCGTGCACACGTAGATGACACGCACAGTGGGTCAGCACGCCTCCTAGCCAGGAGTGGCCCATCCCTCCCCAACAGCATCTACTGCACACCCACATGCCTGTCCCTGACTAATACATGCATGCAACATTTGGACAGGATCATTCTTTAAGAATGTACAATGTGAGAACATTTGAAATAGGTAGAAAATATCTATTATGCCTAGAAATAAATGAATAAGGAGAGAGCTCTTTCCTTGTTACCATGATGCTGATTATCTCTACAATGGTAAATGGATTGATAAGACAAATGAAGGTGAGTATTTGTGGGGGTAAAGAGCACCATGTCTATAACAAAAGTGACTTTATCTTCTCACATATATTGTGAAGGAAAGTATATATTTTAATTCTAGTCACCTGATGTCCACCATCGAGGAAACGCCATTCAGCCCTGTGCTCCTGGCTAATCCAAAGATCCCTGGAAGCCTGCTTTTTTATTTGCTTTAATATTTCTTTGCTTGAAATACAGGAACCTGGACCATGTTTCACTGTTTTTCAAGACAGTAATCCTCTGCCTGATCATTGTGGTAACAGTTTGAAGAGGATGCAAGTGAATCTAGTCTATATGAATAGAGAGAGAATGATAGTGCAAATACGTAATGGGTATTAGCAGAATCTGACAAATACTAACACACTAGATAAACAATCAAATGGAAAGTGAATTGAGTGCAAAATTTACACAACAAAATATTCACTTGAAAAAATTTTCTAATGGAATAAAATATTTTCTTAACTTCTACATTTGCACAAATTATTATGCTTATGTTTATATGGAAATTATATAACATACAATAGTTTAAAATCAGCTTATAAAAATCTATGTGCATTAAGGGAGTTTAACTGCTCAACTGTAACTAAAAAGATTTCTTGCTAGCTCTTGAAAGTTGGCTTTCAGAATAAGTCGATTTTCAATATTAAATAATATGAGAGAATTTTTGGTAGTTTTGTTGGGTATCTTGTTAAGTATTATGATGATATGAATGTTAATGTAAGAGACTGTTAAGTTTTTATAAATTAAGGCTGAAGTCTTTAGGGACTGGTGTTGTAATGTTTTTATAATGCTTCAGGAAATAAAAATAAGATTAAATCAAAAGATTGCTAGATAAACAGAAGATAGAAAATTCAGCAAAATGCCAACAACAGATGAACACAGCTGCTGTATGTGTTATTCTGTAAAATTCTCTTTTCTTTTTGTTTAAATTTTCATAATACAAATGTGAAAAAAATAAGCATATGTAACAAATATGCAGATATACCTCACACAC
The DNA here is from genome assembly GCA_004024925.1 of Scalopus aquaticus. Classification (NCBI taxonomy): domain Eukaryota; kingdom Metazoa; phylum Chordata; class Mammalia; order Eulipotyphla; family Talpidae; genus Scalopus; species Scalopus aquaticus. Next base: position 133,333 of record PVIJ01001786.1, read on the forward strand.
TATGCTTCCAGTTAATGGTATCTTAAAACTATGATATTCACCATCTGAAACATTATTCTGCATTTGCCATTCAGTATTATTCATTTTGCTGCTATGTTAAAATCATGACACTTCCAAATGCACTTTCGTGAGTGAACATCCCCATCTTCATGTAAAATGGGTGAATTTATTGATGGACAGAAAAGTAGGTGTGGTACTACACATTTTGTAAGAATCCACTCACATGAAGTGGGTGTATGTGATTGTGCTTGTGAGAGACTGAACACAAATGTAAGTATACAGAAATGTGCAGAAGTATGTTTGCCAAGAGGGCTATGATTATCTCTGAGTATTAATTGCCGGGTGATAATATTTTCTTCTTTGTACATGTTAGCCTAGTTATATCATTTTTATACACCAAAGTATAATATAGTAAATAAATAACACATTTACTTTAATCCTATCCTATTTGAGAAATACCTGAACTTGTTGACCAGAAATATATTCTGTGTACACAGACACATGCATGAATCTGACTTTCTTAAGAAAAATGTAATGGCATTAAGCTATTTTTAGGTTGTGCTTGCACTTAAATTCCTTTTCCTTTTCCATTTAGGTTAGCATTTGGGTGTGTGGTTTTTATTTCAAAGATTTTGAAATTCTAAAATTTGAAATTCTAAATAAATTCCTCCAACTCTGTATATTCCTCTATATCTTAGAAAAAATTATTTATGCATTGTAGGTAGACTAAACCATATGTGAATTAAGTCAAGCTATTTCATTTTCAATGAAAATCTCATTCTACCCATTTAAAGTGTCAATAGCAAGGCAAGTGTGTAGATTACCAAAGAGCTGACTTTTTATTTTCACCTATACTTCATGGGAGTGTACTCTTCTAAATGATTTGCATGTTTAAAGCTTCCATATTTGTGTATGCTATTGTGAAATGGAATAAACTCAATCACATTTTTGTATAGCGTTTATTTCTTCTCACCATGTTTATTACAGTGATGGAATTTATTCTTAATTTTTAATATCTATAGCCTTACTTATTAGCCATTTACCTTGTAAGTACATTTTTCAGTATATTTAAATATATATATTTTTAAATAGCAACATGTAATGAGCCAAATAAGAGCTGTTGTTTGAAGAGGACATGGTAACCTTCCCTGTCTTCTTCCTTAGGAGATTACAACATGCTTAATATTGTTCATGTGAATGCACTCAGAGTAGTTCATGCAAAAACTAATGATGACTAATTAGTAGTGCTTTTCCTTCTGGTTTGCTCTGTTTATCCTTTGAAGCAAAGCCATTCTCAAGAAAGGATCTGAAAAATTTCTTAATAGTGATATAATATATTGAGTCCTCAACTAAAAATCAAAGATCTAGAATCAAACCTTAATTCTGCTATAAATTAGCTGGATGATTTTTACAGATTATTTAATTATATGAATGTCAATTTTGTAATTGACAAAACAAGTGATTTGGACATGGGAATTTCTAAGTTTCTTACGTGCAAATGTTCAAATCTGGAAAACATGTCTCAGTAGAAGGACCAGCTTCCTCCAAATGGAGGAAATTAAGGCTCTAGCACAATGTCAGTACACAGTTTCTGCAACTGTGGGCCAGTCCTGGTGGATAAACCAACCCCCTTTGGACGCCGTCAGGTGTCTCCTATACCCCAGTCAAAACAATTGAATTTTGAGCCCCTAACTCAAGAATCCCAGTAGGGAGCAGTAGGTAGCCCAGCTGAATGCATATTGCGGTATGATTTCAATTCTCTTTTGAAGCCATGTTCTCTCACAGCTAATAGGTTTTTCCATCTCTCTTTGTTTCTGGAGCTCCTGTATTTTTCTCCTGCATATCTACCTCTGGCCATTTCCCTCTACCTGACATAACTTATGTGTGTTGTTGCTCAGATCTAGCACTAGCTCAACTCACTTGGATTCCTATAAATGGTAAGAGGATAACCATGCCACTGAAATAAAAAATGTTGCGGTGCAAGGTGTGAGAGCACTGGTACTGCTGCTTCTACAACAATAGGATATGATGCCTAAAGTTTTATCTATGGTCATTGACATAGACATGAGCGTCAACAGTGTTACTCACCTGTCTTGATGTGTTTATCTGCAGTGGTAGAACAAATAGCATTTTCAACAAGGACTACAAGTGAAGGAGTGATGTTATCAGAGCTGAAAAGAAGCAAAAGACCAAAGATGGTGAGGGGTAGCCTAAGAGAATAAGTCCATGTGAGACAAATGTGTTCTATTGGTGTTCACAAATGGGAGGCGCAATATTTTGAACTTATTCTTAAAATTCATTAAGGATGGAATAGGAAAAACATACTACAAGGATTTTAGGACACACTTATTTAATTCTACCTGTCTACAAATCATCTATCACTAGTCTAAATCATCTATTATTAGTCTCTACATTTTCCATAATTTCCAGAATCCTAACACTAATATAATATTCCATGATATAGCATATGCCATTGAGATATTGATATGTAAAATATGCTGAAACTCTAAAGTGTAAAAATATGTCATCATCAAAAAATCTGCATACATGTAAGTCACAAATTTGTATTGAAATCTACCCTATATTAGTTAGATGTGATGTTGCTCTAATTATGGTGTGTCATTCAGTAGAAATGTCATCAAAATTAAGAATAATTAAGATAACTTTTAAGAGACAGTTATAATACCAAATAGCAATAATAAAAACAATAGCAACTGATCACTTGTACATATAATTTTCTATTTAAGTGTTAAGATCAATACTAAGTTATGTGCTATTATTCCTTTTATGGTGCTAGGAAAATGGCCTTCAAAGCAAGGATTACAAACTCGTAGTAGCTATTTTTTGGGGGGGAGGGATTATGATTTTTTGTGGTTGCTTTAATCTGAGATAGTTCTTAGCACTTAAAAATAAGATTTTTTTTTAAATTCACACTTTTAGTTTCTCTTGAAGAGCTAGAAGATGGTGCTTCACTAGAGTCCACATCTTACAAAAGAGTAACATGTGGGTCTCATAAAACATGTTTACAAAGAGCAATGTATTTTTTAACTAATTAATCATTGTTGAAGGAGGGAGTCAAATTATAGTAAGCTTTAATTAAAGGTTTTTTTTTAATGCCTTTCTCAAGTAAATAGGGAACTTGGTTTGGTATGGTAAGATATTTTCAACACAGTTGGGAAAAGTCATAGCAGGGATAGGAACCATAGCCCTTTGTCAGCCAGATACTTTGACACTTAGTTTGCCAAGTCATCTTTTTTGTGCTATATCGCTATAAAACTACAGACACAGTATTGACTTAATCAAGAAATATCACCACAGTAGAAAATAAAAAGGAAAAGACAGGGAAATTAACTTGGTTGTTACATCAAAAGAGTGTGGGTTCCTATGATCTGGCTACTAGTTGGCCACTCATGGACAACTGTGACCTCTTTGCTATCTGCAAATCACAGCAAAGCATTCCTTGACTACCCAAGGAGAATAGTCCATATCACGAGGCAGGCCTGGGTATGCATAGACCATGGTTGACCTGATTACGTGATTAGCAGAGTCTTGCCTTGCAAAACTGCCCCACGACTATTGTGTCCTTCATTGAGTTCCTACCACAAAGCGGCAACAAAGTTCCTGCTGCAACAAAAGAGTACCTGAAAATAATTGGTATGTAATAATCTTAGGATAAATCACATCTTATCCAGCAAGACAAGCTTCAGTAAGACAAGTCCTCGATTCATGAGATCATTGTAATCCTCACATTAAGCTATTTTTTTTCATCTATGACATAGTAAGAGCAAACACAAATTAAAGATAAGAAGCTTAAATCTCCCTGTTGAATGTAAGGTTGAAAATTTTCCTCCTTTTCTTTTATTAGAACATTTACCTTAGAAAACATAATTTTAAGTGCTTTCTCCTCTTTTTAAAATGCATACATAAAGCTTTTCCAAAACTATATAGGTCTTTTGTCAGCTTTATAATCCAGGACTGTCTTTTTCAACAACCACCTGCATCCAACAGATGTTGCACCTTATTGCTCAGTTTCTATGGGAAAGTAGGATGAAACTTCAATGGATGCCTTGTTCCAAGTTTCAGAACTATTTCTTGTCATAATTATTATTAGTTTGTGTCTCTTCTGAATAAAGCTAATCAGTTTATATAACTAGTGACTTCAATTACCATGGTAAAATTGAGATGAAACATGCGTGACTTCAAATTCTCACATATGAGGACACATTTTTCTTTATCTTGAAAACATAGGTGTAGTGGATTGCATATATTTGGTTATACAGGAGGATGAGATTTCTTTCTATCTTTGCAATTTCTTAGCAGATTGTCTACTAATGCACATTCAACAGTGACATTGTTTTCTTTCCCTACTACCTTTGTGGAGAAAGTGTATGGGTTCATAGATGATTTGTTTTTACTTATATTTCCTCAAAACATACTAGCATTGAATCAAAAAGTGAACCATCTGAGATTGGAGAGCATATTCCAAGGTAATATCCCCCTCTCCCACCCCTCCACACACACCAACTAGACACCTTTGATGTCTATTCCCAGCACACTAAATAGATCACTTGACTAGATGTGTATTGTGCTACTAAGGAAAAGAGACAGAAAAGAGCAAAATCTAGATCTGGACACCAGGAAATGAGATTTTTACATTATAATTTTCTCTTTATCTCCCAGTATTTTTGTGCTGCCAGGTACCTTTCCTATATATGAGCCCTCTCTCCCATGGGGGGGGAAAAAAAAAGGCAAGCTTTAGATTTCAATTGTTCAGGAGTTCAGAAATGAACTCTGAGTACAGAAGTGGAAGTTTCAGGACCCCCGACTTAGACAAGATTCTAAAGAGGTGTTTATATGGTCACATGCTTTTGTAAAATTTGCAAAAGTATGATTTTTCTGTATTTTTTTCTAACAAGGACCCAAGAAATCATAAAAGCTTTAGGTTCCTGCTGTGAAAGGAAAAGGATAAATGGCAAGAAGCAAGTAAAGGTGGGAGGGTAGCATTGGATTTCTGTATGTTCTAAAGAGAATTTTCATTAAAAAGTAGGCAGTTTCCAAAAATAGCTACTGTAATTTCTCAGGAAAAAATAAATTTTTAAATTTCTGCCAAGCAATAAGAAATCCAGTTACCCAATGACCTGAATTCATGACATTCAACAGAAAAACCTGTTTGAAAATAGTTCACCAATGCATCTGCTTTTTACCCTGTAATTTATTTCACACATTTAAATAGTGCCAGCTAAAGGGAAAGTGACATGGTTATTACAATAGTACAATCTTCTGAAAACAGAATGGTTTCAAAAATGGCAAATTTTAAGAGTTTAAATTGTAAATATCGGTGAATATTCCTTTTGCTTTCATATACTGAAAGTATTTCAGAAAAAAAATGCACAAATTAGTATTTCCTTGCATTTTGCTCATACCATTATAAAAATATTGGGTTTTGTGGCAGAAGGTAATGACGCCCCTTACCTGAAAAGCTCTCTTTCTAAAAGACTCTGAATAAAATAATGGCAACATGCATTAAGCACAGACCCAAATGGGTCCAGATGTGGGGGTATACAAAAGAAGCAACCAGTAAAAGCTAATTTAGATGTTTTGCAATGTGTACAAAACTCCAATATAAATAGAAGCATTCACCCTCCACACTGAGAATTATCAAGTATCCCAAGAATGAGATCTCTTCCTTGGTGAAGGCCAGGGTTTTACTGAAGGTAGAAGAGTGAATAGAGTTGAGACTCAGAGACTAGAGAGGAGTCTAAATGGGAGACCACGTGACCTGCACAGCTTTCTATAGCCCCCACTTCATTCCCCCTCTGTAGTCCTTAAACTTTTCAAAGACTTCCTCTATGAGACCAATGGGGTTATTGAAGCTGACTAGAACTTTATTAATCATTCCTTCATCAGAATTCCTCCTGAGATTTCCCTAATTCTTCACCAAAAAGATATGTTGTAGAAACTGAAAATAATAGGTAACAGAAAAGGAAGATCTCATTTATCTATTATTTTTCAGACTCCAGTTGAGAAACTTTGGCAGCCCTCACCCTGCCACCTGGAATTCCCAAGAGTGTTGACACAGACAGCAGTCCACAACCCAGATAGAGGTTGGAACAGGGAAACTGTTAGACATGATACATGCAAGGCAACAGTAAAGCCAATTCAAATGAGCTAACAACTCCTCTAGGATGAGTATATGGGGTTGAAAGGTAGAGGAGGATGAGGTAGAAGGAGTCCTCTACAAACCATATCTTTGAATTTTTATGTCTTTCTATAAATAACACTGGTCAACAGTGAGATCGTTACTGACTTAAAAAGGCCCTAATCTGTAGTATCTTGGTGTGCTGAACATGAATATAACCCTGAAATTTTTTTATTAGCTCTCATTTTGAAGATACTTCATATAATTCATTTTATATGTTTCACCATGTAAATTTATCCAGAAGGACTGCAACAACATCCTAAACCAGCCTAGAATGTTGTAATATTACATCACATTGCATAACACCAGCATGCACACATCATCCAGAGTTGATTGCATCATTTTCTGATGCAATGCAATACTACTGCCAGGCAGCTGCTAAAGTAAGCTGATGTCAGCAGTGCACTATATAAGGCCCTGTCGGAAAGGTTGCACATTGAAAATATTTCAGACTTTGTGCGAGATATTTTAAGCTACTGTTTCATAGAACTGTTATTATTTTATCCATTTAGGCACAATACAGAAAAGGAATGCCTTGAAAGTGCGTGAATAGCGTGGACAATTTCTGCTCTATTTGTGGGTAAGTGACATTTGCCAACCAGAAGAAAAGTATCACTTCTCAAGTGAAGAAAGCTTATTATCTTTACTTCAGATGCAAGGTTGGTGACCAAGACAAGCCTTGGGCCCCGCATGTATGCTGTGCTCCATGCCCAACACAGCTTTCACAGTGGTTAAATGGCAAAAGACCATCAATGCCATTTGCAGTCCCCATGGTGTGGTGATAGCCAAGCAACCACATAAAAGACCGTTACTTCTGCTTGGTTCCTCCTCTTTCCGGCGGAATAATGAAGCAAAAGAAGTCAAGAAGAGTCTACCCAAACATTCCATCTGCATTGAGACCAGTTCCACATGGTCAGGGACTTCCTACTCCAGAACCTCCGGCAGAACATTCTCTTGATTCATCTGATGAGGACAAGGGTGAGCCGACCTGTTCTTCTCCTGTTCCATCAGCATGCAGTGATCCAGATTTTCACTGTGGTGCATCATCAACCCCACACAGATTAACACAGGAAGAACTAAATGACCTGGTTAGTGATTTGAACTTATCCAAGAACAAGACAGAATTTCTAGGATCAAGACTCCAACAATGGAATCTTCTAGATGTCACAATTACTTTCTATTAAAAGCCCCACCAGCAGTTGGAGGTTTTCTTCAGAAAGGAAAGTCCTCTGGTATTCTGTTCTGATATTGAGGGCCTCATGAATGCCTTAGAAATCACTCCTGACCCACAAGAATGGAGACTATTTCTAGACTCTTCGAAATTGAGTCTTAACGCTGTGCTTTCGCACAAGGGAAACCGTCTTCCGTCTATTCTATTCCTGAACAGCTGTACAAGAGATAAGCGAAGAAATCTAAGAAGTAGTCTATGACTTGATTTTTTACAGGTATTAACCATAGGTCTATTACTATTGGCATGCATTTCATGATGTAAACATCAATTTATTGCAGATTCCAAAAAAAAAAACTAGAGGCAAAATTAGAATTTGACTCTCATATTTGTGTTGAGCACATACAAATTGATAGGAAATGACTAATTTTATTTCAGTGATATGACTTTTGTAAAAATTTGTTGATCAGTGTAATTGGTAACTTAGTGATTAAGCACATTTCAGCACTTATTGCAATTGGAGCTTTTACCAACCAACTAAAAGCTCTAAAAAAATTTCTTTTTCTTCACTTTTGGTACTCTCTATGATATGATATGATATGATATGATATGATATGATATGATATGATATGATATATGATACTATATATGATATTTCAGTGATTCTGAAATAGCAGTGTTGAGTCTGGTAATATTAGCTAATTCTTATAAATCAATAATATTCTAAAATAGTAATCATAATAATTCTTTTTCAAAAAGAGAAAGTTCTCACATTATTAGTACTTAATTATTAAGTTAATTTGGGTAATTGAAGTTAAAACAACCAAGAACTATTAAGTTAATTGCTTACATTTTATTAGTAAGAAAATCAATGTAATTTTCCTTTTTAGAAATGATCATAATGTTTACATAGAGCAAATAAAATATTTTCTTGCTCTCTAAGGAATATGACAGAGTCCTAAAATTTTAAATAGCAGCAGTATCTTTTTTTTAAAGATGATTTAGTCATTATATGAGTTTAAGTGTTGAGGTTATCTGTTAGATGTCTGTGATGACAGAAAGAATGGCAATGGAGCCTTCAAATTTAAAACAATTCTTCCAATACTAAATTCGTTTTAACAGGATAAAATCTCCTGAGGAATATACTTAATGAAATGACTAACAGATTCATGCAGCCCTTTTCTTTCACTTAGGACACCACTGAGGCCCAATGATTGTTTCCCCCATAAACATCTGACTAAAGGCTATTTATCACAAGCTCCAGAAGTTTCACATTTCTGGAACGCCATTTCTAAAAACTATCTAAACCAAAGCTTGGAATCTTTTCCATTTAAAACAAGTTATTTACATGGCCCATGTTCCTTCAGGCATGATAAGACCATGTATTGTGGTAACAATTTTGATCCAGTAGAAAGTGGAGACAGCTGATTACTACAGTTCATAGATTGCTCTTAAACTCAATTAATCAACCTACGCATCTTCAAAGGCTTTTACAACAATGTCTTTTAGTAAGAACAATATTAAAAATAGTTCAATTTTCACAGCAAATGCTGTCGTAGATTTTATACAACATGGCTTGTATTGTCTTGACAGGCATGAGTGATGTGTAGAAAACTGAAAGTTGCTAACTGCATCTTCCATTAACATGAAGACTTCACATAGCACAAAAGAAGCTATTTTTTGAAAACTTGCTAAAACTGACAATAAGTGCACCTTCTTTATTTTAGCACTTACAAATATAAACACTTAAAGGTAAGAAAATGCCAAAACCATGATGAATCATATAAAGGAACCCTTAACCAGTGTTACCACCTGAATGATAGTCATGATAGGGCACTGAAATAATTCATAATAAATCCAGTCATGGAAACTGTTTTTATTTTATAGTATCAAGACACCCAATTTTGCACAAGAAAACAGTGAACCCTAACTGAAAATTATTTGAATATGTATTTTCCTAAATAAATTTTATTTCAAACTTTTTGCTTTTGTATCCTCAAACTTTCAATTAAAAAAAAGAGTATAATTAAAAAGAAAACAAATGGAATAGAACAAACTCATGATTATTTGTCAGGGGATCATTTAATAAGGTTAAAAACTTAGTCCTCATCCCCACCCCCTTGAGCAGGTTTGGGAGGCTTGGATAAGGGAAGCAATAAAGCTGCCATGGGAACCAGGCCTTAAGACCTACCACCAAGACCAGAAAAACCAGTCCAGCTCCAGGAATGCAGAAGCACAGATAAGGAGTTATTCTGTGTCAAAGACCATTGAGGATACCAGATATCCCAGCGGATATTTGGTGCAAAGTAAGGTGCAGGGAAGTTAACAAAGGAAGAGTGGAGCTGAGCTGGGAGAAGCTGGAGAGGAGACTGGAAGACACCTAGAGGAGGCACATGGAACAGAGAGACATGTGAAGAAGCTGCACCTGCTTCTCAGCCTTGGACTTGTACCACGGATTTGGGGGACATGGAAGGGGAGACACTTGAAACAGACAAGGGTGAGAGACCCATGGGGAGGTTAAACCATCTCAGCATTTATCTTGCTTTTGATTTTACTCTTTCTCCAAGACTTGTTTCTGACCCTTTCTTATGGGTCCCCACCAGAAGTTGCCTTAGACTGTGGCTGACTTTCAGGCCTCAGTGGCCCTGCTTTGGGCCAACCCTGTTTGCTGGGCATTTACCCACAAGGGAATGGGCAACTTGATTTAAAAACTATTCTTTTTCTTGTCTTTGTTGCACACTGACTATAATAAAGTTTCTTTTCACTTAAGGTCTATTTTGTCTTGATGCAGCAGATGGCAGAACCCATTTAGAGTGGGCAGGTTTGGGGATTCTCGGGTGCCCCTCACTCTGCCCTGTAACACTATTACTAGTTCAATAAATAACAAGCATTGAGTTCTCTTGAGTTCTTGACAGTGGCTTCACCAGAGTTTCTTTGTCTTCCTTCTTAGCACAATTATATACATTTTGGTTGGATAATTCTTTGTTGTGAGAGTCTGTGCTGAACACTGTGGCACCTTCAACCACATTCCTGGTCTTTTTCCAAGAGATACCAGTTGTGATGCTCCCCAAATGGCTCCAGATAATAAAAAAAAATGTGGGGTGTGGGGGGGGCGGGGGGCGGGGGAGGACGGTGGTAAATTATCTCCATTTGAAAGCATGGAATTGTAGTTATTAGTAGGAATTTTTGAAAATTAATACAATAGAAGCAGGGATATCTTTTGCCTAGCATTGGCTGAAAACCACTTTTCAGTCCAGTGTAAGTATGGCATTTTTTTTCCTCTTCTTTTTCCATAGCTGTGAAGTATAGTCAGGAGCAAAGGAAGGATGCTGTTACAGGGGAGGGGCTGGAGCGCTGCTAACTCAGCCACCTGAACTGTGTGGAGGAAACGGCACAGGAATGGTCACTGGAGTGTCCTCCCGGGTCTTAGAAAATCTCCATCTCTTACACATATGAATGTAGAAATTGGTAGCTTTTCAAGTGAAAAAGAATAAGCTTTGTAAAATCCAAAGTGATTTTCAATGAAACAGAACATTTACATTTGTCCTTCGACTCTCCTGGGGTGTGGCAGGACAGAATCTGCACACCGGGTGAACCTCCCACTGAGGCCTAGCACACTGGCCGCCTGTTGTCATTTTTGATGTGGGCTTGCAGAGTCCTGCTCAGAGCTGACTTAGCCCTGGGCTGCTCCTTACAGAAAATGTTAACAAGCGCAGGCATTGAGGAAACGGCTCTCCTGCAGGGATTCTGACCCGAGGCCACAGATTCCGTAGTGAGTTTATAGCTTCATAGCATGTTTTTAATTTAGTCACCTCAAAGATTTGTATTCCTCAGACTTGCAAACTGCCCACCACCTCCTCCCCCCTTCGCCCATTCCCAACCCCAGAGGAAGTTTCTCTTGTAAAGAACAGAGAGTCCAGTTAGCTAACTAATGAGCTACATACACTCTGCTTGAGATACAGTTTTTTCCTTCTTCAAAAGACAGCTCACGGGGGTGCTTTGTGTTTGTGCAATACCAAAGTCACCACAGTACCCCCTACTCTGTCACCTCCACCAAATTATTTCTATTTATCCAAGCTGGTCACTCTGAGTAGCTTTTAATCTGGATTGTGATAGTCAAAATTTTAGATACTACCGAAAAGAAAAAGACATATTCTTAGAAGTAAATTTTTTTTTCACAGAAATGTCACATTCTGACAACTTAAAATGGCAGATTTTGTTCAATCTAAAGTTGATTTTGTCATGGTTTATATTTTGGTTGGCTAATTCTTGTTGGGGGGAGGGGCCTCTTTCCTGGAGCATGGATATTCAGCCAGCAATCTCTCCAACAACTCTAGAGTGATGTCAATGTCTCTCGACTTGGACAAATGTTCCCTGAAGGTAATCCTACCCCCATTAAGAACCATTGACCTAAGATAGTACAAAGTGCTTGTCATTTTAGTGTGTGCTGGAACTTTCAGATTGTTGCACATTTACTGCTTAAAACAATTATAGCTAGAAAATTAGAAGTCTTTTCCTTTTTCATGCCCAAAAGGAAAACTATATAGACTTAATTTAAAATTTTGTCAAATACCTTGATAGATAGAAGACAAAGAAAAAAATCATTCAGTAGGGAAAAGATGGTGTTTTATTTTTATGAATGATTTAAGTGATACAGTTAGTGGGTTTTATCATAGTCAAGAGGACTATGATAATTCTTTTGGGTATTTTCAGACTTGGTACCAGTGGATCTCCCATTTTTCCTTCATCAAGTCTAGAAACCTGTGTTGCAGTGTCCGATGAAAGCTGAAATAAGGTGAGCCTGTTGTGACCGAATAGTAAGAAGAGAACTGACTGTGTTTTAGAGGAGAATTTTGCTAATGTAGCAGCTAGAATTCTTCAAAATTAAATCAATGTGACTTCTGCATCACTAGTAACGTAAGGTACATTTAAAAAGATTCTTCTAATTAATTGCATTTTTTTTTTACAAAATGGTTTAGCATTAACTATAGATCAAAGTAAAGCACAATTAGATATCAGTGTACTTCAGTAACTTCTGATTTAACTCATACGAAACTAAAATAGAGCTTACCTATTACACTGTACAAGCTATAGCTTTGATATATAAACTTAAAATAAGGGTCATTTGCTATAATTAATAAGAACAGCTATGGTGGGGGAGCAGTTGTAACAAGTTGAATAATCATAAAAAATGGAAAAATAAAGAAGCACGAGAAATTATGACACTTTAAAACACAATGACATTTTACATTTAATAGTTTTGCATTATAGAGGTCAATCTTGTTATTATACAATACAGTATAATATAGTTAATAGTAAGATCCCAGTGAACAAAAAGCAGGTAATTTTTAATTATTGTTACTAAGATCAAGGACCAGATACAGAGTATGAACACTCAAGCAATACATAAAATTAAAATAGAATGAGGGGCTTCTGAGTAATATTGGAGAAATTCTTCCAGGTAACATCAAAAACAAATGTTGGTCTCTGTAAAACCTCTCTTACTGTGCAGATTTAAAAAGGAAAGCAAGCTTGCTTGCAGGCACTATGTCACCAGCAATTGCAGTTGGAGACTACTAAATGAGGTGCCAAACATGAGCAGAAAAAATAGAACACTAACATTATAGCTCAAGGTTAATTAGAACATTGTATCTTAACCGACTGTTACTGTAGTTAAGTGGAGAGACATGGGATCTGCTTTAACTAGTGTATGAGTTTTGAGGTAAATCACCATTCATGTGACTTGCTTTGCCATAGCATGGGAATCAAAACAGAAGTCACAAAAGATGAACAGAGAGATGTCAAATAAGAAAAGCATCATACAAAACCAGGAACAAAATAATTGCATCTATTGCTTCTGACTAATTCCCATTAATTATCTAGTGAGAATAAATGGAAACTTAAATAGAAACATTATTGTGAATTTTTCTTAGTACTTGTAGATACGTGTTGATGTTTAAATTAAACTGTTTAGTAAAATAGAACAGCTATTTCATAGTAGAGATTTCTTTCTGTTTGACTACATTATTGGATTTATACAAAATGGTGGACCTAGCTATTATTTTTAGATGAAATTTTGATGTATATAGTTGGAAGATAATATAAAATAACAGAATAGAAAGGTAGCCTATCAGATATGTTTTCAAGTACATTATCTCAGCATTAATATAGCTTTTGTCAATTAATACTATTTTGTCTCAATACCTATATGATCCCATCATATAAATAGTATCACAAAGGAGCCACTGGATTATCTTTCCCATGAAAGGGAAGATATTGTTCAAAGAATTCCAAATGTAAGTCTTTTATGTACTGTGATAATAATCTACAATCTATTATTAATTCTTTCACCTTATATAACTGCATACACACATGCATATATAATTGACAATGTCTTATTTGCTTAATATAGGAACACTTTCTCAAGAAGTTCTTGGTCTAGTGGGGTGTGGCCCATATTAAGGAATTTGAGAGTTGTGCAATGGGAAGGTCATTAAGATTTTTTAGGGAGGAATGACAAAATCTGACTTATATTTTTGAATTTCCTTCAACTACTCTGCAAACATTGCATTATAGGGAACCCAGAATGGAGTGAGGAAATCAACTTTGATGCTATTTGCAGTGGTTAAAATGAGAAATGATGATGCCTGAAAATAAGGATGGTTGCTTTTAATATGGGTTTTGACATTTTAGATACTTCTGAAAAAGAGAAGACTTACTTTTAGAATTAACACTCTAATTTAATTCACAGAAATCTCACATAAGCATGAGGTGGAGAGAAATTGACAATGTCACAAATATAAACTTTGAGGTAGAAAAGACAGGAATTGATACTGATACTACCATTTTCAATATGGTTATAGGATCGGGGTCTTGTTGAGCTTTGAAGTTAGAAAGGCTCAAAATTGGAAGATGCTTTGTATTGGAATGAAAAGTTAATTTCACAGTGATTTAATACAGAAACCAAAAGAAAATATCAAAATATGAAAGACCTAATGGTAAACTGGATAATATAATTTGTTGAATTTTGACTTGAAGGATAGTCGTGATAGTGAAAATGGGGAATAGAGTAAATTCTAGGGCTGAACAAATAAATTATTTTTTAATCCTTTTATATTGGATAGGAGACATATAGTAGTTATAGTTGGCCAAGCTGTCCAATGATGCTTCTCTAACTCCTCTCCCCTTTTCACTACCGACAATAGATTTTGAAAAAGTCAGATGTTTCCTTCTCAGCCTCCCTTGTAGATAGGGCTTGCAATGTGAACTTGATAGCACCAATAAGAAATGAGTGCAAACATACCACTGCAATATTGGGTCCTAGAAAAGTTGTTTCTTACCAGATAGGAAAGAGTCAGATGTGATTTCTCCCTCTCCATCTATAATTCCCTTTCTTTCCCTTGCTCTTTATTAAATACCCCTTTGCTGTCTACATGCCCTCGGTTGTGTAAGCAATGAACCATTATCTATTTTAACAATGTGGTATAGTTGCCTCTATTCAAGCTATTGCCCTGCTATTATCCTTGTCTGGATCAATAAAAGATGAATAGAATGCATCATTCTGGGCAGCAGTATTGAGAAGTTCTGCGTAATCAAAAAATACCAACCCAGGATTTTGATGAGTCAACACTGAAATCACCTACTCCAGACTTGTTGTTATGAAAGCAATAAATTTCTGTAATAAACTAATTGCTCTTGTTAGAGGGCAAAAAATGAAAATTTAGGCAGGAAAATAATGGACAGAACAGGTAAGTCATGAATGTAGTTGTAGGAACACAACTTAACTGAAATCTTGTGATGAGATGAAATAGGTAATTCTTAGTTTAGAATATTTTCTATCATAAGCAAGACAATTTGTGTAATGGACTGGGATTTTTCAAACAGGCAAACAGTTCAAAAATGTGCTTATCTATATTTTAGCTTTATGAGTTTGGCAAAGTTATCTACTTTTATGTACCTCTCTTTCCTTGTCATGAATAGTTACCTAGGTATCTAAGGTTGTTGTGAGAATTCAGAGATATAATGAATATAAAATATGTACTTCACAGACCCTGTTATATGATACTTAGTAAGTAGTTTCTGAGCATGAAATTCCTCAAGACAAATTCACAGACTTGAAGTGAGAATCAAATGATATTATGTAAATCAAAGGTCCAGCAGAGAGAAAGCAATAAATATTCATCACTCTATTTCTAAACTAATAACCACCAAAAATCACTATGAGGAGGTTAAAGATGTTTAACTATAATTGCTTTCATATATATGTTCTGATGGAGATAAAGTATATAGTCAAAAAAAACACCCATTTTTGGGCCTCCCTGGTGGTGCAGCGGTTGAGCACTGCGCTGTGGAGCTGTAGGCAGCGTGCGATGCGATTTTGACGCCCAGCCAGGGAGAATCCCACATGGTGCGGCAGACTTCTGCCTCGCCCACTGCTCCCCTCAGCAGCGTATTTCTGATCTGCCTGTTCTGCTCCCCACTCTGTCTCTGGCGAAACTTCCCGCCACCCCACGTCTCTGGCCTGTACCCCAGCTTGTATGTATAAATAAACAAATATTTTTTTAAAAAAACACCATTTTTAAAATGTCCAGAAGTAATTTGAAAAGTGTCAGAATTTACTTAGTTTTAAGTTCTTTGTGGTCAAAACTGAACCTAAATATGAAGAGGCTATAAAGAACTAAACATTCTGTGACCAATGGAATTAACCTTGAATAAATATCAGAGGAGATGAGCCTAAAAAAAACTTGTAGATTACCATTCTAGACACTCTAGAGGGCATTTACGATCTACCTATATATTCTATTGTTGCTCAAAAGCTTGAAGTAATTCCATTTATGTCTCACTTTGGATTCTCCCTCCTTAGAATGCTTTCCTGATCTGAGTTCCTGGCCTTGGGTCATTAAACTTGCAGCTGTTATAGCCCCAAATGTTGGCAGCTGTGATTCTAACCATGGCCTGTAACCCAGCCATGAACCCTGAGAACTACCATCTGGTTTAATGATGTGGTTTTGCTGTTCTCTACTCATGTCTAAATAGTTCCACCATCATACTGCTTGCCCCAATAAAATGTGATTGGAAATGACGTGTGACTTCTGGGTGGCAGCATTAAGAGCCAGGGTATGAGTCACTGAGTCACCTATTCCCTATCACATGATCCTGGAGGCAAGTTCATGGTTGATTTCTGAGTGACTATAATGGGTATAGAGAGAAAGCTCCCCTTTCAACCCATGCACTATGAGCAAGAAATAGAACATTGTTCTAGTAAGTCTCCAAGATGTTGGAATAATGTTGGCTTCCACTGCATAACTTAACCTATCCTGACAAACCCTCATTAGAGGAAGTTCCTATCCCACTTTTCTATACTAGTTTTCCTGGGAGTGCTTAATAAAGGTCCCACACTTGAACTCAAGTTGTCCAATAACAAAGTAAATTTTTGAAAACCCAATGTTTTTGTCACATTATTTGATTATTGTCATTAAGGTAAAAATAGAGGGTGTATAAGGATTTTCAGAGAAACAGAACTACAATGATATATATGTATAAATATATTAGGATATATCCAATAAACAGAGATAGAGATGATAGTAGGTGATAGATAGATTTCTTGTAGGATAATGGTCACAGAGTTATAAAGGTCCCAAAATCCCATGATCTGATCTGCCTTCAGTAAGTTGCAGATGCAGGAAAGTTTGTGGTGTAATTCAGTTTGAGTCTGATGGCCTGAGAATAAGGGAAGTTGGTGATATAAATCTTAGCCAGGTGATAGAAAGATAAGATGAAATGTCCTTGCTTAACAGTGAAACAAACAGTGGTTAATTCCTTCGTCTTCTGTCTTTCCTTCTATTTAGGTTCTCAGTGGATCAGATGATGTTCACATACATTGGGTAGGGCAGTCTGTTTTACTGAGTTCACTGATCAAATACTAATCCCAGTTGGACATATCCTCACAGACACACTTCAAAAGAGTCTAATTCAGGCTCTCCATGACCAACTAACTTGACACATAAAATTAACTATCATAGAGGGTAACATTTAAAAAATACTAAAAGTCATAGTACTAACAAAGTAGGGTAGAGGTTCTTGTGAGACTTAATCCCTTCACTCTTGACTGAGAAAAGTTAGGTAGCTATCCTTTAAAACACTGGGGCAAATCACACTTCCGTTCTTTTGACTTCAAATATAGGAAGATGTGTGGTTGAGAAGCAACAGGTTTCCCACGTTCTTCCTTTGTTCACTTTAAATAATTGGGGTGCCAAATAATTGGAGTGTTTCCTTGGTAAGATTGGGAGGAAGGGCAGTCAAGTGGACCCCTTAGCTCAGCTATACCTTTGTGCAAGAGCTGCCCTCCTATGTGAAGAGATTTGCTGGCAGGACTCTTGTCACTGGGGGCAGACTACACATTTAAATTCCATTTAAATTCTACTTCCACTCTTTCTAACTCTTGAAAACTCTCATAGTAATTTTCTCCAAGGTTATCACCATGTCCAATAAGTAGTGTTTGCTACTTTTAGAAATTGTACTACTCACAGGTTATGTAGACCTAAGTGGCATCTAGTTAATTAAGTAAATAACAATGGTCAATAGTGAGATCATAACTAACTTTAAAAGGCCATAATCTGTAGTATGTTGGTGTGCTGAACATGAATATAACCCTGAAATTTTTTTATTAGCTCTCATTTTGAAGATATTTCATATAGTTCACTTTATATGTTTCATCGTGTAAATTTATTCAGTAGGACTGCAACAACATCCTAAACCAGCCTAGAATGATGGAATATTGCATCACATTGCATAATACCAGCATGCACACATCATCCAGAGCTGATTGCATCATTTTCTGATGCAATGCAATACTACTGCCAGGCGGTTGCTGAAGTAAGCTGACATCAGCAGCGCACTATATAAAGCCCTGTTGGAAAGGTTGAGCATTGAATATATTTCAGACTTTGTGTGAGACAGTTTGAGCTACTGTTCCATAGAACTGTTATTATTTTATCCATTTAGGCACAATACAGAAAAGGAATGCCTCGAAAGTGCATTAATAGGGTGGACAATTTCTGCTCTACTTGTGGGGAAGTGACATTCACCAATCAGAGGAAAAGTATCACTTCTCAAGTGAAGAAGGCTTATCTTTACTTCAGATGCAAGGCTGGTGACCAAGACAAGCCTTGGGCCCCGCATGTATGCTGTGCTCCGTGTCCAACACAGCTTTCACAGTGGTTAAATGGCAAAAGACCATCAATGCCGTTTGCAGTCCCCATGGTGTAGAGAGAGCCAAGCAACCACATAAAAGACTGTCAGTGCCTCTTTCCGGGGGAATAACGAAGCGAAAGAAGTTGAGACTAGTCTACCCCAACATTCCGTCTGCATTGAGATGACTGGTTCAACAAACTGCTGCAGAGTGATGTGAAACAAGCATGGAATGCTTTTCGCCTAGTGTCTACGAACTCTTGGAAATGTTAGGGCAGAAAACTACAAGGAACTAGTAGAAGACATGCTGATGCAGTATCAGAAACTTGGCTGCAATATGTCTCTAAAGATCTGCTTCCTTCATTCCCATCTGGATTTCTTCTCTGAAAACTGTGGCATGGTTAGTGATGAACATGGCGAATGTTTTCATCAAGATATCGCATCAATGGAACAAAGATACCAGGGAAAATGGTCCACTACAATGCAGGCTGACTACTGCTGGACATTCCCCAGAGATGCTCCTGAACAGCTGTACAAGAGACAAGCAAAGAAATCTAAGTAGTCTATGACTTGATTTTTTACAGGTATTAACTGTAGGCCTATTACTATTGGCATGCATTTCATGATGTAAACATCCATTTATTGCAGATTACAAAAAAACCTAGAATTACAAAACAGATTACAAAACAAAATTAGAATTTGACTGTCATATTCATGTTGAGCACATACAAATTGATAGGAAATGACTAATTTTATCTCAGTGATAGGACTTTTGTAAAAATTTGTTGACCAGTGTAAGAGATTTGGTGTGCAAAGTAGAGTCAACTCAGATACAAAGAATGTAGGAACTTGAATAAGGCAAATGCATTTGTGAAGTTCAAATAGAATTAGCATGTAGAGTCATGCACCTAAAGTATTGAGTAAATTCATGAAATTTTAATTGGCATTACTTTTTAAATGCTTTTTTCATGTTTGAATAGAAAGTTATCTAAGGTATAAAACTCAAATGTGACAATAAGTTCTGTAGCTAATTATTTTATTTTGAAATTTTGCTTTTAATTGTTTTTTTAAATCACAGGTGTAATGTTTTGAATGATGTGAAAGATAGAATATATTCTTTATCAAATTGTATTTTTTTTTCTTGTGGAATTCCAGCATGTTTGGGGAGACATACAGTATGGTCAGATTCAAAAATAAAGAAAAAACTCTAAGCAGAATACTGATTTCTTTTTAGATCTTGGTCAAGAGAAGGGAGCCCTTCCCTTAACACAAAATAAGCTCATACACCACAGGACTGCTGCTCACATTATGAGAAGGAAGTCCACTAGGTGACCTTCCAGGAACATCTAACATCCCTCAGATGGTAGGTGCTGGATCCCAAAATGAACCTTAACAATCTAGTGAATGATATGGAAAATGAGGGGTATCTCTTGACTGAAACAAAAGAGAAGCATTTTTATTCAAACTCAGGAGTGAAAAAATGTGGGCATATTATGAATCATAATGCTCATTTGAATTTGATTTCATAAATATTGAATATGAAATATTGAATAGCTTCAATATTTGAGACTTTGTGGCATAATAATGAAGAATCCTGAAAACCTGTGCATTGAATAACCCAATGTCAATTCTCAGTTTTTATACCACTCAATCCCTCAATAGCATGTGATATGATTCATCTCTCCCGCTTTCTTGAAACAAGTTTTATGCTTGACTTTTAGGATGCCTTGCTTTCTCAGTTTTTGCCCGCCCTCCCTCACTGGCTGCTTCTTCTTGGTCTCTTGCAGATTCAGCCTCTACTGTTTAAAATGCCATCATAATGCAGTCCTTGGATTTCTTGAAGCATCAACTTTCTCAGTATTCCTTATACAACACCATATATATATGGTTGATACAACACCATATATATATGGTTGATACAACACCATATATATATATATATGTTGATAGCTACAGAATATCACTTAGTCCTTCCATGAATTCCTTACTTAAATATCCAACTGCTTACCTGATATTTCCACTTGTATCTTAAAGATAATTCTCCCCATCAAAATTCCTCTCTGTTCCTATCAGCTAGTAAATGAGACCACTATTTAGCCCAAAACTTGGGGCTATAACTTTACTCATTTCTTTTTCTCATACCCAATATTCAATCCATAATAGCTTGTCAGCATCTTGTTTAAGCTATCATTTACGACTATTTTCAGTGTTATACCCTTATCCAAATTGTATTTCATTCTTGACCCCTTACAATCAATTTTCTACATAGTATCTAGAGCTATCCTTTCAAATGCCCATTTTTTTTAACATGCAACCTTACCAAAAGTTTTAAAATGGCTTCTTATCACACTTAGAATAAAATCCAAATTCCTTCCCTCTTAAGAGGCTGATATTATTTAGCATCTGATTCTAGCCAGTCTCATCTTTAGCCAGGTCAGCTGTCTCAAGTTGTACTTACTTCCATGGCGTGCTTTGGCAAGCCAGTCATACTCCCATCATTGTTCCTAAATTTGCTGATATCTGGCTCAAATGTTCTCAAGGTAGCCTCAAGTCTCACTCCTTTAATTCCTTCAGTGTCTCTTTAGCTTAAACACTTATAGAAGGACCTGAGCACTCCATTCAAATCTAACTCTATAACATATTGCTCTATTTTTCTTCATAGTTACCTCAAAAGAGGCAAAAGATATGAAGCAATGATATCTAAGATGTTGGACATCAGGGACAAAGATGAGTAACACCTGAAAGAGTGGAAACAAATATGGTACTAAACTCTTTGATGCAGTCTAATGACTTGAATAAGATTCCAGGCCATAAGTCCAGTACGAAGACCTAGAAAACTCCCTAAGTTTAAGAGACAGAACCAAATTTCCACAGAAGAAACACAGGTAGAATTTGTGGGACAGACTACAAGAAAGTAGTCTATAAGAAAACTTCAAAGGAAGGAAAAAATCCAGAGACCTGCAGAAGGTTCTCCTGAGTACTCAGTAAAATACTGATTAACACATCCATGTGAGAAAACTCTCCAATGCCAGAGAAAGAACCACTCAAAAGGATTAGAGAACACAGTACCTGTCATTAATACATGCTGGAAATAGTGCCTGCTTCCACCAACCAATATGGATAATATTGTAATTGACAGGATATTGAGAGTACTTAGAAGAGTCTTGCCTTAGTGGTAGAGACTAATTAGTCTTAGATTAAATACTGATGTGGTTCCACTCAACAATTATTAAAAGCAACTATAATATAAAATTGGTGCTAAATAAGTATATCCTAAAGCTCAATAAGTTGTAGGAATACAAATATCCAATGTCAAAAGGCAAATTCAATGTATTTGGTACTGAACCAAAGATTACCATATATGAAAAGAAGTAGAAAAATATCACAATAATTAACATAAATGTCAATCAGTTAAAACAATGTAGAACTGCATTTGACAGAATTATCAGACAAGAACATTAAGATATTTAAATTGCATTCTTCTTGTTCAAAAAGTTAAGTAGATATATATAATGTAATAAAACCCAAATCAGATGTCCAAAATGCCTAAAGGACATAAAAGATGAAAACTATAATGTGTGCAATAGAAAATACTCTACAGGTGAGTAACCGATGATTAGACATTAGTGAATTAGAACACATAGCAGTTATACTATTTATTGAAAATGAAACACAGAGAAAAAAATTTAAAATAAGTATTGCATATAAGAATTGTGGAATAACTCTAAGAAGTCTAATTTGCATTTCTTCCAATTTAACTCTTATATAAATGATATATTACTTTGCATAAGCTTAAGATATGCATGTGGTGATTTGATCCACTTATATACCACCAAAGTATCTACCTAAATAAAGTTAATTAATGCATCTTTCTTTCACCTCACATAATGCCATTTTATTTCTGTTATTGTTATGATGAGAACATTTAAAAATTCTATTGTCAGAGCAACTTCAAGTATACAAACCAGTATTGTTAATTCTACTCATCTTCTCTGGAACTTACTCCTCTTATAATAACAAGTTTGTACCCTTTGACTATCATCTCCTCATTTTCCCCACTTCCCAGTAGATGACAACTGTCATTCTAGTCTTGCTTCTATGAGTTCAGCTTTTTAGATTCCATTTATAAGTGAGGTGTATTTTTTTTCTCTGTCTGGCTTATTTAGCTTAGCATCAGCTAGGTTCATCCATGGTGCTGTAAATGGCAGGATTTCCTTCTTTTTATGGCTAAATAATATTCCAGCATATACTATGTATATATTTGAAGAACCTCCATACTGTTTTCCATACTGGCTGTACCAATTCACATGCCCATCAACAGTGTGCACAGTGTTCCCATTTCACCATATTCTCACCAGCATTTTTTATCTCTTGTCTTTTTGATTAAAAAAACAACAACACTCTGACACTTGATAAGAACTATTCTAATACAAATTTTTCCACTTACTTGTATGTTCTGAAAATTATTTCATCAATATCCTAGTTTTCAGTATATATTTCTTCCACATTTTTGGTTAATTGATTTATTCTTTTTTATGTTATTTTAAACAATTCCATTCAATATTTCTTATAAGGTAGTACAAGTGGTTATGTACTTCTACAGCTTTTGTTTGTTGGGACAGATTCATCTCTCCTTCATTTCTGAAGATAAACTTTGCTCAATCAAGTAACCTTGGTTGACAGTTTTGTCCTTTCAGCACTTTAAATCTATCATCTCACTCGTGGCCTATAAGGTTTCTGCTGAGAAATTCACTGGTAGTCTGATAAATGACAAGCTTCTCTGATAAATGACAAGCTTCTTTTTTCTTGCTGTTTTCAAGATTCTTTTTCTTTCTTTGATAGTTAACAATCTTACAATATGTTTTGGAGAAGATCTCTTTGAGTTGAAGATCTCTTTGTAAAGCTGTGAGTTACATGATGTGAATTTCTGATTTGCATCTTGCCCTGATTTGGGGAAGTTCTCAGCTATTATTTCTTTAAAAATGCTTTCTACCCTTTTCTATTTTAAGGATTTCAGTTATACGTAGATTTTCTTACTGGTATTCCCTAAGTTCCTGTAGAGTATACGATGGAGAAAAGTAAGCCTCTTCAACAAGATGTGTTGGGAAAAATTAATAATCACATGCATAACAATGAAATTAGATCACTATCTCATACCATACAAAAACTCAAAATGGATGGAAGATTTTGATGCAAGACCTGAAACCATGAAGTACATACAAAAAAAATAGGTAAAATACTCCATGACATTAGCTTCATTGATGTCTTTGGGGACTTGACTCCAATGGCAAAGTAAATAAAGCATTTTTGTCAAATGACACTGGAAAAATTAGATAATCACATGCAAAATATGAACTTTCATCTACCTTACCCAAACATAAAAATTAACTAAAAATGGGTTATAGACCTAAATGCTAACCAAGAACTTTTAACAATTTTTAGAATAAAAAGGAGAGAATATTTGTAATATTGTGTTAGAGAAACATGTCTTTGATACAACACCAACTACATATCCATAAAAGAAAAAGTGATAAATTGGATTCCATCAAAATTTAAATTTTCTGGCTTTCAGATTGGAAGAAAATATTTGCAAATGATAGATAAAATAAGAAACTTGTATCTGGGATGATTAAAGAACTCTCAAAGCTCAGTAAGAGATAAAGCCCATCTTGAATGGGGAAAAATACTTGAAGAGCCATATTAACAAAGAATGTATTTGGAAACAAAAAATCAGATGGTTTATTTTACTAGTCATTAGGGAAATTCAAATTGAAACCCTAAGATAACAGTACATTTAGTAGAATGACTAAAATTAAAAATATTGAACATATTGAGGCTGGCAAGGATGTGGATCTACTGTAATCCTCATACATCAAAGATGGAATTGACAAATGATGTAATCATTTTTAAAAACTGGCATTAAAAAAATTAAATGTGTATAAGTCATATATCTTAACCAGTTCACTGAGAGGCTTAAAGTGTTCATAGCAGTTTTATTTGTGCTAATCCCCAAATGCAAACAACCCAAATGTCCACTACAGGTGAATAGATAAATTTCATTATATCCATACAATGGAATCCTTAGCAACAACATGAATACATTTTAAAATGAGTTGGTTACATGAATGAAGTCAGGTGAAAAGAATACATAGTGTATTAATATAAAGCCCTAGATAATGCAAATGTTCTATTATAACTGAAAGCAGATAAATGAAAAGGATGAGACTGAACTAGAGTCAAAAAGTCTAATGAGATAGATAGTTAGCATATTTGACCTGGCAAGAAACAGTGCAGCTTGAAGGAAGCTATTAGAGGAAGAGAGAGAGAGAAGGGGATAGAATTTAATTAATTCTATTTATCTATCCTGTAGTATATAGAAACCACAGGTCTTAGTGACCAATGAATCTAAGAGGAAGCTATAATGAAGGTCCAAACTTAGCTCTGACTTGTCTGACTGTGCATGTGGTTCTTCCCACTGAATGAGGGGATATTTTGTGGATACTACGCTATCACTAAAGATACAGTACCCAGGAAAACTGCCATGTCTGCCCAAACCACAGTCCTTACCAAAATTCTCCCTTCCATCTAGTACCAACTATGTAGTTTCTGGGGTCTACTGCAAAATGTGTACATGTGTGACCCATTGCTCAAAATTCTTCAGATTTTCAAGACAGTGAGAACAGAGCATTAAATCAAGCACAGAACTCTTCTAAGCTCTGGGACCTATGCTACTAAATGGGTCACAGCCCCATGAATCTAACCCTGCCTACATTTCCACCTGGCATCTTTCAGGGAAAGGCTAGCTACTGTAATTCCAGAAGCTTGCCACATTTACAAAAGAACTCTAGTCGTGTTATTTTTAATTACTGGATTTCAAGAATGTTTTCCCATGGTGTATTAGCTTTTACTATGCCGATAACTAAGGAACTTTTTTACTAGGGTCATAACTTCTTAACATGCCTCCACAGCCCATTTTTGTTAGTCTACAAATCTGTCACATAGAATAAATGCTGTACTTCAAGGATGATTTCAGTTTAAAGGGGCTGTTTTTATTTCTTCCCTCAACTCATACTCTCCAGGATCAATTAAGAATACCTTTTGAAGGTGAGTTGTTCTCTGTGTATCGTATTGATAAACGTGTTTCAGAGAGCTACTTTGAAAATGAATGCAAGCCCTTATGTCCTAGAAAGCAAGTCATGTTGCAGGACTGCTGTTTCATCAGGGTCCTGTGAATGTTCTGCAAGGCTAATCTCACTTGGAAGCTTATAGAATATTCTGTGGTCAGTGACAATGAACTTTTCTCACCTGAAATCCAGAAGCACATGATGTCGTTTCAGCTTACACACTAATGTTTTGTGCCTTTTACCAACTCATTTAGTATTACTTGGCACAACTTCTTCATTGATGCTATATGAGGTTTGGATTTCGAGTTCATTTTTGATGTTATCTTTGCTCTCCCTCCCTTAGATAGCTTCTAAGAGGCTATCAAATCAGGATATTTGATTATTTACTTTTCATAAAGAAGAGCAAATCAAACTAAGAATATCATTTTAGCCGATTTCAGTATTTACCTACACATATACTCCACTTATACTCAAGTATATTTCTTAGTATATAAGGGAATAATAGAGTGTAAGCAGAGTATAATTCTTGGTATATATATTTTTTTCTTTTTAGAGAAGAAAAAAGTTATCTACTTTAATGTGAGCATTTTACAAAATGTCACCTGCTCTGTGTCTGTATTTGCTAAATGTAGCAACACTCCACCTAAGCTGAATAGGAAATCTAGTTGTATGATTTCTGAAGTCTGATCTAGCTCTCAAATACTCAATCTGGACATGATTTTTCCATTTCCAGTAAATCATGCTAAGACCAAAGAGTATAATTTAAGAGAGTGAAGATAGTAATTCAAAAGCAGAAATTTGCTAATCAAGCAGATCTGTAAATGGTTCCCCAAAATGTAAGCCTTTTAATCAGCACCCATCACTAGATGAGATGATTCATATGGAGTCTAGACTAGTGATTTATAAAGTGGAATGTGTTTACACAGGAGATACCCAAGGCCATCCATTGATGTGAAAGACAAAAATACGGTAATACTTAATTTTAAGTAAGAAAGAAGTGTTTTACTATTACTTAATAAGGAATTGAACCTGCCCTCTGTCACCATCTGGAAGTGATAGGTACTGCAGTACCTGTGACAGTTTCACTGCATAAAGCAAAGAGAGAAAAGTTTGTGTTGATTTTCTGCACTATAACATAAATGAAAGCTGCAAATGACTAGGGATATTTATAAATTTATAAGCATCTTTTTCAAAACTTAGCAACCCATACAGTTTATACAGATTTTCAAATCATTTACAAATATATAAAGCTTGCAAATCTTTCAATTATTATGCAACAATAGCTCATTGGCATCGGAGATGGTAGCAATGAGACAGATAATTTTAACAGAAACATATGCTTATTTGGTGAGTGAAATTTAGTATCATAGTTTAATAAAGTTAAAAATGTTTTTTTTTTTCTTTTGGGTCTAATTAATCAATACATCATAGAGTTTCCAAAAGGACAACCATTATGATACTAGGTATTCCTAGTATATTCCTATGTATTCCAAAATTATTTTATCATAAAATTTGTTGACAATAGTGAAGATTTCTGTGCTATTTTTAATGTAGAAAGAAAACAGTTTTGATATTTTATATACTAATACTGTTTCAGGGAAATTAAGTTATTTGAATCTGTACAAATAAAATATATGTTATTATTCACTTAATCTTTATATCATACTGTTACAGGGAAGCCCCAATATAAAATGGGGTACGCTTAAAAGGAACTTACAATAAGACTCAATTGCAGGCACACACAATAAAATTAATAAAGGGTTTATTTACAAAGGGAGGGGAAATAAAAGACAACTCAAGAAAAAAAAAGAATAAATTGGTGAATGTGTCCTACCAGTTCTGCTGAGCTAGAACCCCAATGGTGCACCAGAGCCCCATGAACCCCAGTTCTGCTGAGCTAGAATCCCAATGGTGCACCAAAGCCCCACGAATTGTCAAAGAGAAAGTGCCCCTCAAAGTGCAAGTGTCTGGTTAAATACCAAACATTGCTGCTTAACTCCACCCTCAGTTCTCAGCATCCTCCCTTCGGTGATGATGGCATTGTGGGATTCGTATTCCTAGGTGTCCTGGATCTCTCTGGTCTGAGGTGGGAGTGGGGTCCGTAAAAAGCTATCTGCAGAGTTTATTCAGGCCATCATTTCTCTCACAACAATTCTTCTTTAATTTTAATATTATTGTATTATATTTCATTATTTTTGAAAATTTTAAAAAAGTATAAATAAGTAATATTGAAGATCAGAGTTAAGTACTTAAATTTTTCTATTGATTGTGTGTACTGAAATGTATACACAATGACCATTCAATTATCTACCATTTAAGAAACTATTCTTAAATTGACTTTTGCTTCAAAATTTAGAGTATGGATAATTCTTTCTTTTCTTATAATACATAATTCAGCAGTATTATTTAGTATCCAATTTAATCATTTCAACTATAGATTATTATCACCCCCCAAAATAATTTTCAACTCTAAATTAAGATTCATATCTTTGAAAAATTGTTTTGTCATTTTTTAATTTGGTAAAGGAGACTGCTATCCATTACTCTCTTTGTTAGCTTGCTTACTTTTAAAAATAATGCATTTGGAAAGTATTCTAATAAAATATTATCATTTTAATTTGTATTTGAGAATAAAGATTTAATGAACAAATTCAGTGTCGCCTTGCGGGGCAGCAATGTTGGAAGCAGCACAGGTTGAAGAAATAAAAGACTCAAGTTCAAGTAGTGAGAGAATGAGAAAGGGTCACCGAGAGGAACCACCCCTCTGGAGATGCAGCCTCAAGGCTCACATCTCTGGAGAAATGGCAACCTCACTGGCCCAGTCTCATACTTTTATTTGAAGGGCTTAGATTCTAGGAGGGTGGGCGGTAGGGAGGAAGGTGCCTGGCTGTGATGTGGATTAGGGATGTATCATAGTCTCCCACAAGCTAGGGGGCAGTGAATCTGGGCACTTGCCCTCAGGGGACTGGGGTGCCAAAGCTGCTACTGCTTAAAACATCCTACCTCTAATTCTATTTACACTTAACTTCCTATTAAAGTGGTCTAGCTAGTTATGTTAATCTGGCCATAATGTCTGCCTGCTGTTTTCGGCAGATCCTCTAAAGAAACTTTTGTCCCAGAAGAGGCCCCCTACCTGACTCTACAGTCTAGCTTCACATAGCACTTGGAACCAAACTACATCCCAGGAATAAAGGGTGGGGGCTGGGGATCCCACAATTCAGGAAATAATTATGTGGACCAAAGAACAGATTATGGATAACTTAATTTCCCTCAAATCACTCTGTATTCCAGGAGAACTGAAAAGAAATAAATTTGACTAGAAGCTATATGATATTAGATCAAGTTTAGTAATGTGTATAAGTAAGACCTTTTAATAGTGGCAGCTAAGAGTAAATAATATAAAGTTTAAAATTTCTTTGACTTAGGAAAGATGTAGATTAATAACTTTTTGACAAAATTATCAATATTTTGACTTGGCCGTATTTTATATGCGAACTAAATGTCCAGGTATCATTTAATAAGGTTATAAACTAAGCCCCCACTCTTTGCCCAGCAGGCAAATTTGGGAGGCTGTATAGAGAAGAGAATGGATAAGGTTGCCATGGGAAGTAGGCCTTAAGACCTACCACCAAGACTAGAAAATCTAGTCCAGTTCCAGGTATGGGGAAGCAGGGCCAGGACACATTCTGTGTTAAGGGCCAGTGTCCAAGACCAGACATCCGAGCGAGTAACTGGGTAAAACTGGCACTCTAAGAAAGCCCTAAAGAAGAAAGTATATGAGACCCTCAAATCCTTTCAGCACAGACATCCTCTTCTCACCAACTGCTCCTCTCAACATTGTATTAAATAAACCTGCCTTTCTTGTTCTCTAGCTGTCTCTGGTGAAGTCTTTTACCCCCAAAGACTTTGGCTTCACCT
Organism: Scalopus aquaticus; assembly: GCA_004024925.1. Classification (NCBI taxonomy): domain Eukaryota; kingdom Metazoa; phylum Chordata; class Mammalia; order Eulipotyphla; family Talpidae; genus Scalopus; species Scalopus aquaticus. The sequence goes on from PVIJ01001786.1 coordinate 162,932, forward strand.
GGATTCTCCATGCTACACTAAATATTATTAAAGAAAATATTTTAGAAGTCTCAATTTGTTGTTGGATGCCATTTTTCTATGTAAGAAATATGCAAGAAAATGATGTATACATAGAGAAGCAACACATCCCCTGGTTTTCTTCTCAGTCTGGCTAATGTAATTGAGTTTTCTAAAATAACTACTCTTATTAATGTTTTAGTGATTGGTTAAGAAAAGCACCTAGAAAGTGAGGAAAGAGAAAAACAATTAAAATGTCTCATTGAGTTACACTACAGAAACAAATTATGAAAGTAAATGGGCCGCGAGCCTGAATGTGCTTAGATCTTTCAAGGGACGTTGTGGCTTCACAGGTTTTTTACTTGATGGTATGCTATATTTGAAATATGAGTTACTTGTAAATTGTCACCAGCTTTGTGGTTACCAAAACCACCCTGATAAATAAATATGAAAAAGAGAAGGAGTGACTGAGAAAACAGAGCAAAGCCGCAAAGAAAGATTTTAATGCCATTAACATCCTATTCTGTGCTTGCTCTGTGATCATGAAACCCTTTTTCAGGATCATCTAAGTTCTTTCACTCAGTCTAATTCCATTCAGTTTTAAATGGAATATACAGAAATTGCAAATTCTAATTTAAGCACTAGTTTCAGCATCTCTTCCTCATTCACCTGAAACATTATCTGTGAAAGTTTAGTTCACTTGTTGCCTCCTGTGAAAACATCCATGATAAATCTAGACTATTTTATGCAATGCTATCACACTGATTATCATAAATTTGCTTTAAATCCTGTATTTCAGCTGGTCAGTGAATTCCTTAAGACAAAGCATGCACCTTATTCATCTCCATTTGCCCATTGCTTAGAACAGATTAACAGGGAAAGGGAGAGTAGAAGAGAAAAGAAGGGAGCCAAGGAGGGAGGTGAAAGAATAAGTGATAAATGAATGGAGAAATGAATGAACTAATGGTGTACAGGGGAGGTACTAGATGTGTCACAAGTTGTTCTAGTACATTAGGAGACATATTAGAGTTATAGATGAGTGTAATACATTTCTCACTTACTATCCCTGCTAGGCAAGCAACAGAATCAATCCTGAACCTTGAATAGAGTAAAAGTCCAAGAGTTTAATGTTGGAGCTAAAAGGTAGTAGACTGCAATAAAAAGTTATCATTTAATCAAAACTGGATAGATCACTAAAATAGGCTTGTCAATTCAAAGAGTCTGGGCAAAAATCAGAGTCCAAATCAAAAAGCAAAGGAACAGAACCAAGGAACACTAGATGAAAGAAGAGAAGTAGAATCAAGAGAAATACCAAAGGCAAAATGAGTAATTACTATAAATCTTTGTGTGCTATTAATGTATGATCTTAGCATTCCATAGTGACTAAGAGTCAGACCTTGCAATAGACTCCCTGAATTCAAGTTTCCTTACTTGAATTTGTAACTTTTGCATGCCACTTTCCTTATTTGTAAAACTTGAATGATAATAATATCGATGGCATAGGTGAGAATTAAATAAAATTGTAAGAGGGTGGTCCTTAGGAAAGGGGAGTGTACCAGGACCCCACCCCCATCTCAAGTCAGAGAGATCCAAGACACATAGGACTACGAATCCCATAATGCCATCATCACCGAAGGAAGGATGCTGAGGACTGAGGGTGGAGTTAAGCAACAGTGTTTTGGTATTTTAACCAGATGTGAGCTTTGGGTGCTCTCTTGCTCTTGGTTGTTGATCGCCAGGTTTTTGAGTGCACCATCGAGATTCCAGCTCAGTGGAACTGGTTGGATGCATTCACCAATTTATTCTTTAGCTTTTCCCCTTCCATTTTGTAAATAAACCATTTTATTAATTTTATTTTTTGTGTCTGCAGTTGAGTCTTATAAGTGTCTTTTAAGCCCATGGGTGAGAACCCACAAACAGGCACCCCATTTTATATCGGGGCTGCCCTGTAACAAAATGTCTGTAAAGCATTTAGTATTCTTTCTAATAATGTTAGAAACTTCTTAATAATGTTAGCTACTTTTAGGAGAGCTTCAGTTCAATTTGTACAGGTAAAGTAAGTTCAGATATAGAGAGACAGTATACACACACACACACACACGCACACACACACACACGTGTGTATCTGTTTACCAAAATAAAGTCAACCACAGCCTGAATCTAACAGAAATTCATCAACACAACCAACAATAACCTAAGTCAGGAGAAAAAAAGCCTAATGTTCAATGACAAGTTATAAACTGACCCTTATAATAATCATTAATAAGCCTGCTTATTTCAACTAAATTCCATACTTAGATTTCAAGTAAGTGAGATGAATATTCTGTCATAGAATTTGTAAGTGATTACAAACAAGCAATTTCCTCCACTAGACCCTGATTTTTAACATCACTCACACAGCCCTACTGCATGTTACAAACTCCCACACGGACATTGTGTTTATGTTCACTCCCTATTTGTGTTAACGTGATAGCATCGCTTAAAGAATTACCATCGTAATTATTAAACATACAAAATAGTTAGCTTATTGCATTTTCCATCTGGTCACAATGGTATCTTATGGACACAGTCAGAAATTCTTGGTAAAATCTGGGGTTCTTTGCTATAACAGAGGTCAGTAGTGCAGACTATGAAATTCTGGATTCAATCACAAATGGGCCATTAAAAGCTAACTTTATAAAAAATAAATAAATAAAGCCACCAATCTGTTGGCTGAGTTTTACCAGTGCATCTAGAACTGAACCTCACCAGTCCACTATAATCAAGACTGTAAACTGCCTGTTATTAAATTGTTTTTCCTGTGGGAAGTGAACAAAGATACATTGAGGTCAGGCAGGTAACAGCATTAGCTCCCGGTTCCTTCTCCAGACTTTATGGAGCCACATTTCTGTTGCCAATCAATATGGAGCCACACAGTTGTTTTTAAATGTCTTGCCACAGAAATTGGCTCACAGCCACCATAGCAGGATGGTGAAAAGGAGGCTGATATTGGAGGATAGAAGGAGCAAATGCTCTTGCTTCTGAAGTCTATTCACTTGTATATTTTGGTATACAATCATTATTTTAAAAGAAATCTACAAATTTAGATCCCCCAAGTCAGAACTCTTGAAATACAGTTTTCGTCCAGAAAGGACAATTCTGACATGAAACTCTTGTTTGAAATCTTGAATCTCCCATGGGTTCATCCTAAGCATCAAGGGGCAGAGATCTGATAGTGATTGATTACATTTTAAACATTTGGTTTACTGATTTTAATTTTTATTGTATTCTACAACGTTGGAATTCTGGACACCTTTGCAACTTTGCAGTATGTGCGATATCTCCAGAACAGATGTAGTTTTTAGACATCAAAATCCAAGGAACAAAAGCTAATTTAAACTAAGACAAATATCAAAAGGAATTCATGTGCAACATGTAGTAACCGAACTGTACCTTTAAGCTCAGTTTCTTGACAAATACACACATACATATATATATGTTATATATATATTTTTTTAATTTATTTTATATATATATATATATATTTACAGGATTCCTGTTATTTTGCAGTGATTTTTTACTACAAATAAATCAAAACAGAATGTTTAGATTTTTTTTTGGTGATAGAAGAAAATATTTATGAAAGGTCATTATGAATAGCAATAAGAAATAGAGCATTTATGTATTACATTTGGATATAATTTTATAAAGCAGAAAGTCATGCTTTTTAGAATTCTATCCTCCATAAATAGTAGAAGATTTCCTTTCTCTTTCTACTATGTAAAATGGGAGGAGGAGGGGAAATCCCCCAGTAATGCAATCAAAATATGCACTAATATTTCTCAAATTGCATTTTTCCCCCTTTCATTATGACTAAAGTCTCAGAACGTTGGAGCAGGTGTATTTAGCAGTCAAGTAACATGAAACTTTCATACTTTTCTCATTCTGGACATACAAGCATTTATTAATTTTTTTCCCCTCTGGGGAGCATTATATCCTACAAATATTTGCAATAAATGTCATAGTTATCCCCAGTAAGTACATTAGTTGTTAGATGAAGGGAAGTGTGCTTATATATCTAGTAGAGTCAGGAAGAGTTTCTAAGTTGTAAAATGTCTGAAAAGCATGTCCAGATGTTACATATTTCTGATAACCCTTGGAGCTAGGATACTGCCTGGCAAATTTGCATTGGAAATATATGTTGCTTTAATAGAGATGGTGCTTTTGATTTCACTCACTGATATATAAATAGCGACACTGTCAAATCCTGCATTGGACCACCACTGAGAAAGACTGTTTGGCTCATTTACAACCTCTGGACACATTGGTGGGAGGTAAGTTGGTCTAAGAAGCTGGAGGATGAAATATGGAGTATTTTCTGGAGTGGCAATTTTACTTCAGGGAGAAGGAGAATCAAATAATTTAAAGGAAACTGGCTAGTAATTTATTTTAAAAGATAACATTAAAGCAAACAGGTAATGGAGTAATATACTAAATGTGCATAAGTCTTAAGATAATTTTATGATAACCACACCTTGGCTCCTTAGTAGAAACCATGCTTCAGAAGGGGATAGTCAGCTATTGCATCCCCTACCACCCAGTCTGGCAGTTTCTCCTACTTTAGGAGTTCTTGGCAGAGAAAGTGGGAGACAAAGGGTTGAGCAAGAGTAACATGGAACATGGGGGTATGAACCTGGTCAAGTCCTGCTCAAAGTAGATATAAAAAGGTCAAAATATTATCACCAAACCAATAACAGATTTTTTAAAAGAATCAGATATGATCAAGTACATAAAAGCCCTTTTGAACTGGAAAAGAAGGAATAACTAGATATATCTATTCTTTTATTCAACGGATATTTATTAAGCATCACTGTGCGACCAGATGCCAGTAGGAATGGTTCTTCTCTTCAAGAAGGCCTCAGACTGAAAGGAGAGATGAGTGACTCAATACCTTCACTGCACACATAGAGGTCAGTGATGGATGTTTCTCCGAGTTTAGTGATAGCACTTGAGGAAGTCCAGAATGTAAAGGAATGAAGCACAGAAGCTAGCTCAGAAAAAGAGATGTCTAGGCAGAGAGGACACTTATTTGTCAAAAGAAGCCCTGTTCAAGGAATAGCATTTCGAGGAGTATGTGTTTCTCCAGCAATGTTTCACATACAATAGAAATATAGTTTGACTTTTAAAGTTTAAGGCTTCACCAGGTGACTACAAGAAAGACAATTAAATGACTTCATGGAAGGATCAGGGAATCTAAAGGAAAGAAGACATGATAAATAATGGACCAGGGATCTGCTTGTAGATGGGAGTTGGCTAAATGAAAAACTAAAGCATTCAGAACATCTAAGGATTTATCATGCAAACACGGAGCTAAAATTCAAGGGGAAAATCGTGTTACAAAGCCTTATTTAGAATATCGCCCCAGTTTTGTAAAACTAAATACTTGGAAGGATCCCCAACAAAATATTAATAGTGGTTACTGCAGCATGACAGAATTATGAGCCAGTTTTATTTTATTTTCCTTGTCTTCTGTATTTTCCAAATTTTCTTCACTGAATATATATTGCTTTTGTAATTGAGAGAAAATTAAAAACAGATGTAGTGGCCAAAATATATGGGAGTAAAACCAAACAGGTAATTAAAGACAATCATTCCCAGACCCAAAGAAACGGAAAGTGACATTCGGTGACCAGGAAGCATCATGAGTTGATTCTGTGGTGGACAGAGTGTCCACATTTACTGTACTTTCTGCACAACTCCACCCTGCACCCATCCTCCTCTTCTCACCCGGAAACACACATCGAAACTCACACACATAGTGAGAAACTCACACACCAGCACACACTCATACTCACTTCTGCACTTCCTTTTTCTTTAGATGACAGGAAGCCCTAAATGCCATTAACAACACAACCCCACCCAGTGCCTCTGAGTGTTTCTGCATGGCTACTGAGAGCTCTGCCTGTGTACTTTGTTGTCACACAATAAGTTTTGGCGTAGGTTAGTGTATTGGGAACATGGATTTAAGTCAAGAAAATTCCCAATTGAAGAATTCATTTCCCACTCCTGTCTCCACCTTTCCATTCTCTTCTTCACTGGTAAAAGACACATTGATAGAGATAAAAATTTTATTTCTAGTCCAGTCTTGGAGATTTGCGTATTCAAAGAACAACAGACAATCCTGTAACCAAATTCCAGTGATTTTTCTCTGAGTCACAATTGATGTCACAATCTAGACAACTGCAAATTTCTCTTCCAAAGACTATCCTCCTGAAATCTTTCCCCTTATAGTGCACCAGCAATCCCTTTAACTTCAAGTCAACACGCACAATTTAGTTCCATGTCTACTTCATTTTCACATATGGAATTGGCTATCTTTACATTTTTACTTGAAATTCAGTCCAGAGAATTGGGAATGTATGTATACAGTTTATCATGCAATCTTTTGGATAATTTTTTTAATTCATTTCCCTTACCTCCTCTAATCCTAACTCTTTTTTTTTTAACTTTAAACATTTTTTTTTAAGATTTATTTTTTATTTATACATACAAGCTGGGGTACAGGCCAGAGGCGTGGGGTGGCAAGAGGGTTCACCAGAGACAGAGAGGGTAGCAGAACAGGCAGATCAGAAATACACTGCTGAGGGGAGCAGCGGGCTAGGCAGGAGAGGTCTGCCGCGCCATGTGGGATTCTCCCTGGCCGGGCGTCGAACTCGCATCGCTGCTGCCGACAGCTCCGCAGTGCAGCGCCCAACCGCTGCGCCACCAGGGATGCCCTAATCCTAACTCTTTATGTTCCTTTCCTTTTTGCTTATTCTGCCCCATCCAAGGGCTAAGATTTTCCCTTTAGTCTTATGTTGGTTTTTGGAAAGGCAAAATTGTTTTGTGTAAGCTGTGGATCCCAATTTCAGTGTTAGGTTAGGCTGGGTGGTATCTCCTTAGATTTGTACATAAATGTTTTTGGACCAAATTGGGATTAGCTTTCCTAAACTTTTCAGCTTTAATTTTGTGGTGACTTGCATTATTCATGCTGGAAAATGCAGTTCTTATGAGTTCAAAAAGTGTTTGACACCTTAGTGGATACCAATACAGTGTGCACAGGGAATCCTATTAGCTGAGGAAGCATCAGTTTACACAGGAAATATTCCAACTGGGTCAGATAGGCCAGGGTTCAAATTTCTCTACTGCTATTTTTTTTTTTTTAGCTGTATGTGTGACCTTTTAGAAAACTAGCTAACTTGCTTTAATATTAACTTCCTCAACTAAAAAGGAGATTTAGTCACCCAAGACAATTAGTTTGAAGTTTTCAGGAGCTAACATGCATACAGCTCTTAGGACAGTGACTGGCAATATGTCATAGTTTATTTACTTCATTCCCTGCATGCCTTCCATTTGGGAGTGACTTACCTTTTCATCTGTCAGATATCAACCATATTAACATATCTTTAACCTAAAATAAAATGAGTAAATCCCAAAAGGGGCGGGGAGGAAGTACAAGAAGAAAGAAAGGAAAAGGCAAGGAAAGGAAAAGGAAAGGAAAAGGAAAAGGAAACAGAACTAGCTGAATCCCCTGGAGGAGAGAG
>PVIJ01001786.1:170590-184806 GCA_004024925.1 Scalopus aquaticus
CAGAGACAGAGCGGGGAGCAGAACAGGCAGATCAGAAATACACTGCTGAGGGGAGCAGCGGGCGAGGCAGGAGAGGCCTGCCACACCATGTGGGACTCTCCCCGGTGAGACTCTCCCTGGCTGAGTGTCGAACCAGCATCGCACGCCGTGGACAACTCCACAGCGCAGGGCTCAACCGATGCGCCACCAGGGAGGCCCCTCCAACTTTTTTTTACCCTTAAATTAAGAAAATAAAACTTTTGAGAAGAAAATAGATTAGAAACAGACTTCCAGATAAACTGGTATAAGTAAGAAATCAAGAAAGGATATAAAAAGAAACAAACTTGTCTCTGGATTTGCTGATTTTTCTGATTTGCTAGTTTATAGAACTCCCTGTACTCTTTCAGGACTCAGTTTTTGAATTTGGGTATACAATTTCAAATTGAGTGAAGACAGGGTGTCCTGTGCTTCAGTTTGTCCCATTGTCTCTTAATGAGATGACAGTAAAGATAGGGGAAAAAAAAAAGGTAAAAAGAAATTAAATTCTGTTCTGACAACAGGCCCTAGAAGTTAGTTGCCAAGGAAGTAGGATTGTGAAAATGAAACTTAAAGACGTCTACACCACAGTCAGGAAGTCTGTTTCCCTTTTATTAAATATATACCTTTCCTTAATAAATCTAAATTCTAAAAACAAGAGCAAAATGTAGAAAGGACTGAGGTTAAGTTTTTGAGTGTTTCCTGGTCAAATCATGCTAGGAACTTTAGGCAGAATAGTGTAGCAACACTTTGGAGTCAGATGGGGTTTTTCATTTTTATTGTGAGTAGCACAAAGAGATGAGTGATTTGAAGACAGGTAGTCTGATTCTGGAGTTCATGCTTGGAGACTCTAGTCTATATTGTTTCTTCAGTCCCCACCCAATATCTTATGTCTCTTTGTCCCTTTCAGTCCCCATTCCTTAATCTCAGAGTCTTCAAGATGTCTGTTGATATCCAGTGGTTTTTGAAAGCGTTTGACCTTGTCTATTCATCTATTACATGATTGTCCAATTTTTTTTTTAATCATTCTGACTTGCTTTACTATAACTGGGCCTTTCAATAGTGGAAAGTTAGAATCAACAGGGAACATTCTAAGCCATAGACAAAAATCCCCAAGTTGGTCCTGAGACCACACTGTTCATTTCTTCAGACTGGTGGATGGGGCCACCTGCATTCCCAACATTCCCAACATTCTATGTTAGATAAGTGCTTACAGGTCCATAACAGCAGTCCCAGGACTTAATGTCCTAGGGATGGGGGTGGGGGAGGGGAAGTGGGGCATCAAGGGCAGGTAGTTTTACACACAACCTTTATGTCTTATAATTCAAGTCATGTCCCTGTTCACTCTCATATTGTTAACACCAAGAATAGTGCCTGTCAAGTGTTCATGATACTTGTTTAATGATGAATGTAGTGCTTACATTGTGTTCGACACTTAGCTTAACTACATTTTGTATATATTGCATTTAATTTATAAGCTTATAGTTATCCTATAGGGTGTTAGGTATTATTCTCCCCATTTTATAGGTAAGGTGACCTGCAGAAAGGTTAAACATTTGACCAAGCTAGGAAGAACGCAGTCAGGTTCGAAAACTCCCAGAGCTGTGCACGTGACCCCAGCTCATCCTCAGTCTTAGAATCAAGGATCATCAAGAAACTATTTATAATGGCCTTAATGTCAACAAATAATTAACTCAAACTATTCTAAAATACCCTTTCAAGAAAATTAAACTTTTTTTATGTTTATTCATGTACTCAAGCAACAAATGTTTATTAAGTACATACTGCTATATGCCAAGGCTATTGCCAGAGTCCTATCCTTAGAAAGCTAGAGGGACCCACAAATAAGTGAAAAACCAAATACACAGGATTGAGCACCATTTTAGAGACATGCGGGGGTATGATGGGAATGCTGAGGAAGATCTATGTCCCTTCCCTCCACAAATGTCAAACAAGTGGCATGAATGAATACAGCACAAGGCTGGAAGTTCTGGTGGATTTTCAGGCTGAGATTCAACTGAGATTATCATGTTATGTTATCGATATTCCTCTGTTATATTACTGCCTCAGTTTTATTTGTCACTTCCAATTTTGGTAAACTATCACTCATCCCTTTTCTAATTTAAAAACTCTGGGTTTTTTCGTCCTCTGATTTAAGAGCTCTGTCTTAAAATTCTCTTGTTAGATATTTCATTTTCTAATCTTTTGATCATTTTGCTCTTCTTCCTATATCATTATATTTATTTTAAATTATAGAGCAAAAAATTAGGATCAGTCTGCTTAAAAACACTGCAACAATTATACATATCAAATAAAAGAAAAACTCTCCTATTCTATTTCTGTTTATTTATCTCAGGGTTCTGTGGAAGGAGTTCTATTCTTGCAAGCAATTCTTGAATAACATATCATATTCTTGATGCCTTATCGGTCCTTTCAGCTATACTAAGTGCAATTTTCCTATTTCCCCTTTCTTTTTCTAGTCACTGTTCTTCAATTCCATGTAGCTTTTGGACATTCCCTGTCTTTAGAATGTACACGTTACAGGTTTTAGTTTCTCTTCTAAGCAAATTAAAAGTAATTTAAAAGAAGCTAACAAAAGCAAACACACAAAATTCAGATTTTAATTAAACAAGTCACTAATTCCTGTGTAATTTTTCTTATTTACATAAACAACAAAAAAAAATTTGTCTGTTTATACCAAAATACAAACCCTGTCTGCTGCCTGGTGTCCTTTCTTTCATAGCAATCACAAAGCAAGGATGCTTTATGGGAGTTCGATTTTCTAAAAGTTTGTTAAGGTATTTTGAAACCCAACGGAATTATTATTATTCTACTGTCAGCAAAATACTGTAGACGTTTTTTGTAGTTATAACAATTGACTGAAAGTATAGAAACACAGCCTTATTCAACTTTTTTCTTGGGATTATCTCTGATTTGTAACTGTAGTTGGCTGAAACTCTTTACTAAAAAAGAAAGAAAGAAAAGAAACCCTATAGTAAAATTGTTTTGTAATAGTTAATGCTTGTCTGTATGTCACTTTGGTCTGCATATACGAATACATGAGTATTTGTTATACCTGTTAGACAGATAGACAGATACATACATACATACATACATACATACATACATACATACACACATACATAGTAATAGCGAAATTCTCTACATAGTGATATTTTCCAATGTGCTCTTCATGTATCCAATCATTTAATCTGCCCTACTCAATTACTTTACAACTGAGGACTAGGAGGCACAGGGCAGATAACTGCCATAAGGATGCATAGCAGATAAATGGCGGAATTAGGCTCAAGAAAAACACTGTCCAGTATGAATATAATGAGTCACATATATGATTTTCAATGTAAAAAAAGATTAATTTTTACACATTTTATATCTGAAACACTGCTTCAAAATGCCATTTATAAAAGTTATTTTTACTTTCCTTTAAGCATCTTATATTTTCAAGCATCAGTGTGTAATTACATTTATAGTACATCTCATTTTGAACTAACCAGGTACACTTTAAGATCTCAATAGACACTACCATTTTGCCAGGACAGTTCTAGAATCTGGGCTTTTTTGTGAGGCGGAAGGGATGCCTGACATTTAGCAATCTCAAGATTTAAAGTAATGAATAGATTTAGCTAATGTAAATATACATCAGTTTATATAATAATGCAAGTATTTTGTGTCTAATTTGACTTTAGAAGGTATATTCTGAGCCTAAGGTGAAAATTAAATACTGCTTATAATTGAAGAAGTGGGAACTTATTTCATGCAAATGAGCCCAGACTCCCCTAACTGGTTCCACTCTACAATATCAGGACACATCTTCTCTCTTATCCCCTCTACCCACTCCTCACTCTTTGGGTGTACATCTCCCCTGCCCTAGACTATTTTTCCAGGCAACACTTCTTTCTTTTTGTAAATTCCTAATGCAAATATCTTCTTGAACTTCAAGTTGTTCTTGCAAGCTACCTGACATCATTGAATGTGCTCCTATAATAATGCTTTCTTAGATCTCCTATAATCTAGTGCTTTTTTGGCTAAGGGGAAATGGCGTCTTTGGAAGTAAGGTCAGAGAACTATCCTAGAACAACAAAGCATGTATGGGGACAGGACTTATGCCAGGGAAAAGGCTACACAAGGCAACACTTTCTGTAGGGCTGCTTCTTGGCACTTTCTCTTTGATAGCTACCTCACTATCAATAAAATTTACTGAGCATTCTTCAGAGTCATCACTGATTAGCTTATGGGTGTTCCTTCTTTCCTTCTCCCACATACCCATAAATGGGGAACTAGGTTAAAGAGGGCTTTTTGGGTAGTCCTCAAATATACAAAAGCTCATCAAAAGGCAATCTTGGGAATGGGTGAAGGGAAAGAGGAACACCACCCTGTCTTTGCCTCCCTGACAAGTTTTTAATGAGGGAGGTTATAGGCAAATGGTGTGCAAAGCAGTCTCAGTTCTCTATAAGACAATCTGGGAAACACTCTCTCCTCCCCAATCTCATGATGTCCTAAGTCACCCAGAAGCAATTACTACCTCAACCAAGCACATGGGTCCCCAGGGACTGCTTCACCATGAACAATGGCTCCAGTACTGGAGTGTGTCAATCTCATCTGACCTCAAGGGACCATCTTGGGGTCTATGCACCTTCAGATTCCATCTCAAGCTTACTTGCTGACTTTTCACATTGATGAGAGTGGAGGTCAGGGAAAGGATAATTCCAGTGGCTATTGATGATGGACAGCTACAAAAAAGTTTGGATATACTCCCTGCATCCAACAACTCCCACCACATAAAAACAACCCAACTTATCTGCAGAATGCTCAGTATTTTCCATGCAAATCCACAAGAATTTGATCCCTAAATCTCTCAAAATTAAGTTCAAGTAGTAGCGTTATTAAGTAGAAAGAATATTAAGAGTCTAATCCTGTTCTTAACTTTTCCTTTTAGGAATCACAAATCCCTTGTTCCTGGGCCTCAGTTTCTGCATGTATAAAAATGGCAAAGTTATGTTTGTCCTACCTTCCTCTATTATTATGAGGTCCAAATAATACATATGAAAGTGCTCAGCAAAGCATCAAATGCTATATTAATATACCATTGTTGTGTGAAGTACTACCTATTATTGTTAATTTCAAGGGATCTTGTGTCCTGCTTTGCTGCATAGACAGATGCAGTTGCCAGTAGCACTGTAAATTTTATGGAGTTCAATTCAACTAATTTGTATCACAAAAAATACCATGAAGGATTTCTAAAACCTATAACCTCTACACTGATCTAATAATATGTCAAATAAAAAAAATGCATTTCTCTAACATTTATTTTCCCTTGATGATATAGAGCTACATCAAGGGTCAAATCTCAACGTAAGTCTATCATTATGTTGACATTAAAATCTAACTCTGAGTGACTTGTTACTTCATCATCTTGCTTAAGTGTCATAAAACCAAAGAAATCTAAAGATCTATTTTATGGTCACAGATCAACAGAAAAATAGAATAAGACAAATCTTCCAGGCAATCAGGAATATTTCTCAATTGTTCAACTCCCCTTACCCATTTACCACTAAGCTTGTGAGTGTGTAAAAGCCAGAAAGCAGGCCTCCCTGGTGGTGCAACGGGTTAAGTCTCAGCCTATGAAGCTATCCACAGCCACTGCAGCACGAGTTCGATCCCCAGGCAGGGAGCTTCCCACATGGCACAGCAGACCTCTCCTGCCTCACCCGCTGCTCCCCTCATCAGTAGATATGCCTGTTCTGCTCCCCACTCTGTTTCTGGTGAATACTCTCACCACCCCACACCTCTGGTCTACACCCCAGTTCTTGTATGCATAAATAAATAAATCTTAAAAAAAATTCAAAAAATAAAAGCCAGAGGGGCCTCCCCGGTGGTGCAGTGGTTAAGCGTTGCACTGTGGAGCTGCTGGCAGTGGTGACGCGAGTTTGATGCCCGGCCGGGGAGAATCCCACATGCGCGGCAGACTTCTCCTGCCTCGCCCGCTCCCCTCAGCAGTGTATTTCTGATCTGCCTGTTTTGCTACCCGCTCTGTCTCTGGTGGACCCTCTCGCCGCCCCACGCCTCTGGCCTGTACCCCAGCTTGTATGTATAAATAAATCTTAAAAAAAAATAAAATAAAAGCCAGAAACCACTAGAATACCAAAATGATTTTTCCTTTTGTTTCCTTCTCCAGTCTTCCTTAGTGAATAAAGTTTTCTATAAATGAACTCAAATGAACCAAAGTTTGTGAGCTTCTAAAGGTTTTCAATCATACTTTAACATAATGAATCATGGATTTCAGGACTTAAAATTACTTTCTAAGATGCAAGTGAACTCCAGACCTACCAGTAAGTCTACTTACTGCTGTCACTGTTATACTATAAACAGAACAAATGGTAAAATAAAATGTGAGGTGGTGTTTATAGCTATGGGGCCTTGAAGAGCTTGGTAAGGATCTTCCTTTCACCCTAGAAAGACTGTGTAATCATTATAAGGCCTTGAACCAAGTAATGACATTGTTCTGAATCTTTTATTAAGATTATTCTCATTGCTATATTGCATACTGATTTACATAAGGGAACGAATAGAAATAGAAGAGCAATTAGTAGACTGTGGTAAACTATCTACTCAACAGATGATGGTGACTTTCACCAGAGTGGTAATAAGAAGGTGGTGAGAAATCAGATTCTGATTTACTGAAGGCTTGAATATGGGAAAGAGAAAAAGAATGTCTCTTCCTTGATCAGTTGCATGAATGGAGCCGCCAATGTCCTAAGTGGAAGAAAATGGAAGAGGAACAGGTTCCCTATGGTTCAGAAACTCCGATTAAGACATATTAAGTCCAACATACCTTTTCAACACCTATGTGAATTATGAGCCCATTAATCAGGGGAGAGGTACGAATCGGAGACCTAATTTGTCAGTCATCAGTACATAGAGGTCATTTAAACCCATAAGCCAGGATGAGATCATCCAAGAAGTAAATATAGATTTTAAAAGAGGAAGTGGTCAAAATATGGGGTCCTGGGCCATGCCAAAATTTACAGGAAGAGAAGAGAGAGAGAAAGGTGAAGGGGAGGAAGAGAAGGAATGAGAAAAGTAGACTAAAGGAGCAGAGAGGTAGAAGGGTCATCAAAATTGTTGGTAATCTGCAAGGGATGGGATAGGAAAGGGACCTTTTAAGTGGTTCAACTAGGAGTAACAGAAACTCCAGAAACACCCTTACATATCTTTCAAACCATCACAGTGTATTTAGGATTGGATCTTCCGTTTTTTCCAATAAACACCAGGATACTTCAGTGTAACTACAAAACTAGGATTTGTAGGTAATTACACAAAAATCTCTGAACAACTTCCTTATACTAGAATTAATTAAAATTTTCAAGGCATCCGTGTAAAGAATCATCTGAATATTCCACAGACTCTTGCAGAGATGGGACAGCCATTAAATGCTATAAAAGAAGCACATGACTAAAAAGTGACATTCTCTCACTGTTATAGAAATAATTTAAAAAGTCTTTATTTATGGCAAAGTGCCATCCCTCTATCATTTTCTCAATCTAGTATTTCATCCGTATTTGGAGCTACAATCTACTTTCTATAGACCCCTACAGTCTACCTTCTATTCTAGTTTTTGGTATAAGACTTCAAGAAGAAGGTAAGAATGGGAAGTCTTACCTAATCTTCAGATAATTTAACACAGCACAGGTATAAATATCAGCTTTTTGAGTAACTAAACAAAAACAGAAGGAAGATATGAGACATTCTCAAAGAAAATCAGAAAGAAATATGAAAATTCTATATAATTTAATTCTGGGGACAGACAGTAGTAGACTATCTAAGAAACATTTATAATCTTGCCACATCTAGAAATATTAAGTTTCAACTCCACCATGTTTAATTAAAATATTTTCTTTTATTAAGTTTCTGTCACATGATTGCTAAATGCATACTTATTTTGTTGATATAAGAAGTACTCTATTTCTCAAAATGACAGTTAGAAATATAGCTGAAACTTCTATACACAATGAATAGAGTTCTTTGTTGTATTTCACCTACGAGTGTCAATGTAATTTTAAACTATTGGAGAGCGCACATGTATCATCTTTGTTCTCAAGGAATTTGTAGTTTGTGAGTAAAAAAGGGCAACTTAAGCTTAGAAAATATCCTACAACATGTATGCATAATAAACTGCATTTTACAGATGAAAGCGGAAGGTGTTAGTTGGCCTGAGGGGATCTAGAAAATTTCCTCCTTTAAAGCAGACACTGGAAATAGGTTTGAATTAGTTATTTTCCAGACAAGTAAAAGTAAGTTGTTCCAGGCAGAAGACCCCAATATGGCACAGAGGAATGTTTCTGGTGTTGAGAAGATGATGGTTAGTGGAGTGAGGAACTGCAGAGAGGGAAGAGGAGAAGAAAGTTAAGGATGAGAGACAGGAAAAAAGCAGTCATTTTCCTGTCTAGTTATAGAAGTAAGAAAATAGAAGATGAACAATATTCGACTTTGTTTTACATATTACTGCTCTAATATAGTGATTAAGTGAAGTGCCCGATAGACACATATGGACCAAGCCTTAGAGTTTTGCTTAAAGATTGAGACTTACAATTTTGAAATACCTAGAAGCCCCAGGTCTTCAGGAAACAAGGAACTGATTTAGTTTTCACCATTATTTGGATTCGAGGACTACACCAATGTGGGCCGAAGGAGGATCATATGACTAGCTGAAATATGCAGAGGTGATGATGAAATTTATAATAAGAGGAAGTTTGAGCAGAAATGAAACTTCAAACAAAAGTAGCCAAAAAATATACACTGAACACTTGCTAAATTTATAATAATGGCTATTCAGAACATTCAATGTTAAGTTTTCAGGTAAGGTAAGCAAAAGTAAGAGGCATTTCACTGTAATCCTTTCACATTCAAAAATTAAATTTTTTCCAGAATACAGATTTTTTTAAGACTTTGTTAATTTCAATACTAACTTTTCTGGTGTTTGTACTAATAAAAAACAGGAAAATATTTGAAAATGAGAATTGAAGAACAGAGAACTTAATATATGCAAAGACTCATTCTCATACTTCCTTTTTGTAAAAAGTGACAATGAATAATACACACATTTTTCAATCTCATCTGAGAAACAAGTACCTTTGACCACTTGGAATATTTATAGAAATATATAAGTACTTAACTTAGCATTGAACACAATGATAAATAATAAGAGCACAAAGTAATATATAAATAATAAGTTACAGTGCTAATAAATTGTGTTTCTTATATGGAGCATATAGAAATCATCAACATTAACATTCCTTTAACACAGACACAAAAAATGATTTATATTACTCAAGTTAAAGAAAATTGTATTACTTGGTTTAATTTCTAGTTATAAAAGAAAATAATAAAATGGGATATAATAATCAGTAAGATCAGAACAAGTGGTCCCAAATAAACAGGAAGAATTGTAGTTGTCTAAAATGAACATTTTTGAGGAGGAGAAATCCTCAGTAACCAAGAAGGTCTGGGTTAAGTCACCTCTCATTTTGTTTTGATATCTTTGTTGTCAATTGCTAGAGTACTGAGCATTTTCATTGATCCATATTTGAGCAGTGTTTCATACAGTATAAAATTCCAATCACTAGCCTTTTTTTCCTATTAATGTTTCTCGTCAAGGAAAAAAAAAAAAATGAAGGAAATTGTTCCTGAAAAGAGAGAGCATTGTGCAGGAGGAGGATGATTGACCTTGAGATAAGTTTAGTACTTCCTCTTAGGAGTCACCTAACCTTGGGTTTTCACTCAGGTTTTATTAACCAGTTTCCTAAGCAGTAGACTTTCTTATTTTATGTTAGCTCTAATCTATTGATAAAATAAATGTGATATGTGGTAACAACACCCATGACCTGGACTGCTATATGAATCAAATGAGTTAATATATGGAAATATGCATTATAACTATAAAGGAGACCTGATTTTGGAAGATAGTTGGTATTCCATGAATAAACAGAAAGAAGAAATATTTGTCTATTAAAGCTTCGATGATATAAAGTATTTAAAAGACAAATGCAAAATGTAGGCTTTTAGCAGACAGAAATGTTTGAAATATGATTACCCTTAAAATGCTAGAGTTTATAAATGAAAAGTTCTATTGGGAATCAGCATCTATTTTTAAAAGGAAATAACTAGGTTATAATAAGAAATCCATTTGTATGGTCATAATAAGCCACAGTATAAGAGATCAATTTCCCCTGCTTGGCTGTAGGCTTGACCAACGACTCCACTGCCAACTGTCCTCATTTAACTTCTCATTTGTTTTGCAATTTTGATCATCAGCTCCTGTTCAGCATGGTTTTGCTTCCACAGAAGACCCTGATAATGTAATTTTAAACCTATACAATCATAGGCCCATAGTTGTTTTATTTTATTTTTTTTTTCTGCCCAGATCTCAGGTTGAGATGAGATGCCTTCTTGCCATCTTTGTTTACAAGGAGATTTTTCTAACCCTCCTTTTCAGACTGGTCAATCTTTGGAGGGATTAAGGGAGAACACATGCCATTCTAAATCTCTACTTTGAGTTATGTGTAAAGTCTTTTTCTCCTGTGTAAGTAAAGACTTCTCCCAGATATTTTACTTTGTACATTTTGTCAAGCGGGATAGTGCAATGTGCTATCTTTTTGTGCCAGGAAAAGACTTATATTTTAAACAGGCAGAAAAGGAAGACTTCTGCCATCAAATTCAAAATTATCTGAGATATATCAAGATAAGAAGATCCAATTAAAATTTTCTGCCATTGATATTTTCACCGAAAGTCACAGGTGTTTAAAAAGGGACTATCAATATTGCTGTATTAGTAGCAATTAACAATGGGTGATAGTTCCGTTTCAATTGGACATCTAGGTTACTCAAAAGCTTTTCATTTTTGTTATTACGGAATTTTCTACAGGATTCTGATAAGAGTTTGAGAACTTTGCTAAAGTAAAATTTAATCAGGGCATTACTGAGTTTTGAGTGTTTGGATTTGCTTATGGTACAATTTGGTCCAAAGTGAATAATTAATGTACATTAATTACCTCATAGTAGTGGCAGGTAATGATATCAAACATCTTTTATATTTCATATAACGTGTATTTTTTTGTCTGAAAGCTTAAGATTTTCTATGATGACTTAGAACACATATGTGTTCATATTATATTACTTATGCAAAATAATTTTAATGGAAAAAATGTAGCACACAGGAAAGGATCAGGATTAGGCTAGGGAGGTGCTTATTGTAGACTTGGAAAACATTTACTGGTGAAAATGTGAGTACTTTGCTCAAATTGTGGCAAAGTCTTATCTTTCTCTTTAAGCTTTCAGGAGACGTTGAGTCTTCCTATACTAATATGAAGAGTCATCTCATGAATTTCTTCTTAATTAATTCCTTTCCATCTGAAATATCCTTCTATAATTCACGGATGGGTCTTGTTCAAGAGGAAGCATGAAGGAGCTATTCAATAAATACTGCTGGCACAAGATTAGAGCAAGTTTCTTATGACCTCCACAAAACCATTCACATAAGTAAATGATGATCTTCACTCTCTCAGTTAGCAAGAAAGTGCTAACCTGTACCTGAGATAGGCTGAACTTGAGGATAATAAGCTACTTTTCACACTTCTGTTTCATACTGCTGCTGTTAAGAGCTGAAATGTATGTTCATCAAGAGGCAGGTTGGTGTTCATGTCCATTCATTCCAGTTGTACTAATTATTGTAATTATGTAATAAAATTAAATTTTACAAACTAAAGATGAGTGCCAAAAATAGGAAAGATGAAAAAGCTGTTCCTTTTGGAAAGATATGCAAAAGATAGTGTGGACATAATGTCATGACATGGATATGAACAATGAGACAGATTTAAATTATAAGGGGGAAATTATCCTTAAAAGATTTACTTCTCAGATGGTTTTACAATTACCTTTAAATTGGTGTACCTATTTAAAGAAATTAAACCTAGCATTTATAGATGAGGCAATAGAAGTATAGTTTATGAAAGCAATAATTTGTGAAACTACAAACTGTTGATCATTTCAGGGGAAGAAAACTTTGGCCATAAAAGATTAGCTTTTCATTTCAAGTAAAACTTTTAGATACATTTAAATGATTCTCTACTGTGGCCAACATTATCATTTGTCTAATCAGCACTGGATTGAATTATCAAGGGAGATAGATAATACTGGACTGTCTTTGGAAAACATCAATGCAAGTACTAAGAAAAATGTATCTTTAGATGATTTTAAATTGACCTTGAAGTCTGCAGTTATAATTTCCCTTAATATTTATTTAGTTGTTATACTAACATCCCCTGGAACTCCAGCATATAGCTTACTAGAGAGCAACTTATTACTTCCAAGAAATTTCTTCATTTCTGCACCTGAGGACTAGGAAAAGGAAACACTTGATCCTTAGCCTACCTTCTGCACACCAAGCCTTCCTAGCAAAAGGTCAATTCACCCCACACAGGTACTTGAAGCACTAGGAACAAATAAAGATAAAGAAAAAGATCTGAAACTAGAATGAAGAACAAAGGACATGCACAGAGAACAAAGATAGAGTTTGTAACTTGAAAGAAAAAAATTCAGTGAACACACCGGTATTTCTTGAGAGAAGAGGTTAATATTCCAAAAGATATCTTACTCATTTTTATATGCATATTCAAGACCCCATTAAAATCTCCTTATTTCATAATAAAGAATGGAAGTTGGCAGAAATAATAAGTTCTTAACTGTCATATTCACAACTTGTTTTTCTGGATCCCACCTTAAGCTCTCTTGGGACACAGCAGTTGGCCGGATCAGGCCAGTTTGGAACCAACAGCTGTGTTTAGAAATCACTGTTGACACAACAATCTGAGTTATGTGGTGATTTCCAAAAGGTTAAATAGACTAGTTCCTACTTAGATTTCACAGAAGTTACCTGACTTGAAGCAGGCTGCCATGACCAGTCAGTCTCAAGGGATTCACCAGCTCCTACAGGCTGAAAAAAGGGCTAAGGACAAGCTAGAGGAAGCCAAGAAGAGTAAGTCTTCATTCCCTCTGACCTCTGAGGGGGTTGGTACAAAACAGATGAGGCAGATGGGGTGGGATGAGCATGAACCTCAGGAGCAGGCAGACTCCTGTTCAAAAGCTGGCTCTTTCACATGCCTGTGGAAACTTTGTTCATTAAGAATTCGCAGTCAAATGTTTCCCATTGCTAGCATGGGGAAGCTGTTCCCTTGAGAGTCATGGGCTGTAATAAAAAGATTCTGGATGTGGAAGTTATATTTTTAAGCCTTGCAACTTCCTCAATGTTGCCATGCCTCAGTTTCTCAATCTTATGAAATGGTTACAAGAGACAATTTCCTGACTGTACCTACTTGCTAGTGAGTGTGCTTGAATAATTATTAATCCTCAGTGAGCATCAATTTCTGTCTCTGTAAAACTGGGATAGTAACAGTTAATAATTTATTCACATCCCTCTCTTGACTGCTTTTTATTTCTAATACTTACAAATATTTTTATTTTTTTCTCACTTTCTAACATTCTCCTTTTTTAGTCATGCACCTTTATACTTACACATAGAATGTTTTCAATAAATTTCAACTCCCTGTTCTACTTGAGGTCCACAGTAACCATTTTAATTATTATTATTATTGTTCCTATTTTATGTATGTAAAAACAGAATCCATAATTTATCCAAGGTCATATTAAAAAAAAAAAGAAGATACTGTGCCAGGCACCTTGTTCAGTGTTAATCTTATTTACTCCTCCCACCAACTCTTTTTGCAAAGGGAAAAAGTGATGCTTAGAGAAATTATTCAACTTGCCCAAAGTCACACAGAGGACTAATGGTAGAAATAAGATTTTGATAAGGTCTCATTCCCAATTCAAAATCTTAACAAACTACGCTATACAAAATGTACATAAATTTATAGTAAATATGGGCCTCCCCGGTGGCGCAGAGGTTAAGCGCTGTGCTGTGGAGCTGTCGGCAGCGGCGACGCGAGTTCGACGCCCGGCCGGGGAGAATCCCACATGGCGCGGCAGACCTCTCCTGCCTTGCCCGCTGCTCCCCTCAGCAGTGTATTTCTGATCTGCCTGTTCTGCTCCCCGCTCCGTCTCTGGTGAACCCTCTCGCCGCCCCACGCCTCTGGCCTGTACCCCAGCTTGTATGTATAAATAAAAAATAA
>PVIJ01001787.1:0-108352 GCA_004024925.1 Scalopus aquaticus
CCTTTCTCAGTTGCTACTTGCTGAGGCTTCTATACTCTGTTGCCTTTCCCCAGACTGCCTCCTCTGCCCAGAAGGCTCTGGGCCTGCAACATCACTTCTTCATGGAAGCCTTTCTTCCTAGTCTAAACCAGACACCACTTTCACCTTTTCACATGGGACCCTGTTATTGTCCGTCACACCATTCATCCCACTTTATAGAACCATGTGTCTCTTTGTGTGATCTCTTTTATTTCTGTGCTTGTTTCCCAGCCTGGAATGCCAGTTTCTTAATGTGAGGTCCATGTTTCTTTCACCCAAATTCCCCAGAGCTGATCACATACCCCTGTTTGGTTTCTAAACATTCAAATGATAAACCTTTGGATGTAGGGTAAAAATCTAAGATCTTGGCACAAAGACCATTTACAGTCTGACCTTACCTGGCTCTCCTGTCTCCCAATTTGAATACCTCTACCCCTAACCTCCTCAAGGTCCCTGGACTCCAGCCAGACTATTTGCGATTCTTTGAACATAATCTGCTCTTTCTCAGATCCATACTTTCCGATAAATTTTTCTCTCAGTGGAGAACGGCAAATTCCTATTTATCCTTCAATCCATTGTGGCATCCCTCCTAGACTCCCCCAGGCATCATTGGCTATCTCTCCTCTCCCCACCATCCCCATGGCAGGCTGTCCCCTTTTTTGTTCTCCAGTCTCTTGTCTCCATTCAAACCCTGGAGGCACCCTCTCTTCCTCTTCATCTCAAGGGCCAATTCCCAGCACAGAGTAGGGCCTCAAAGCAAAGTTCCTAAAACTGAATGGTTTCTGCTCAATGAGGAAGGAACAGCCCAATGTTACAGTGACACCCCTCTCCCCCGCAAACAGCATTTGCTTCCTCATAATGTAGTAAGCGCTCCACTTTGGGAAATCTTTTAAGCAGAGGCTACAACAGTCTTTTTCAAACTCTGATCCATCACACATGTACATAACTATCACACTAAAAACAAATGTTTCACAAAATGAGACTTTCCCCATGTAGTATACCTTGATGTTTTCATTCTATTTCATTTTTCATAATTGCTGACTTTACCCACTAAAAATTGGTTTTATGATCCGCAATCAGGTGTAGCCTCCCAGTTTGATCATCACTTCAGCACTAGTCAGTATGTCTGATTCCCTGACTTCCACAGGGCCACCATCTCCTCTTTAATGCAGTTCCTGACACCAGCTGGCATCTCCAATTAACTTACCCACCAAAGGGTGGTTCTCGTAGAGCAGAGCAGAGACTAGAAAAGAAGGTTCTGTTGACCAGATGCCAGCTTCAGGTACAAGGGCTCCTTGGGACAGCTGCTCAGAGACCAAGGCCTCCCATTCACTCAACCCAACAGATACTTATGGAGCACCTACTGTGTACTGGGTACTGCCCTAATCTCTGAGGAAACAACTATGAACAAAAGATTAAAACCACTTGCCATGATGACAAGGATGTGGAGAAATTGGAACATTTGTGCAGTCTTGGTGGGAATGTGAAATGGTATAGCCACTGTTGCAGACAGCATGATGACTCATTCAAAAAGAACTGTTCCATGAGCCATCGATTCCACTTCTGAGATACATCACAAAGAACTGATAGCAGAGATTCAAACAGATATTGGTATGACAATGTTCATAGATACTATTATTCACAACAGCCAAAAGGTGGAAATAACCTAATGGGTAAACAAATGTGGTGTATACCTACAGAATATTATTCAGCCTCAAAAAGGAAGGTAATTCTTATACATGCTACCACATGAATGAATCCTGAAGGCAAACACAAAAGGATAAATATCATGATTCCACTTATATAAGGTTCCTAGAATAGGCAAGTTCATAGAAGCAGAGCAGAGAATGGTGGTTGTCAGGGGATAGGGGGAGGAAGAGTTGGGAAGCTATTGTTTAATAGGTACAGAGTTTTAGTTTGGATGATGAAAAAGTTCTGGAAATGGATGGTAGTGATGGTTGCACAAAATGTAACTGTATTTAATGCGACTAAATTATACACTCAAAAATGGTTAAAATGATGTTAGTTATGTATGTTTTACCATACTTGAAAACAAAAACCTGCCTCATGGAACTTACATCTCAAGTCACAGACCTGGAAAAGAGCTTATTAACACAGGGTTAATTCTCCCCACCTCAGAGCAGGGTGATAAACCGCATACAGGTTCTGTAGAATTGTCTGGAGCGGTTGGTAGGAGGGGGTCAAGAAATAGTTCTGCATCTGTTTTCAACTTTAAGCATGTTCAGATGAAATTTTATTGGGGGGAAAAGACCACAACATAGACTCATCACTTGTAACAATGTGCCCATATGGTAGAAGATATCATAATGTGAGAGGTGGAGGTGGGCAAATGGCACATAGGAAATCTCTTAATTTTGTTGGAACCTAAAACTGTTCTTTAAAAATAATGTCTATGGAGGGCAAGACCACTGCTGCTTAAAAACATGTTCTTTTCTAAACCACTAGCCCCAACATCTCTAAAATGACCACCGGTTGAGATGTTTCCATGAAAAATAAGCAGGCAGGGTCCACACTAAAGGAGGGTGCCCTGAGCACTCTGCAGCCAGGTGTGGCTTTGCAAGGGTGTTCAACAGTGGGCAGAGATCAGAGGTGTAGGCCGGATAAGACTGGGGAGGTTGGTGATCAGTTCTCTGGCCCTATCTTCTCCATAGGGTGGGGTTCTTAGCTGAGTCACCTCTGGTCTTGCCCAGGGTGGGGTACAGAAATGGCACCTTATTTTGGCCTTGGAAACCTTGGTTCCAAGTCCTGGCTCTGCCCTTTAGAGACACTTAATGTCTCAGCCTATTTACTTAGCTGTAAAATGGAAATGACCTGACACCACCCATCGCCCAGGAAATGACGTGCCATACCACCACTGGGGACACCCAGCATAGTGCCAGGCATGGCAGGAGTGTGCACAAGAAGATTTAGTGTTTATGACCTAAAGTTCAGGAATGGGGCGGGGGTGTCATGGCCCCAGCTATACCCAGGAGGCCCTGCATCCTTGGACCTGCCCAGCTGGCATGGTCAATCCCAGCACTCTTTGGGGGTGGCAAAGGGAGCACCCAGAGCAAACAGCTAGGGAGAGCACTGGCCTGACAAAACAGCAACTCTCAAATGCCTAAAAATGCTTTGGAGCAGAGTCAGTTTCAGGAGCTGGTTTCCAAGGAAGGAGGTCCTGGCCTTCCGAAGAGGCCTAGCCCCTGCATTGCTTCAAATCCCCCCTCTGCATGCGACAATTTACCTTCTTCCACACTGCACTAAAGCGTCCTGAAGGCAGAGGTCCAGCCTACTCATCTCTAATCTTCCAGAACAGGGAGAGGATTTAATAACTGGTGGTGAAGCAGTGGCAGTGGTGGGAATGGAAACGACAATGGGAACGAGGACAATCACAGCAGCTATCCAGCACACAGCACTTACCATGGGTGTGACATAGTATTAAGTACCTTCTTTTAACTCTTTTACCTCACAAAAGTTTTAGCAGGTGTGTACCAATATCATCATCTTGTACTGAGGTACACAGAGTAACTTGTCAAAGGTCACACAAAGTGACATAAGTCAAGACTTAAACTAGCTGTCTGAGTTTGCCCTTTAACAGATTCTCCAAAGTGCTTGAACAAAGGTGCTTATTTCTCTGCTGACTCCTCACCCATAGCAAAGGGAACATCATGCGAAGGGCTTTTACAAGTCCTTGAGCCACGTTCCTATGCAGGCTCTGTAATCCCCTCCAAGATGTCTGTGGCAGGGAGAGAAGGACCACATAGACCTTCAACTAACAGAAGATGCCAAACCTTTTTCTCACATGAAACCTAGCCTGCTTCCCTCTAACGGGGCCTGCTGGTCGAACCTATGTCCTCTAGACATACAGAATTGTCCCCTCCTACACCCACATATGCTGCAGGTATCTGGACTCTCTTCATTTCTCCAAGTTGATGGCCCTGCCTCACCGCTCACTCCTCTGTCCCTAGGCCTGCTCCCTCCTGACCACCCACCGTGGAGTTTTCCTACTTGCTTAGTCTCCTGGACCCTCTGGCCCACACTGGGCATCCACATGGCCTGAGGAGCAAGAGTGGATATGGGCTCATTCTCTCCTTTGACCTAGGTCCACGTCTCCCTAGCACCATACTCCTGGTCCACATAGAGCCTGTGGAAAACCAGCCCCCTTCGGCCTCTCCACAAACCCATCTCCAGCACTTCCATTATGTACCTGAAAATTTATTTTGTAGAAACCCTAATAAAATTTCCTATATATTTTTTAGATGAGCTTGGGTTTTCAATCTAAGGTTTTTCCATGTATGTGATACCTGGTGTATGATGTATACCCACGGGTATGTCAGAGTCAGCGTCTCAAAGGACCAAAGTCCAGTATTAGCAGTAATGGTAAATTAGGAAGCCCAGCAGCACAAAGGTTACTTGTCTGCTTCTATATCGAAGACTATTTTGAGCTGAGGATGAAAAAGGCAAAGACAGGCCCTCTGCTAGGGAGAGATGTGGTTTATTAATGTCAGAGAGAAAGAACATGTGCCCAATTCCCATTTGTTTTCCAGCTCTGGCCACTAGTCCTCAGACCTGAGCGAGGGGGACAGGAGGCAACAAAGATCATATGGAATGAAATAAAGCTCTCAGCAGTAGAGGAGATGTTAGTGGAGTCTCAGCAACCCCTTCCTGGTGCAAAGTCCACCTGCCGCATTCCCCAAGCGTGGTCATCCAGGTTGACATGAGTCCCTGAATCAGCACTTCCGTGGAGACGTGGTCTGACCTGAGACAAATCCATGTATCAGCCCTACATTTAAACATAGATGAGGAAAACGAAACCTGTACTGTTTAGAGCAATTGTTTTTTCTTTTTTCCAATTAAAGATCCTGCAAAATAGGCTTTTCTAGTCTGCAGATGACAGCCTGGGAGAGGCAAGTAAATGATTTTGCGGTGACAAAATCAGGATTCAAAACAGTGTTATCAGGGTAGGGGGAAAAAAGGAAATTTTATAAGGGAAAATGTAACATTTTATATTTGGTTTCTACAAAATAAATTTTCAGGTACATAATGGAAGTGCTGGAGATGGGTTTGTGGAGAGGCCGAAGGGGGCTGGTTTTCCACAGGCTCTATGTGGACCAGGAGTATGGTGCTCAGGAGACGTGGACCTAGGTCAAAGGAGAGAATGAGCCCATATCCACTCTTGCTCCTCAGGCCACGTGGATGCCCAGTGTGGGCCAGAGGGTCCAGGAGACTAAGCAAGTAGGAAAACTCCACGGTGGGTGGTCAGGAGGGAGCAGGCCTAGGGACAGAGGAGTGAGCGGTGAGGCAGGGCCATCAACTTGGAGAAATGAAGAGAGTCCAGATACCTGCAGCATATGTGGGTGTAGGAGGGGACAATTCTGTATGTCTAGAGGACATAGGTTCGACCAGCAGGCCCCATTAGAGGGAAGAAGGCTAGGTTTCATGTGAGAAGGTGCCCCCCATCTTCTCCCTGTTAAAATGATGTGTGATCTCATCATCAGAATCTAATTTCCACTAGTTAGAATGCTTAAGGTTTTCTCTACGCCTCACATTATTATATTCCTACTAAAAAAATAAATGATTCCTCTGAGCAGCTTCAACGAAAGACACTTTAACCAGGCCTTATTTTATCTCTGGCCTGGTGGACACATCAATGAATGGCTTTGCAAACCTCTGAAACCTATTCAAAGAGCTTTGATATTTTTATTTTAGCAATAATAATTACTGCTATTTTTTATTTCCCCCCATTAGGAGAAACAGTTTCATCATCTTGTAATCAAACAGCATTTGCAAACGTCAACAATAGGATGCATAAGGAATCATGCACGCATACTTCATAATAATCTTTTACTAAGACAGAAACCTCCTAGTGGTTTCTGTCTGCAACCCCCTTACCTTCTACCCAATGCTCGCCTTCTCAGACAGGATGGAATAAATCAACTTTACCTCAGAAATACCTGCATCAAAAGATATTTTGAGGGCCTCCCTGGTGGCACAGCTGTTGAGCACTGCGCTGTGGAGCTGTCGGCACCGCGCGATACGAGTTCAATGCCCGGCTGGGGAGAATCCTACATGGTGCGGCAGACCTCTCCTGCCTTGCCCACTGCTTCCCTCAGTAGTGTATTTCTGATCTGCCTGTTCTCCTCCCCACTCTGTCTCTGGTGAACCCTCTCGCCGCCCCATGCCTCTGGACTGTACCCCAGCTTGTATGTATAAATCAATCTTTAAAAAAAAAGATATTTTGAGGCCCCCTCACTGATTGGAGCACCCCTGCAGTCACCCAGGGAGACTCACAGAAGCAGATCTGGGAACCAGGTGGCCAGGTTCCAGACTGAGGCTACAGACCTTGCCCTGCAGTAAAGCAGTGAAGCGGGTGGAATTTGTCTTCCAAAATCACCCCCTCCCACCGTTCCCTAAAAATCCACCCCAATCCATGTAGGTTATCCCACTCAGGCCTGCCATCCCCAAGAAGTGTCCAGTTCAGAGTCCTCTTGTTACATCTATTTTCAGGGGAGTCATTCTCAGCTAATTTTCAGACTGGAAGGGCTTTGTTCACAAATTCACACTGGTGAACAATGGCATCCAAGAGTGATGGAGTGGTTTTAGGCTGTGAGGCAGGTAAGGGCTACAGAGTTTGGCCCCATGGATATGTTTAAGTTACAAACACCTCTAATTCAGTATCAAATTTCCATTTTGTCTCCACATCAGTTCATTGTGCCTCTCTCCTTCTCCCCTTTGAATTTCCCAGCCAGCCTTACCAGCTCTCACATAAACAGGCCTGCATCCACCCTCCAAGGCTGAAGGCAAAAGTTGTATGAATATTTAGTTATTTAAAATAGACTAAGCAATATCGAATACAGCTTCATCAAAAAAAATCCAAGTGGCTTGAAAGTACACAGAACAGAGTATTAAAGCTCCCTTTCCACTAAGCTATGGCATGAGCATAACAGGAAAAGGTAGTGGAAGGTTCCAAGGAAAGGCACAGGCAATGCTTATGATAAGAAGGAGTGGAAAAAACAAGGGCTGAGAGAACTGTGAGGAGAGTTATAGATACCTGCCTTTTGGGGGATGCAAAACAGAGGGTTGAGGCTAGAGGAATAAGAGAAAGAAAGCTCATTTGATTTCAAAGAACCATTTTCAAAGTTACCTTTGGGGGGCACTACATAGTGGTACAGTCGAATGAGGTGTCAGGTCTAGCATCCCCATCTCTGAGTTGATGAATGCAACCTAATAGTGTGGCTCTCCTTTTCTCAATTTAAGTCTAACTTTTAATTAAAATGAAAAATCCAGTTCCTCGGATACCTTAGCCACATTTCAAATGCTCATATAGCCCACATGTGGACAGTGGCTACCATATTGTATAGCACAGAAAAACATTTCCATCAATGTAGAGAGATCTACCAGTCAGTTATGTTCTAGAATGAGCAAATGAGTAATTCATTCCAGGATTATCTTCCCTCAGGAATGTAACAACTTCCATTATTTCTATTATACCTATAATTCTAAATACAAATGCCTCTGGGAGAGGTATTAGAATGGCTTAAATTCTTATCTAAAAGTAACTGGTTGATATCAAGAGACTGAAGATAGCCAGATTTTAAGAAACCAACCACTGGACACTGAGTATAAGAGAGAGCACGCAGAGAGACAGCGAGAGAGAGAGAGAGAGAGAGAGAGAGAGAGAGAGAGAGAGAGAGAGAGAGAGAGAAAGACAGATAGAGAGAGAGAGAATGTATGTGTGCGTGCACGTGTATGCACATGTGTGTTGGAGGGGAGGGGAGAAAGGGAGGATGAGACACTGCCCCTAACTACGTTATCTGAGGACACTGATGTATAAAGATTAAGTTCCTCTATCGGTGATTGTGGAAAATTTTGAAATCTGTGAGGCAAGGAAGTGACCCACAGTTACTATTCATCTTCAAGAGAGAAGGCTGAATTTACTCCCCAATGGTTCTCAGCAAGGGGGCTATTACATGGGGGAAAAAAACCTTCTCTATATCTAGGAAGGGAATAAGAAGTGAGGGGGCTTATGAACATGACCCTCTTCTGCCCTCTACATTTACTCTATGACTAAGTCAGTGACTTCTATCTCCTTCACACCTATGACTCCCAGATGTACATTCCATAGGCCCAGGCCTAAATATCCAAATATTAGCTTATTTCCTCCAGAACTGCCATCGACAATCCCAAAGGAAAACAATCTCTACCCTGTCCCCATGCCCCTCCCTATATTCCAGATTTTAGCTCATCTTCCACCTGCTCACTCCTGCCTCCAGGTCAGCACCTTGTGAGTCACTCCAGACTCCTCCCACTTCTTCCTCATTCCTTGTTCTCCCACTCAGGTCACCACATCTTGACCACCTCTCCACTCTGCCTTGACTCTGTCCAGCACTGATCCTCTCCAACCCTCACCATTGCAGAGGCTACCCATTGGCCTTCCTGCTTCTAGTCACACCAGCCCACTGGTTCTGCACTACAGATAAATAAGAGTGACCTGGGGAGGTGTTTAAAAATCTAGATACTGACTCAGTAGACCTGGCCAGGTTAAGCAAGTGTATTTTGCAAAAGTGCCCAGGTGATTCTGATGCATACCCTTCATTAAGAACCACTGCCTCCTCCTCCTCTTCCTCATTATTAACACTAACAAAAATAACAATTAACATTTTTTGCATACTTACATGTACTACCGCATATAAACTTCATTAGACAGGATCTGTCATCTGCCGCCATTTTAAATTTGCTAAAACTGAGGCACCCAAATAGCATGGCTAGTGACAGAGCGGACCAGAAAATGATCCAACACTCCTAACTACTCTGCTCTCCATAACACAGTACAGATTTGAGCTTTGGCTCCCTCCATAACACCCTTTAAAGACAAAGCCTAAAAAATTTTAGAGGGGAAGGGAGAGGAATCAAAACAAAGGAGGGAATAGCCCAGGGACCATGGCGCTGGTGCACAGGTGAATTGGTGGTGGGAATTCTATAGGGACTACACCTGAGAGGAGAAAGCAAACATTGTACAAAAATGAACAATGATGTAAAATACATACAAGTAAATTATATTAATAAAAAAATAACAATTTTAGAAAAAGATGGTGGGTTGGGGTTTTTATTTCCCCATGCTCTGCTTATTTTATTTTTTTATTTCCCTCCCACTAACAGCTTCTTAACTCCAAAAGAAGCATCTTAGAGAGGAGTACACATATGTAAAAATCCTGAGATGCATCTTAGGACCTGTGATTTACTGTATGTTTATTTCTCCTCAATAAAAAAAGATCCCAAAAAGTCAATTACTAAATAAGAACCTAGCAAATGTGAAAAAGGTTTTTAAAAATGCATGCACAAGAGAAATTAGGAAAAAGCCATCAAAATTCTGACAATTGTTAAAAATTTTTTCTGGAATAACACACTTAAGAATAGATTAAGAAAAGATCCCCAAAGGAAATCCCTGAAGGAGACCAGGCTCAGAGAGCGCACTGGCTGGAGACAGCATCTCCTGCGAGATGGACAGGAAAACCCCAGTACAGGGTGGCTTGGCTACTTTGGGAGCATAAGGCCAAGTGCCATAGCAGCTGCAGCAGCAGGGACATGGGGCTGTTTCTGGACCAGAGGCTCGAGGGTGACCCAAGCAAAGATAAATGGTAGTTAGGGGCTTCTTCCTAAAGAGGACATGTGATTTCCATACCAAGAAGCAAGTTCAGCCCCCATCAAATCCAGTTCCTGGTTGTTTAATATTTATGAATAATGTTTAATGTTTCTTAATACAAAGGGCAGCATCAAGTCACCCATGCTTCCAGCTCCACTGTGCAGTCCAAGGGCAGCTAAGGCTTTGCACAGCAATGTTATAGTCCGTCCTAAAAGAACAAAGAAAATTCTGAGGGGGAAAAGTGTGATAAAGGACCACTTCCCCTAGCACTTATGAAGAAATACTTAAAGAAAATGTTATCAAAACAGATAGAGTGGTATAGGGACAGACAATTCTGGAACAAAGAAAGTCCTAGAGTAGACCCCAGTATAAATGGAAGTCTATTGTAAAATACTGGTAGTATTTCAGATCAGGGGGCAAGGACAGATAATTTTAACTAATGGTGAGTTCAGGAAAAAGAAATTAAATCCTTGACTATCACAATTCATCAAATACCACAAATTCTATCTATATTAAAATTTAAATGAAAAAAAATATTGTGAGAATTTACATGAATATATAATTCTGTAGCAGAAAAAGTCTTTTTTAACCTAACGCAAAGATAGAAACCAGACTAAGTGTAAAAATTCAAATACCAATGAGTTCTCTCCACCAGGAGCCTCCATCAACGATACCAAAGGGAATTATAACAATCTCCACCTCCATGGCCCTTCTTGTATTCCTAATTCTGGCTCATCCTCCACCTGCTCACTCCTCCAGGTCAGCACCCTATGAGCCACCCCAGACTCCTCCCCCTCTTCCAAAACACTCTGGTGTGCTCCCTTACCCAAAATGACCACTACTTGACCATCTCTCCATTCTGCTGTGACTCTGCCCTGCTCTGATCCTCTCATGCCTGGTCCTGGCTTGGGCCTCATCCTGACACCCCTACACTATTGCAGAGACTACACACAGACCTCTCTGCTTCCATTCATGACTACCTGCATCCCAAAGGTTTGAAAGGTCTATACAAATGACCTTGATTATATGAATATTTTAGATTCATGAATGCTTAAGCAGTGAACAAGACTAAGTGGCAATCTGGGGTAAAATATTTGTGATATAAGGCAAAGAGTTAAGAGCCCGAATACATATCAAGGACTTTTATTAGTCAGTAAGACAAAGGTAATAAGCAACACCAAATAATAATACTGCACAAATAAATTTTTTTAAATGTACCAAGAAAAATAGATTAAAGTGCACAATCAATTTATTAAAAGAATTACCAGTAACCAATTATCTGTAAAAAAGAGCCCAAATAACAAAAATTTTCTTTTAAAGATTTATTTACTTATACATACAAGCTGGGGTACAGGCCAGAGGCATGGGGCGGCGAGAGGGTTCACCAGAGACAGAGTGGGGAGCAGAACAGGCAGATCAGAAATACACTGCTGAGGGGAGCAGCGGGCGAGGCAGGAGAGGTCTGCCACACCATGTGGGATTCTCCCCTGCTGGGCATCGAACTCTCATCAGGCGCTGCCAACAGCTCCACAGCGTAGAGCTCAACTGCTGCGCCACCAACTGGAGGCCCCCAAATAACAAAATTTTAAGAAGAAAATAAGAACACAACAGCAACAATGAAGTACTATTTTTGTCAGATTTGCAAATTAAAAGGAATAATACCTGGTGTGTTGGAAAGGATGCACTGACATACTCTCATAAAACTGATGCTAAAAGTTGATATACCCTTTCTGGGGGGCAACTGGACAATATATATCAAAATTCTTGAAAGAGGGGCCTCCCTGGTGGCACAGGGATTAAAGTCTCAGCCCTATAATCTATCGGCAGCCACTACAGCATGAATTCGATCCCCAGCCAGGGAGCTGACCCACATGGTGTGGCAGACCTCTCCTGTCTCGCCCTCTGCTCCCCTCAGTAGTGTATTTCAGTAGATCTAGCTGTTCTGCTCCCCAATCTATCTCTGGTGAATTCTCTCACCCTTTGTACCTCTGGCCTACACTCTAGTTTTTATATGCATAAATAAATTAAATATTTTTTTTAATTCTTGAAAGAAAGCATATTCTTTGATCTAGCAGTTCTACTTATAGACTACATCTAAGGATAAAAATGAGGACGTGCACAGTCAATATTCTATAGAGGCCACAACTGCTAATAATTGAAAGGGACAATAATAAGGCATTTGTTAAATCACAGTATGCAGAGAGCAAAGTAAGGAGAGTTCCCTAAGAAATTTATTTATGGACAAGGAAAACTATTCACAATGTATTGCTAAGTATAAAAAGCAAGTCACTGAACAGTATGAATATGAACCCATTTATGTAATGAAATGTGTGTGTACACATCCATATATATGCACAGAAAAAAGATCATAACGGATGTAACTAAAATAGTAATGCTATAGAGCTCTGCAAGTGTTATTAGTATGATTTTTAATTTTCTTCTTTGTGTTTCTTATTTCTTTTACAAGAAACATGGCAGTCTTGCGAATCTCCCCACTTACCACTCACTTGGTGGGGAGTCCCTGTGCAGAATGTGGCTATAAGCATTCACATCCCTCACATATGACATACATGCTTCTTCTTGTGCTGAAATTTAACTTTTCAAACTTAATCTTGTCTCCTCAATTCTTGAACTATGGTGAAGGTCTATGTCTTACATTTCTATTATGTTCCTTTCAGTGCCGAGTATGTAGCAAATTCTCAGCAAATGACCCAAGAAAGAATGTGTCACTTCTGAGCTCAGGCCCCTGTGGGATGCCCAAGCATGGGTTGGCTGGCTCCACAGGTGTGGCATCCAAGCCCAGTTCTAGGCCATGCTTGCAGCTGTGTGTTATGGGCCACCTGTCAATCTGGTCCTGTGACGATGCCTATTGTTGCTGCTAATTATTGCTGAGCGATGGGGCTGTTTGTTTAAAGCATAGATTACTGCCCCCACACCCAGAGGCAAAGCCAATCCTACGGCATCCTATAATTAATGAGCCAGTAAGTATTTCCTCTGGTACAAAGTTGGCTTTGATCCAACAGATCCTTTCTCACTTCTGCCACCATCACCCCTTTGACAACTTCCCATCTTGGCAGTTGGAGAAGCACCCACTTCATCCAAACTGTGGGCTTAATCAGAATAGCCCTATACCCCCAATGTCCCAAGCCTGACTCACCAGTTCTTCTTTGTCCTTGATAATAAAGTTTGCTCTCATATCTAAGCAAATCTACAATCCAAGCAGCCCAGCCTTTAGGCAAGAGCAGAAAAAGAGACCACTGTAGGAGTGACAGGGTTTTTTCATGCAAACTCAACAAGTAAAATTTCACGGTTGTCCATAATCTCTGCAATCAGTAATCACTTCAATTAAACCCTCCAAAGAGGGCCTCCCTGGTGGCGCAGCAGTTAAGTGCTGCACTGCAGAGCTGTGGGCAGCAGTGACACGAGTTTGACAGAGTTTGACCAATTTGACCGAGTTCGACACCCAGCCAGTGAGATTCCCACATGGCGTGGCAGACCTCTCCTGCCACGTCTGCTGCTCCCCTCAGCAGTGTATTTCAGTCAGTCTGCCTGTTCTGCTCCCCATTCAGTCTCTGGTGATCCCTCTTGCTGCCCCACACCTCTGGCCTGCACCCCAGCTTGTATGCATAAATAAGTAAATCTTTAAAAAAAGAAAATCCTCCAAAGGAAAAAAAGATACAAAAGTCAACAGAAATGGAGGACTGAGAATCAAGGAGAGACCAGTCAACTGCTTTTTTTTCTCCCTATAGAAGTGTCAACAATAGATATCAGCAATCCCTGATGGTACCTTAGAAGGAACGTAGACAGAATTTCTGGAGTGCTTGCCATGGCATGTGTGAGAGGTTATATGGAGGCAAAGCCTAAACTACTGATACCAGGCAAAAGGGATTTCAAAAGGCAGTGCCCCAATTGCTTACCTGTTACTATATTGGTTCTGCACCTGCGTGCACATTTGTAAGACTACTCAGGTTTAGGGAACTACAACAATGGGATTTATTTAACAAACAAGGAAAAGCAAAGAATTACTTAAGTCAACATATGGCCGTTTACCTTACTTAAAGCAATGTCCAGTCCTTTAGGTCCCAGAAAAGTAACAAAGGTGGCGCTTTCCCACCACTGCTCATGTGGAGCTCCTCTTCCAAACAATAGGCCACGTTTCCAAAATGGCATCTCCCTTCTTCTGCAGACACACAACAATCAGACTATAGGCCAGGTTCCAACTCACGAGGACGACATAGAACACAACTGGAGATGCCCCTGGAACTGCCATGGTGCCCCAGCACAGCACCAGGCCAACAACACTGCAAACAGCAACTACAGCAGCCAGAAGGCCCAACAGACTGCACTCACGCATTTTAGGAAGGTGCCTGCTTCGGGCCTCTGCCTTCTTCCTTTGGCTGCAGTAAAAACAAAACTGGGTGCAGTTTCCTTCACTCGACTACTTGCAAAGCCTCCAAAGTCGCTGGTCCCAAAGTCACTAAAGATTCCAAAAATGCTCAATCCGAAACTCTGTATCCTGGCAGCTCAAAAACTTCTGGCGTCTGATTTCCAAACTCTCAACTTGGCGCCTACATTTCTGCTGCTGATTCCTCCATTCCTACATCATGATGACTGCCTTCGCCTCCTCCTTCAGTCCCTTTCATTTCTCATCAGACTCTTCACCCCAAACTGCAAATTTAGCATTTTCCCTGGGGCTATTCATTCTCATCAGCAAACCCCCTCCAGGGGGCACCACCTTTACTGGACGTTGGACTCAGCCCAGTTACACTACCACAGCAGAAACCTCAGACTAGGCATTGCACTGCCCCAGCCCTCAGCTTCCATATCATAAAATGGGATGGTAACAGTAGAACCTGCTTCACAGAACTGTGGTAAGAATTGAGTGAACTGGTATTAAAATGTTAAGAACAGTCCCAACTATAAGTGAACAAGACATTATTTGCCAGGATTAAAAAAATCAAAGGGATTCTTCTAAAAAAATCCCTAAAAGTCCCCTGAACTAGGGCCCCCTTGGTGGCACAAGGGGTTAAGTCTCAGCACTATAAAGCTATCAGCAACCACTGCAGCACTGAGTTCCATCCTAGGCCAGGGAGCTTCCCACATTGGGCAACAGACCTCTCCTGTCTCCTGTCTCACCTGCTGTTCCCCTCAGCAGTGTATTTCAGTTGATCCGCCTGTTGTGTTCCCCACTCTGTCTCTGGTGAATCCTCTCATTCCCGCCCACCCCCTCTGGCCAACATCCCAGCTCTTGTATGCATAAATAAATAAATATTAAAAAAAAAGTCCCCTGAACATTCTCATGTCCTTCTCCATGAAGAAAGCCCCACACACCACACAGTCAGGGTTAAGGGCAAAAACTTCCTTTGGAATCCAAAGTAGACACAACTGAGTTCAGAACAGCCATGGTCCCAAAACATTTCTTTGGAGACTCTTTGAGCAGCCCACAAAGGACTTTAGGTGTTGAGAGGACCCAGCCAGTCATTGGGCTGCCATGAACCAGAAAGGCTATGGGTAGTCCCACACTGGCCTCTGTGGAGAGCCATGCTGCTATAAACAGATTCTATGGATATACTAGTATAAGTACATAACATCTACCAAATCTAGAGTGCAATTTTGGGACCTGACTGCCTACTTCAAATCCCAGATCCACCATTTATCCAGTAAGTATTTGACTGTGGAAATATTACTGATATCTTTGTGATTTAGTTTTATCATTTGTAAAGCATGGGCATTAACAGGGCCTATCTCACTGGGTTGTCATAAGGGTTATGTGACTTAATACATGCAAAAAATAATTAAGTGGTCCATAGATACTACTACTACGTTAACTGTGCCCTTGATTGCTAATAGTTAAAACTTTGGAAACTTTTGCCCATTGGTTGAATACATGTGGCATATCCAATCTATGGATTATTGGGCAGTCATTGAAAGAAAAGAATTATATCCACTTAAACAGAATTTATTGAACAATAAAGTAATTTGTTAAAGACTCAAATGAGTTACAGATAAGCAGGTAGCTTGAGGTTATTTGTATATAAAATAAAACTGTATAGAAATACATACCTGTCCATCTGCATAGACAATTTCTAGAAGAACCTTCAAGAAGTTGTTAGCAATAGTGCTATCTAGGGAGAGGTGGAGTACTTCTGCTTTCTCCTTTAGTTCTGTTAGAATTTCCTCCTATGAGTATGTGGTGTTTTTTTTAATAATACTCAATTTTTATAAAGAATAAGATAGTAACTCTGTCTATTGGTGTGGAACCATTTTTAAGACATAATGTAACTTTTCTCAAATGTGGCAGAATATGGATAGTATTGATATAAACCACAGAAGTGATTCTCAGCTCACAAATTTTGGTGTATAAGAAATCAATCTTTAGTGTCTATAATTCAACTAAACGTACATGGTAAGTTTTTATCCTGGTAA
The DNA here is from genome assembly GCA_004024925.1 of Scalopus aquaticus. Classification (NCBI taxonomy): domain Eukaryota; kingdom Metazoa; phylum Chordata; class Mammalia; order Eulipotyphla; family Talpidae; genus Scalopus; species Scalopus aquaticus. Next base: position 16,088 of record PVIJ01001787.1, read on the forward strand.
TAGGAAACAATTCTGAGTATGCCTGAATTTTCTAGAATACCAGGAAGTGCCCAAAAAGAACAGAGGAGGTGATTGTGAAGTCAGCAAGGTCAAGACTAATAGCTTTTGCTGCCCTGTACAACTCATGGCCAGTCAGGAATCTTGGACCAGGCTGCCTGTGTCCTCATCGCTTATCCACACCATGTAGCCACCACTATGCAATATAAGTCCTGCCTGCCCAGGTAAGCTTCTAGAAGACAAAGTAAAACTCTGGAGGACCACAGATCTTTCTCCCATGTCTCTCCTGCCCCCAGACAGTCTGTGCAAAGGAAGACTGCAAAGGGTTGGAGATCTTTCCACTCCAGGTGAAATTCTTCTTCCATCTTGTTCCAAGGCATTCAGTCTGTGCAAAAGATTTTTTTAAAGATTTATTTATTTATGTGTAGAAGAACTGGAGTATAGGCCAGAGGTGCAGAGGATGAGATTTACCAGGGACAGAGTGGGGAGGGGCACAGGCATATTTACTGAAGTACACTGCTAAGGGGAGCAAGACAGAAGAGGTCTGCTATGCCATGTGGGTTAGCTCCCTGGCCACGGATTGAACTCAGGCCATATCAGGCTACAGTGGTAGCGCTGAGACAACCCCTACACCACCAGGGGGGCCCAGAATCTTTTTTACTTCAATGAGCTATTTTGCAAATCCTAAAGTTTTCCTAACTGCTTAAACTTTTGGCACATAAAAGCCACAGACACCTAAAGGTTGTTTCCATTTCTAATCTGAGGAGCTGCCTTAAGAGGAAAGGTGTTCCATCAATGTGTAAGTGGAAAAGGGGGAAACCCAGGAGAGAAAAAGAGGTGAATTTCTCAAATATTATCCCAGTCACTCATACATGTAAATGCGGAGAAAAGGGTGTGAATACTTCCACCAAATAATTAAGTGTCTAACACTAACGTAGGCGTTAGGCTAGGGGAAGCAGTAGAAGGGGAACTTTAATATTTTATTCTGTGTACTTCCAAACTGCTTGAATTTTTTTTCTTGATGAAGCTGTATTCAGTATTACATAAATAATCTGCTATTTTAAATAACTGAGTACTTTATACATCTTTTGCCTTCAGCCTGGAGGGTGGATGCAGGCCTGTTTGCATGAGAGATGGTAAGGCTGGCTGGGAAATAACTCAAAGGGGAGAAGGAGACAGGAACAATGAGCTGACGTGGAGACAAAGTTTTGCTCAGTAGAAAGGTGATTCTGAGTTAGAGTGGTATTCATGACTTAATCGTATCAGCGGGGCCAAACCCCACAGTTCTATAAAGCAATGGGGACACCAGAAGTTCAACAGCCCTGCTGATCTTATGCCAACAGGAGTGTCAATGGCTCCTGGCAGGTGCAGCGTGCTTGATGGGTGTGGCAAGGTCCAGCAGAACTGATAGCTCTATGGGGTGTGGTAGGGGCAAAGGGAGGTTGCAGAGCTGGAGAAGGGGAAAAGATAGCTAGGGGGCTGGTGGTGTAGACACTATATTTATCCACTAGCACATGGGAGATATACACCCTGGGGATGCCCAAATGCTAGAGAAGTGAGGGTGCAGAACTAAGCAGGACCTGGGATTCTGCACTGGCAGACAGGAGCAAGAGTCAGAGACACAAGTGGATGAATGCTAATGATGTGATGAGTGCAAAGGAGTCCAGGTGTGTGCACAGGTGGGGAGCAAGGGAGAGGGAGCCACAAAGTCTACGTGGGAGGGGTCATGGAAGGGCTTCTGAGTCAGCTGATGTTGGCAATTCAGAGTAGGTGGGAAGGGTGGAGGGCATGAGGAACTACACGTGCAAATGGGTGCAAAGGAATGAAGCTGTCAGGGTGTCAGCAAGGGCTTGGGGGAAATGAAAGCAGCTCAGGAAGTGGTGAATGAAGCCACAAAGCTAGTGTTCCAAGGTAAGGAACCTGGACTTGATCCTGAAAGCAGTGGTGAAGTTCAAGAGCTTTACGGAGAGAAATGATCAAATTGCTACATTTCCACCACTCCCAGCTGACTCCCACCTAATATACAGTCTCATAGTGAGTGTTATTTCCTCCAGGAAATACTGCCTGACTCAATGAACCCTCAGCTAACACTTCTAGGGGATCCCAAGCACCTACCTCCTCATTTCTCCCCCTCAAACCTATGCCTTGTATTTTTTTCCCTTCCTTTATATACTCTGAGTACTGGACTCTTGCCTGTTGTGTTCTATGTTGTATCTTAGCATCCTGCAGAGGCTGGTAAAGTTAAGTACTCAACATGTATGAAATGAAAAACAAGGCAACGTGTAAGAAGATAACTTTTGTGGTTTCCAGCCTAAGCTACAAAACAGATGCTGGCAGGGGTTGGGGAGGATACTGGGGGACAATGGAGAAGGATATTTAAATAGTTTGGGTAATAAGTAAAAAGGGCCTAACCTGAGGTAGTACTGGTGGAGCTGGAGAGCAGGGAGAGGTTGGGGAAATATCTGGGGGACTGAAGTGATAGGCCTGAGGGGTTAGAGAGAGAGCCAGATAAAGGGAGGAGGACTGCTGGGCTTCTGTTTTAAGCAGTCAGGTAGATGATGCATTACCCAAGACTGGTGGTTCTGGAACAGGAGGCAATGTGTGGGGGAAGATGATGAAATAAGAATAGGTGTGTTGGCTTAGACATGCCTGTAGGGCATACAGGTGAAGAGGTTCCAGGACAGCTGGAATCACAAAACTGGAGGCCAGGACAGACATTTCTACTGCAGATAGAGATTTAGGAGCTATCAGCCTACAAGTGATGACTGAAGACCAGAATGCTAAGGAGGTGGTGAAAGGCAGAAACCCACTATGAAAGGAGGGCTGAGGAGGAGTTATGGAAGAAAAAGTGAGGAAGGAAGAAAAGAGAACAATATCACTGCTACTATCGAGAAATAGCTTTAACCACTAACTAACAGAATCCAACTGTGTGAAGAAACTAAGAGTCTGCCCAGGTCCCCCTTTACAGTTGAGAAAACTGAGCCCCAGGGAGGCCATGAGCTATTATTTGTCCAAAGTCACATAAATCAGTGGTTTTCAAAGGATAATCTCTAGACTCCTGGGGGTCCCTAATACCATTCTAGGGTAAGCTGAGTGGTCAGGAACATTCTCATAATAATACCAAAACTTTACTGAGGTATTCTTTTGTTGACATTTACACTGATCTTTGGAAAACAGTGAGCACTGCTTCTGAGTACCCACTACTCCCTGCCACCTAAGACCTCTGAAGTAGGTGCACTCAGTATAAGCTCTAGGTAGGCTGTTAAGTTATAAGTGATTAACTCAAAACCTCCCTTATGGGTGCCTCTCTATCTAGGATCAGGGCCTTGCAGGCAACATAAGAAGAAGCCTGGTATCTTTTGATGTGGTCTATCAGGTCCTTGGAAGTCCTCCTTCCAAAAATATCCACCCTCTACTCCAGAATTAACTGTTAACTAAAATTTCACCATTAGAGGGTCCTAAAAGTTACATAATTGGTCTCTAGAAAAACACAAAGATAATCTTAACTCAGGGTGGGCATCTGGGTAATGAGTGAGAAATCACATAATAACAAACCAGTGGTAGCTCTGGAATTCCTAGATGAGGGGGACTTAGAATCTGTGGGAATAGGAGTGAAGTGGAGGTGTTGGGATTATCTATGTTAAAGCTGTGTTTTCATTGTGGATACACAACTTTTAATTACAATAAAGATTTATTTGGGGTGGCTTTGGCCAAAGGACTAATATATTTGGGGTACTAAAGACTCCCCCATAAGCCTCCCCTTGACTCTACCATTGCAACAAGAGAAACAAGCTAAGCACCTCAGTAATTAAGGTGCAAAAGTCCTAAACTTGTAGGACTACATCAAATTCAATGCCCTACCCTCTCAGAAATTTGCCTGTCATAGGCAGCAAACGTTCCAAGGTTGAACTGAGGAATATTCAACAAGGTCTCAAATCCCAGTCCTCCAAATTGTGTGCAAGGCTCCCTCTCTGGAGGAGGCTGAGGTAGTACAGACCCTTGGGCCAAGAATGGCAGGAAAAGGGCAGCATAATTATGGGCTGAACTGCTCAGTCACATGATGCCATCTCACTGTTTTCCTGTCATGCAATCTCTCTTCCCCTCCTCCTCTGGTCTCTCTCTCCTCTTACCCCCTCCATTCACTCTGTTTTGATTTGGTTAAAATAGCGGCAAACTCTGGTCTTTTCTATTTTTAAAACCCAGCCATTACATAATCTACACCATAATTGCTGACTTGAGAAACTATTGGCAACAGTAGAAAATCCCCAGAGTTTTAAACAGGAAAAGGGTTATTACAACACAAAAGTCTTTGGCAGTTTTACTGACTGGTAAACCGTCTGTAATGGTCACTTGCCAGTGGAAGTCACGTGGGCCCTGGGAAATACTCTTCCTACCTCAGGGAAAGCAGGTTGGGGGAAGGGACAAAATATATAAAGCCTCAGCTAGGAAGAGGATGCTGTTAAGTGACCAGGCAGAGACTGGGATGGAGCACTGGGAGCCCTGGATTGGGCTTGGGAGGCTTAAGGAGTAAATTTCAGTTACCCACTCCTGTCCATGGGCTACCTTTGCTTTTATTTCTCAATAGAAAGTGAAGTTTCCAAGCATCGCAAACCTTTCCTTCATAACTTCCCAGGCCTTCCTACAGCCTCCACCACACTCCTGTGTGAACATGAATGAGAGCAGGCTATCCCAGTTAAATGTATGATTTTATAAAGACACAGGACCAGGATGACTGCTTGTTTATCACAGAGACCTGACCCACTCCTCTGCAAGGCTTTCCATATACTAGGTCAACCACTAAAATTTGAATTCAATAAAATCACCCAATAAAAATGTAAGAAGTAGTTCTTTTGTAAAAGGTTTCACAATCTAACTAAAATTAACTTTCTCCTTAAAATTTTCTGTCATTGGGAGTATGTAGGGGGTGTGGGTAATGCAGGGGATGCAAAGGATAGGGACCACTTTCCCTGATTTTGTTGATTCTGCCACAAACCTAACTCCAATAAAACAAGGTCATCCCAAATTGTTTCACTATATGAGAAAAATTCATTCAATAAATGTTTAGTGAATGCCACATACTGGACTAATTGCTGTGGATAGAACAGTGAGCAAAATCACTGACCTCATAGAACCGCCAGGTGAGAGAGACAAGCATTAATCAGAATATTACATAAACATATCATTACAAACCATGATGAAGGGTTGCCAGGGTAAAGTATAGGCCACTAGGGGCTACAGAAAGAGGGGTCCTGATAGAGTCTGAGGGTTCCTAGAAAATTACCTAAAGGGTTATTTCAATTTGGAACAACATCACATTTTCCTTCCCCTCTCCTTCTTCCTTGCTTCCTATAGTTAATATTTGCTGGCTTTTTTTCTATAGAGAGAGGATAATGCTAGGTTCTTTATATGTATGGTCTTATTTGAGTCATATAACAAACTTACAGTTCAGCTGTTTAAGACAAAAGGATCTGTTGAAAAAAGCTGAACCACACTTTGTAATAAGAATGATATACCTATTCATCACATGAATTAAGACTACTGGCTTCAAGTAACAAACATCCCAGTCACACTTTCACAAGGAAAGAAAGGAAAGCCTGGACCCATGTAACGGAACATGCAGAGTGAAACTAGCTTAAGGCCTGAATAGAGCCAGTTATTCAAAAGATGTCATCTAGTCTCATTCTCTCTCCGTATCATACCATAGCCCAGCTTTCATCTATTTTGGCTTCAGCAGGCCACCAGCAATCTCAGGGTTTGGCACATTTTACAGGCTTAGCAACCCAGTTGGAAAAGAAATGAGAATTCACGTAAATTTTATTAAAACTGGGGCCTCCCTGGTGGCGCAAGGGGTTGAGTCTCAGTACTATGAAGCTGCCCATAGCCACCGCAGCACAAGTTTGATCCCTGACCAGGAAGCTGGCCCACATGGCGCAGCAGACCTCTCCTGTCAAGCCTGCTGTTCCCCTCAGCAGTCATATTTCAGTCAATCAGGCTGTTCCACTCCCCACTCTGTCTCTGGTGAATCCTCTCACCTCCCACACCTCTAGCCTACACCCCAGCTCTTGTATGCATAAATAAATCTTTTAAAAACAAATATAAAAATCCAGAGTCTTGACTGGCCTAGATTTGAGACCATGTCCATGTCAACTGCTATTCTCTGATTGGTACAGTCATGTGTCCTTCATCTAGAGATAAGGGATAAACATGACCCCACCTGAATCCAACCTTAGAATAGGGAGGGAAGTGGTCTGCCAAAAATAAATCAAGGTGCTCTTACCTGAGACAATTAAGGCTGAGCAGTCCAAGCCTACTGATTTCTGTCTTCAAAGTTTGGAATTACAATGGGTGTTAAGACTATACAACAGGTTCTCCCATTAACCAGGTCTTCCTCCCTAAAGAAGAAGCAACAGTGCTTGTTCAGTGTGAGACAGGCTGGATTTGCCCTGGTCCCACTCCAGCTGCTTGGAGACCCTGGTTTTAGGGCATTCACTGGAGTCTTAATATTTTCCTACATATTTGCTCAGGATAGTCTTCAGGTCCCAAGATTTTGTGGAAGACTGTCCACCTCCCTTCACACCCAAGTGATGGGGCCTACTTAGTGCTGCTGTGGCTGGGGAGACGGCAGATCTCTGGCTCTTTGAACAGTGTCCTTAGGGTCTGCATAAACTAAAGGGGGGTGAATGACAAGCACTTTTTGGAAAGGTTTTGTTTACCCTTCTTAGCCTGAACTAAAAATTGCTTTCATTGAGTAGAAAGAGAATTATCAGAATAGTTCCTGGAGAATTCAACAAATAGTCTTCCAAAAAAGGACCTTGAGGTTGCCAGGGGAGAGCGGGGAGAATCATGTTAAACAGTCCATGAGCTACACAGCATTACAACAGTCAAGTATCAGCTGCAACCACTTTGTCCTTGGGCATGTTTTAAAATCTGGTGGAGCAACCTTTCTACTTGCTGGATGGGACACTGCCCAATTCACGAATCGTTTAATAAAGCCCCATCCCAGATTCTATAAGAAGTTTAGTAACAATCCAACAATTTCTGAAAATTCCCAGGAGTTAATGTTAAGTCCCTTTTGGCTCCCACCCCAGCTCCTATTGGACTTTTGATCTCATTCACATCTCACCTCCTAAGAACTGGGCCCTTCCTTCTACACCGAGGTGTCCTAGATGTGGGACTGAGCTCCGTTTTTCTTTTCTTTACCAAAAAGAAACAAACAAACAAACAAAAAAACCATATACAAACTCACTCAAAATAGTGTGCTCATTAAATTTTCCTGAAATTATGAAGAGACAGAAAGGTTTTTATATTACCATGCTGCTTGGCTTCTTGACCGTCTTCAAAAGCTTCTCATATTAGGGAGGGGTTTCCCTTTCACTCAGGAAACTACATTCCTGAGGAACTAAGCTCTCCATTCCCCTTCCTCTGATGTCCAATGACCCCAGCTGAACTAGCCTCACTATGAACCATCCATTTCAGGTTTCATCCTTGACCAGGGATAAAAAAGAAGTTTATAACTTTCACTCTCACCATCACCATTCTTTTTTTTTAAGAGATTTATTTATGCATACAAGAGCTAGGGTGTAGGCCAGAGGTGGGGGTGGGGGGAGGGAAGGGGGAACGGATTCACCAGAGACAGAGCAGGGAGCAGAACAGGTCTCACCATCACCATTCTGTAGTGGAGAGTAAATGGAATGATTTTCCCCACTGTGAATATGAATTACACCACCTCTTTTCAGAAACAGAATTGGCTACGTTTCAGTATTAAATAAATTATTATACCACTCTACATAAACTCACTAGCTGAGAGAAAAGATTATTTTACAGTCCAAAACAATTCCCACACACCCATATTGGGTTCTGAGAATGTGATTAAGGAAAGCAATGCTTCTTGGTTATCAACACCAAAGATGTTTGTTGCCTGTCTTCGAAAGACAAAGGAGTTGATGTCCTTGTTCCTCCTTTTGAGGGAATTCCTGTTATTTCTAAGCTGGAGTTCTGGAGCCTCAAACCCCAATCAAATGGGCAAAACAAAATTAGAAAGTGCCGATTTAAAGAGCTCCTTTCACCTAGGTTGGTTAAAGCGTGAAATCAAAACAAGACCAGCAGAAAGGCTTCCCTAAATCTTCAAACCCAGTTCCAAGGCTTGTCTTCCAGGGCAACTCAGGTTATTCTTCTCCCTAAAGGGAAGGTGCAAAAAAGGCTACAAATGGAGAAGGTGCCAGCCTGAGGCAGGAAGCAGAGGTTCTGCAAAGCTGAGTGTACCTAAAAAGAGCAAATCCTAAGAAAGAAGAATCGTGAGCTTTTATTTCTTTTGGTTCATCACACCAGAAGTGCAACTGCAGTCATTATGTCCTGGTAGCCTCTCTCAGGAATTCTTTTAGTTCCTGGGAAAGAAGTAGTTTGAGATACCTAAATTCTTCTCAGAGGCTAAGATTTATAATATCAGATCAAACAAACAGAGGAAGAAGGTAAGGATGGGGAATAAGTGTTTTATATAAGGGGAAGACAAAAGTTGACATTTTATTCATTAATGTCATAATTGGGAAAATATAGCCTTAAAAAAATCCCTTAACATTTAGAAGCCCTCTAATAAAATTTAAAACAGATGAACACATTCCAAATCAAATAGGAGTTTTTTCAAAAACCAAATGGGAACATTTTATTCATTTATTCATTTATTGCACTTGTTTTTTTTTCAATGATACAGAAATTGAATTCTGTGTTTTCAAAGTCATGTAGTATATCCCACTCATGGCAATGTATCATTAATGAACTAGTATATCACTGATGAACACCCTTGTCCATCAGTGTACAGAGAAAACTGTACAAAGAAACTTGTACTGAGAAAACTGTACTCAAGGACAAGGCACACAACGGACTAAGGGGATAGACCGCATGTGCTTAGGTGGTGGGTGTGGTCTGGTAATAACACCTATAGCTAGAAGATCCTATACCTCTAAAACACAATGTTGTAAGCCAATGTTATCTCAATAAAAAAAAAATTTTAAAGGACAAGCATTTCTGTAGATTCAATGCCAGTTTGCCCTACTCTGACTTATTTGTATTCTTTGCCCATTTTCTATTGGGTTTGTTGTGAATTCCTTATCGATTTGTAAAAATCCTTCATAGATTTGACTCCATTGTCTATTGTACATGTTGCAAAAACTTTCTTCCATTCTGTAGTCTTTTAACTTTGTTATGACACCTTTTGCCATACAGAAGTTTCTCATTTCTTGTGGCAAAATCAATTATAAACAATTTAGAAAGTACTGCCGTAACAGCAGAGTATCCCACACCCTGAGTCACAAAACCTCTTCTGCTGTAGGCCACACAACCTTGCTTAGGTGCCCATAGTAAAATGGTGATGAGGCAATCGTCTTTGGAGCAGTTCATATCTGGTTTTGTAGTCAGGGTCGTGGTAGACATAGATCAAGTTAAGAAGGGACAAAAAAAAAACTGTGAAGTTCTTATTTGTTTAAGCTATTTAGAGGCTTCTTTTTTTTATTTTAAGATTTCTTTATTTATATACAAGCTGGAGTGTAGGCCAGGGGTATGGGGTGGTAAGAGGACTCACCAGAGACAGAGTGAGGAGGAAAACAGGCAGATCGACTGAAATACACTGCTGAGGGGAGCAGCAGGAGAGACAGGAGAGGTCTGCTGCGCCATGTGGGAATCTCCCTGGCAGGGCATCGAACTCGCGCTGCAGTGGCTCTGGACAGCTGCGCTTAACCCGTTGCACCACTAAGGAGGCCCTAGAGGCTTCTTTCTTAAATGTTTAGACTCATGTACTAGCAATGTAAAAGGAATTCTGAATCACTGAAAATCCAAAAACACATTTACAAACAACAATCAGAGTATTTCCAGACTCTTTCAAATTAGTGGGTTTTGAGTATTACCTGCTGTCACTGAGGAAGGAAAAAGGACTCCAAAGGGACAGAAAAACTCAAGAATTCATCAACTCCTAGAGTTTTAAGCAGAAACCTTTACAAAGTTTCCTTCAGTCTCTCACACATTAACACAGTCTGATTTGATTCTGAATCGTTCAAAAAAAACGTAGAGTCAAATGGGATTTTGCTGCAAGAGTAGTTAGTCCTGTTCCTGCAAACTTGGCCCAAATGACCAATACTTTGTGGAAGTCATTCCACTTGGCCTTTCCCCTCCTCCTCAAACTATTAAAACTCCTGCCTTTAGGCAGAGTGTGTAGAAAACAGGCCTAGAAGATGTTTCTGGCCTCCTTCCCCCAGCTGAAACCCGATATTCTTTGAGAAATCTGATTTCTGGGCAATGCAGATTCTGCCACAAAAGCATTCTTCTGTACCCAGTGGTACTAAGAGGAGAAACAGATGATGTCTCAATGCTACTTCAAAGTCATTATTTCTACCACCGTGCAAAAAAGTCCTTATTTTGTTGAGGCCTGTACCAAGTCTACTCCTCCCTCATTGCTATGTGTTACTGACCTCTTGACCAAGAACCTTAAGTTCTTGATCAGAATCTGCCTTCTGCTCCAAGTCAGACCCTCTGTCTGGTAAATGATCTATATTTCTGCCTTTCCTTGTCTTTACTTCCACAGCATCCGTATTTCAACTTCATTGAGATTTCCAGTTCCCATTATTTTGCTGCCAATCAGTCTTCTGGATTCACTTTCTCCTTTAGCCAACTTGACAACCACTCTGCTACCAATACCCTAGAGTTCTCTACTCCCAAGTCTTTTACTTGCCCCATAAAACACAGCTCCTGCTTAAATACAAAACTCCTCTGCTTTAGCCTGCAAGTTGCTGAGTGTTGTTAAAGCAACCATTAAGTCTTAAGGGCTGCTTCTTCTCAAAAGTTAACATCTCCAATATGAACTGGATCTTCAGCTAGTGGGGACAGTACTGCGCAGCTATCTTCCTATGTGTCCACAGAGCACTGCCATGGCACAATCATTTTTTGAAAATCATGCCATGGTGCCCACCTGCTTCCGGGAGAGGAGAAGACCTCAACTGAGGTCCGCCCAACAGAAGGAAACTCAATTTTGTCTTCCCCAAATCTTGCCTGTCCCATCACATTGCTCACCTCCTATCATATGAGAGTAAAAAGTGTTTAAGAGAGTATAAGCAGAAGGCAGGAAAGCAATAAATGGTGGTTGTGGGGACAGTGATAGAATTCATCAAAATGGTAGCCTTTTCCTTTGTTCAGTTCAAATTTCATCTCTTCACCAGTGATCAGGATACAGTAGTCCGTTCTCCCCAGGGGCCTTGCTCAACAATTTTTACTTCTCTTTCCTATCTTTAAATGTCCCCTATCTACTAGTTCTTTTCCCCACAGCACAGGGACATGCTCAGGTCTCAAAAAATACACCTGCTCAGATTCTGCGCTCCTCCCCACTCTCACTAACTCTGCTTGCTTCACAGATAACTTCTGCAAACACTGGCCTTCCCTGACTGGGTCTACACCTTTGCCTCAGATTCACTAGCTGCAGAGCTACTGTCTAGTAAGAGAAGGTAGATTGGTGTTATTTACCATAATTCTGCTCTTTGGAAAACTGCTTTAGAGATTAGCAAAGAAACAGTGAAAAATATTGTGTTGCAATTAATCTGGAGTTTAATGAGTAATTTTTAAAAATCTGAAAGAGAACATTATTCATGTTATCAATGTATCTCTGGAGTATAAGCAAGATGGTTTAAAGTGTTGTTTAAAACAAAACAAAACAAAAAAAAACCTGTTTTCACAAATCTTCTCTGATTCTCTAGATCCAAAAGCTAGGAAGGATCACTCTTCTGAGTTCCCAGAGTACTACTCTATACGTATCATTCACTAGCACTTCATCTCAAGTTATCATAGTTTATTCTACAGTTAAATAATAAATGAATGGACTTCACAAGCGCCAATTACGTGATGGATGATAAACTAGTTTTCCTGAAGAACCTCCACTGACATTTTGTTAACTTCATATTGGGTTACACAATGAATTTAATAAAATTGTATTCAGTGATTCATATTCTATAATTCAGGTTTTCTTTCACTTATTTAAATGCACCTTGCAAAGTCTCAAATACTGAGGTTGGTACTATCTTGTTCTTGGTTCAGTCTAAAAGGACTAAGGTAAAAAAGTCAGTGAGGCAGGAACTATACAGTCTAGCAGGGCATTCCCAGGGAAAGAAGCTTTTTTTTTCCCCTCCCTCACCTAAAAAACACCTTGAGAAATGTTCCTCCGGGAGGGACTGAGACTTTCTCTCACACAATGTCTGCTCCCTTTTGCTTCAATTCCTTTTATATAATCTGAGAGTCAGCTACTCAGCACAGCATGGCTTTGCCCTTGCTGGATCTCCCAAAGTTTGCTTATTTCTGAAACAAGGACGTTTGACTAGAAAACCTCAAAAGACTTTCTGATGCAAATAACTGCACATTACTTACAGTGGGAAAGTCAAATTTTATTCTGAAAAACAAGTTCACTGCTTCAAGAAACTTGGTGGCAAATCCTTTTGCAATATGAATAATCTCCATGTTCTAGAATCACTTCATTATTAGATCATCTATATGAGATTAATAATTTTCCTAAGGCAGGATATGGAGATTGGCATCAGGAGTTTCTTCAAAGCACTGACATTCCTGTTCCCCACAGTTCCCCTAAGTCCGTCCTTAATTCCCACCCAGGCAGAATTAGAGGCTTGGAGGAATGGGCTAAAGGTAAAAGGTAGCCAGGAATGTATGCCAGGAAACACAGGGCAGGACCAGGTGACAGCCCCAGCTCTTCTGGAGTCAGAACCAGAACCTCACAGCTAGTTTTACCCTCCAAGAGGGTGTAGTTTCCACCAGGGCTAAAAATCACCAATGGCTCAAGGCCAGAAGGCAGGGCCAGACTGGGTAAGCAAAAGCCAGTGATGAGCCAGAGAGGCTCCTGATTTAGAATTCAAGCAGTGAGGAGAAGGGAAGGTGGTGGAGCGCATCCTACAGAATGCGCTTATGCAGCTACTTATAAAGTAGCTGCTCTCTTCTGGTAAGATCCAGGTTACCAGTAGGAAAACTACCTTCATGAACTTCCTCACTTATTCCTGAGATTTTCTCAGCAGTCTGATTTTTTTTTTTTTAAGAAGGCGAGATCATGTGACTGGGGTTCAGGTGACATCAGTTTACTGGCTTTGGAAATCTCCCTTCTCTGTGGAGTCACAGCTCACAGAGAGGACACTTCGCATGGTACCTCCATTCTGTCCCTCTCCACTATAAAAGCCATACACTAAAACTTTTCCTAAAAGCACTCACCCAAGCTCTAGTGAGTCTACAGTTCCACGCTCAACATGACTCAGGAAAAAAGATTCCTTCAGTCCTTCATTCACCCACTCCTTCATTCATCACCATTTCTTGACTGCCCACTATGCTCCAAGCACTGCACCACAAGGAGACTTTGGAGGATTCTTAGCAGACACTAGTCTATCAATTACAGGAGAACTTTTTAAAGTGGACCCTGTTGATTCAAAACTTCTGACAAGAAATAATTGCATTTTGTGTTTACACTGTTAGAATGGGCTAACTAAATAATTTAATCACATAAAAATGATTGTCAGTTGAGAATTAAGTGAATTAAGAGACTTTTGATTTTCAACTCATTAAGGCAGGTCCTCTCAGGATCTCTACCAGCTAGCATAACATGCAAGTGAGTTACCATGTGATTCCAAAAGTAAATAAACCTAATGACTTGACAAAAAAAAATATGTAATTAATTCAGACAAGCCCTTCCCTTATGGGTCTAAGTCAATATGCTTTTATTGCATTGCTTTCAAAAGAAAGAAGCCAGAATTCAATCAACCACTAAGCCACCACACTAACTCTGCTGTAACAAACTGGCCGGTTTACTTCCAAAATACCTCAAGCTATTTATGGACCAATTAGAACCTTTTCCCCCTTTGAATTCAAAGGAACATTCAACATACTCTGGTTTAGGGGAATATCAGGACCTATAAGGGCCAGGGGACAGGACAGTGAATGTGAGTGTAGCTTCCATGGCCCTCTCTTCCTCCCAGATCTTAACCATGTGGGTACTCCTAGCTTCAGGCTATAATTTATGCTCTATTCTTTCCCTTCATGGAAAATTCACCCCTAAGAGATGGAAAGAGGAGAAATAAGAAACAAAATTTGAGGTTGAATATCTGAGCTTGAGTTGTTGTTCTACTGTCTAACTGAACTTCAGTATCCACGTAAAAGGAAAATAATGGGGCGTAAGGGGTTAAGTCTCAGCACTATGAAGCGATTGGCAGCCACTGCTACATGAGTTCCATCCCTGGCCAGGAAGCTAACCCATATGGCGCAGCAGACCTCTCCTGTCTCACCCGCTGCTCCCCTCAGCAGTGTATTTCAGTTGATCTGCCTGTTCTGCTCCCCACTCTGTCTCTGGTGAATCCTCTCACCCTGCTCCCCCACCACACATACACCTCTGGCCTACAGCCCAGCTCTTGTATACATAAATAAATCTTAAAAAAAAAAAATGATGCAAAGCATACTGAATCGTGTTAACTAAGTTGCTGTATATAATAATGACCTTTGTAATGGTAGTGATTTTCTAAATAATGTTGTGGCTGTTGTTTTATTACAATGATTACTGCCCTTCTTCAAGTTCTATGCTCAGGTTCCAGTGGAGATTACTTGTCAATACTGTCAGGCATGAAAGAGAGAACCAAGACATGAGATGTCCAAGCACCTCAAGAGTGTCAAATTTAGAGTCCCCACTCCCACCTATTACCTCTATTTTAGACATGCCTTTTTATTTTTTTTAAAAAAAAAGGAACCATTGCCTCAATTTTAGAACACTCCCCCTACACCCACCACAGACTACAAAGTATTTCCTTTTGGATGTACCTCTAGCACTTCAAATTCAACTCCAAGAAACATGTTAGTCCTCCCCTTCTAGTAGAATGGTTCCCTTGCCAGTTTCTCCATTTCTGTAATGACAGGTAAATTTCCAACTTCATATGGTAGACAGACATCTTGGCATTTATCAGGGGCTTGTTACTCTTTCTTCCTGACTGACAGAATGTCAAATCAGTGGTTTCCTCCATGAAATGACCTTCAGATTGATGCTTTTCTTATCATTTCACTGTCTACCCCAGTTGATAACTTACTGTGTTAGGCCTGGACTCTAACTACAGCTTCATAATTGGTTTCTCTAAACTCAGTTTTCACTTTATTCATTTTATACACTCACACCATAAAACCTTCCCTGAGCACTGCTTTTATAACCACTATCCACTGCCTAACCCAAGGTAAAAATAGCTGTATCTGGTTGCAGGCAACCCATCATCCCTCAAATCAGAATGTATATCCTGTTTTGCTTTTTTCTTTATCAGAAAAGATTATTTCTGTTGGTATTTTGTTGTTGTTTTTTTTAAGATTTTATTTTTGCATACAAGCTGGGGTGCAGGCCAGAGGTGTGGGGTGGTGAGAGGGTTCACCAGAGACAGAGCGGGGAACAGAACAGGAATTTCAACCGAAATACACTGCTGAGGGGAGCAGCAGGAGAGGCAGGAGAGGTCTGCTGCGCCATGTGGGATTCTCCCCTGCCAGGCATCAAACTTGCGCGCAGCTGCAGCCAACAGCTCCACAGCGCTGCACTAACCCACTGCGCCACCAGGAAGGCCCTGTTGTACGTTTTTTAAAATACATACAGATAACTATGGCATATTTAAACAGACACAGATTCATGTACTATAAATTTTTTCATGTATGTATCATAGCCATCTTTCTGTATCAATAATTTCAGAGCTACCTTATTTTTCATTACATGGATATACCACAACCTATTTGACCACTCATGACCATTATGACCGCTTTGTAAACTCTGTTGTGACAAATATCTTCATATGTATGTCTCTGAACATTTGCCCTGGAGATAAATACCTAGAAATCCAACTGCTGTTTTACAGTATGTGCACTTTACATATGACACATATTGCCAAAATGAACTTCAGAAAAACTGTATGAATTCATATTTCTAGCAACAGAGTATGAGTTCCTGTCTTCATAAGCCCTCACCAGCAATATCTTCTTCTTTTTAATATTTGTAAATCTAACAGTTGAAAAAAAAAATCTCATTTGCATTTCAGATTTTTTTTCTGTATTTTTTAGATTATATGTGAGTCTTTTTCTATCTACTTTATTGGTCATTTGTACTTATTATTCCATGACTTTGACCAATTTTCTCATGTTGTTTTTACCTTGTAGAGATATGTTGAAAACATTTTAGCCAGTCTGTCATCTACTTTTTATTTTCTATTTGGTGTGATTTCTTTGTATCCTTTTTTTAGCTAATCCATCACATTATTTCCTATATAGCTTCTGCCTTTGGTGCATACTAAAAACACTATTTTCTAGTATATTTACTAGTTTTTATGTAAAAATCTTTACTCCATCTAGAATCTATTTTTTAGGAGTTTTGGGTTTTTTTTTAATGATTAGACAGTTGTCCTATATCATTTGTCCTAAACACTATCCTTTCCCATGGTCTGTTTCTAGACTTTCTATTCTATTCTGAGCTCTGCTCACCAATAAGAATTTTTCTTTCTGGGGCCTCCCTGGTGGCGCAGCGGTTGAGTGCTGCACTGTGGAGCTGTCGGCAGCGGCGACGCGAGTTCGACGCCCAGCCGGGGTGATTCCCACATGGCGCGGCAGACCTCTCCTGCCTTGCCCGCTGCTCCCCTCAGCAGTGTATTTCTGATCTGCCTGTTCTGCTCCCCACTCTGTCTCTGGTGAGCCCTCTCACTGCCCCACGCCTCTGGCCTGTACCCCAGCTTGTATGTATAAATAAATAAAAAAAATCTTAAAAAAAAAAAAAGAATTTTTCTTTCCAGTAGGACTAGTTTTTTCATTGTCCCCAACAGGTATTATGTCGGTTGCTGGTATATTCATACTGTTGCCCTTACCTGGAATATCCTCTTACTTTCCCTCCATAGATCCTTCAAAGCAAAACTATTCCCGGGACAAGTAGTAGTAAATAATATTTAAAACAAAAAGTAGTTTGAAAAGAGGGAAGATACTCAAAGGTTCTACAAATCTTTGTGGAGATAAAGAAGTAGGTTAACTTTTCACTGTGGGCTTTGGAAATAAAGAGGTGAAACCAGAGTTGAGTTTGGAAGAGAAAGAAAGAGTTCAACTGCTTTGCTAATAAAGTGAGAGGCATATGGAGGACTTAGTGGCAACAGAGTGAGCAAGGTTTGCAGAGGAAAATTAAGATGATGAGACCAACACCATAATATATATAGATGATATGCATAGTGATAAGTTCCTAATGGAGAAGTGGGAAGTTTACGGGATAAGCCAGCATTAGAATTCAAGTTGCTCGTTTTGCTGCAATGTAAATCCTCTTTATTATCTCACCCTTTACTTATTCTACTCTACACATAAAGGCTTCACCTGGAAGATATTTCATTATCAGGGTCAATGTGGATGGGAATAGGGAAAGGATGCTTGAAACAGTAAGATCATTTTTAATCTGAACTAATTTAGTGAAAGCAAGAGCTCAAAATTAGAATGACCATAAATATATGGATTGTCAGGAATTTAAAATCCTGACAAAGGTAAAAGAATCAGATTTTCTAAAAAACTTCAAAGAATGACACTTTGAACCAAAATGTTAAAGGAAAGGTTCCAGGTAACTAGTGGAGTACACTAGGATAGCCAACACGCAAAACCTTGTAAAAGGAACCAAACTGCATGAAGTTCAGTGGTGACTTGCAGAAGCACCCAGGGTGAGAGGTACCAATTATTCTACTTGTGCAAAAAAACAAGCTTCTCCATTGCTTCTCCACTCTGCATATGTTTCCAAATGGGTCCTCTGATCCCTACCCCACCTAGGGTGCCTTTGGTCACCTCTAACCTCATCAGAAAGCTTCCTCCCAAGATTTTAGGCCTCAGATACCTCCTTTCCAGAACTTCATTTTACTTAAGAATCTGAGTATCAGTTTAATTGTTTAATTAATTTAACTTAATGTCTGAACAACTTTTAATTGTTCTATACTTTTTTCTGTTAACTTCCTAGGTGAATTCAACTACAGATGTCTTGCAGATAAGAACCTGGGGTGGGGTGGGATGGGGTGGGATGGGATGGGATGGAATGAAAAATTAAACCACCCATATCTTAAACATCTTACCTTATACTCAGAGCTTATTAAATTCCTGGTGGGACAATAATGGAAGAAAATGACATAGATGTAAGTTTACAAATGACCCTGGACATTGATAAGTTTTGTAAGTTTTGTAAGTTTACAAATGACCCTGGAACAGAGGAGGAGGAACAGGAATAGAGGAGTAAGGGGAAAAGATGGGTTGATGAAGAATATGATTTGGCTTGAGAAATTTTTTGTTTAAAATGCTCATGAGCCATCCAGGTTATGGTGTGAATAGTATTTGGCCACTACTAGTCAGGAACTCAGAAACAACATCTAGGTTAGTTATAAGAAATTTGAGTTTTGGGGCCTCCCTGGTGGTGCAATGGGTTAAGTGCAGCGCTGTGGAGCAGTCTGCAGCTGCGGCACAAGTTCGAGGCCTGGCTGGGGAGATTCCCACATGGTGCAGCAGACCTCTTCTGCCTTGCCCACTACTCCCCTCAGCAGTGTATTTCAGTCGATCTGCCTGTTCTGCTACCCACTCTGTCTCTGGTGAACCCTCTCACCACCCCACACCTCTGGCCTTCACCACAGCTTGTATGCAAAAATAAATAAATCTTAAAAAAAAAAAAAGAAATTTGAGTTTTTAGACTTATCAGAAATAACTAAAACCAAAAGCATGGTGATGTTATCCATGGACAGTACACAGGAGGAAGAGGAAAGGGAGTTGAGGAGAGAATCTTTGGAAATGCTTTCAGGTAGGGAGATTGTTAAGGAGAGACTAGTTTGGAAAAACAAGTCTACTGCAGTTATAGGCCAACTAGTACTTATAAATACCTGACTGATTAAATGACTCTATTTAAGATCTTCAAATGTTCATTTCAAGCCCTCTTTTCACCTTTCTCTAAATGAGCTGACTCCAAGTTAAAATCATGGTCTTTCAGAAGTGACAGAAAGGGAAGTGTCTAAGCCCCTACAGTGGGAGAAGGATGTTACTTACTGAATCTTCAAAGGACACCCCATTCCACCACTCCTATTTCAAATATGGGAAAGGGAGGAGGATCCAAATATGAGAGAAAGAATATAGAATTCCCACCTCCTCATACCTTAGCACTCTACTCCAGATCAGAACTAGAAGCCAGAACTCCAGAGGCTAGACTAATGCATACAGTAAGTGGTGAAACAGATGGTGTGATTCAGCAGAGAGACTGGTAAATAGGTGTTCCGTGGGTCTATGTTGAATGAAACACCAAGAAACATTTCCTAACCCCAAAGAATTTTTTTTCACTGACTGTCATATTCCATCCCTGAAATTCTGCCATTTGCTGTCTATTCCTTTGGGGAGAAGCCTCAGACTTTCGAAAACTATGTTCCACCAAATACCATGACCTGTGAGATTTTAATAAATAATCTTCCAGAAAAAAAAATGGTTCTCTAATTAAATAAGTTTGGAAAATGTTTTAATATTTATTTCCCTTTGAGATTTTTATAATACATATTAAAACTCTTTTTCAGGCAGAGGCAGTTGAGAGAGCTAGCTAGAAATTCAGGACAGAGGCCAAAGCTAAGAGTCTTTCCAAAAGTGCAGTTGGACAGACCAGCATGACATCCAATTATCCCAAAGAGTAATCTACAGAGTTCAGGGTGGTCAACACTGGGAGATGTACATTGGCAGGACAATACCTTCTGAAGCAAGATGCAAGATCAGTCTCTTAGTATCAGAGAAGGGATCTGGCCTTAAAGAAGCTAAAAACAAAGGCTGTAGCTGCTGGGATGGGTTGACAATGGATTTGCAGTCCTGGACAGGGCTAGGGGCTTTCAGGCAGGCAAAATGAACAGCTTGGTCCTGTTAGGGAAAAATCAAAATAAAAGTGAGACAAGGGAAGGCAGAGACTGGTAGGCAGCATTGTCTCTCAGGGCAGAAAACACATACCCAGGAGTCCCTCCCTCCCTTCTAGGGGCACTGGCTCCAAAATCATGGTGTCAGTAGATAGAGCTAGATTAGTGTATGGAGCTATGGAAGTCAGGGAGAGAAAAGGGGTATGTTACATTCTACAATCTCCAGAGAGTTGTGCTGATTCCAGTAAGTCAGTCAGTCCAGATCCTGTCAAACGTTAGGAGGTAAAGAGTGGGCACCATCCCTAAGATATCCAGTAACACTTTAAGGAAATGTGCTAGAAGAAATGGCTAAAGACCCAAGAGGTCTGAGTGAAACCAAAAGTTTGAGTCGAAAGAAAATGCTCTGGGGGCCTCCCTGGTGGCACAGGATTTAAAGTTTCAGCACTATCAAGCTATCCCCAGCTACTGCAGCATGCGTTTGAGCTCCAGCCAGGGAGCTGACCCACATACCAGAGCAGAACTCTCCTGTCTAGCCTGCTGCTCCCCTTAGCAGTATATTTCAGTAGACCCACCTGTTCTGCTCCCCACTCTGTCTCTGGCGAATCCTCTCACTCCCCGCACCTCTGGTCTACACCACAGTTCTTGTATGCATAAATAAATAAAAATAAATCCTTTTTAAAAGAAAGAAAGAAAATGCTCTGAACTTAGGGTAGGAACAGGGAAGAAGTTGAAGCCTGAGAACAAAAGGCATGCATGAACCCAACTGTAAGGAAATGGGGAAGGCACAGAGATTTAAATTGTCTCTGTCACTTGTATTGGGCTACCTCTAGATTAGCTATTTTGGTTCCACAAAGTTAGCAGATAAGGGGGAACTGCACCTTTGCACAGACACCCTAAGTGCTTTGTCATTTCTTTTAATATGGTTTGTTTCATTTTCTGGTAAAGCCCTATTTCAAGCATAGATCATTGGGAAATCCAGACCAGAAGTTGTCTATGACCAACAGCCACTGAGGAAGTGCCTTGCCTGTATTGACATCAGTGGTCTCCTTTGCATCACCATTTTACATCATTTCTGGGAAGTCTTCTGCTTCCTAAGATATGTGATGGTCATGTCTGAGGACATCACAGCAAACCACAGACCCAAAGGTCCTATACTCCATGTTAAACTCTGCCTATCAGCTATTCTCCTGACACCATGCCCACATACCTAGTACACTGGCAGAAATCTCTCTGCTACCCAATAGCCCCTCTTGGGGTCAAGAGCCTTCATCCCCATCACCCTCTGCTTTTTTTTTTTTTCTTAGACAAAACTATGAAAGAATCAAAGTGTTCTGGGGCTTCCCTGGTGGTGCAATGGGTCAACACTTTGTGGTCCACTCACGTATTAGGATGTGTTTTTTGTCACCAGTATCAGGTGGCCGCTCACGTATTAATACGTGTTCATCTAGTCTCCGGTTTTTCACGCCACAGTGGATTTATTTGGAACTATTAGGAGCTATTTCTTTGATCATACTCAGTCTAGAAGCTTTACACATTGTTTTGGTGAAAGTGTAAGGTGTTTTATGAGAGATATTACAGTTTTTTTAATATCCAATAGTTCAGGAGTTGTGTGTGTTTTATTGAATGCTTATACCATTCATGCGGTGGCACAAAAAATGGCCGACCCCAAGGGTTGGTAAATTTAAAGGGCACCGGCACACAAAGTGTTAAGTCTCAGCACTATGAAGCTATCCGCAGCCACTGCAGCGCAAGTTCAATCCCCAGCCAAGGAGATTCCCATATGGCACAGCAGATCTCTCCTGTCTCACCCACTGTTCCCCTCAGCAGTGTATCTCAAAAGATCTGCCTATTCTGCTCCCCACTCTGTCTCTGGTGAATCCTCTCACCACCCCACACCTCCAACCTACACCTCAGTTCTTGTATGCATAAATAAATAAATCTTTAAAAAAAAAAGAATCAAAGTATTTCTTTAGAAATTCAGCTCATATTTTCAAGGCCCTTTATCTCAAACAAATGGGGTCTCCTTTCTGTCCCTATGAATGGAGGAACAAAGCCTTCTCTCTGTCCCTGCCATAGTCTGGTTCTCAGAAATCAATCCTATAAACTCATTCGTTCTTCCACTTATATGACCAAAATGCTTCACAATCAAACCCATTCTGGAGTCTCTTCATTTTCAATAAGGTCACTAAGACTTAAATCAAGGAAAGGAAATTTGACTTGTGGAACTCTGAGCAATAGCCAATAGGCAGGGCAAATCTTTGTGAGGCAAGACACATTCTTGGTGCCCCTGAAATTACACCACTTGACAGAATAGCCCTTCTCTACTTATTCCATCACCTGACACTCTCAGGATGTCTCCTCTGCCAGCCCAGAGGCCAGGATCCCCTGGACTTAAACCAGCATCCACTTCCATCTGGTCTCCCTTTGAAAGGCGGAAGAGACAATTCTTGTTTACTCAGTAATAATTCACTGTAACAGTCACGTAACAGGTGCCACCAGCTCTAGTACGTGTAGTAAGGACACACCACACCTCTGCTTCATCATGGCTTACTCCTTAGGACACATAAACAGGTTTATTTGGATGGTAGAACTGGGTTTCTTAAGCAGTAAGCCAGAGTTACCAGTGGTGTTTTGACACTTGTAGGTTACACAGGAATGAAGACCTAGAGGTAAAGAACAAAGGCTTTTTTTAATCCTCCCCTAAAGCCAACTGGTATCTTTCCCACATATGCTGTTGCAGTATCTCTATATATAGAATCTAGTATTCTATAAACAGGATGCTCTGGCTAAACATGTCTCAACCAGCATATATGAGGTAAAGAGGGCATCTCCTCATCTTCTCTTCTTTCCCACCCTCCTTCTCTAAATCTCATCAGAGACAGAAGAATTCTGTAAAAATGACAAGGGCCTGGAGTTGGACAGACCTAAAGAGAAATAAATCCTAGCTCAGTCTTTTATTAGCTGCTTGAACTTGTGCAAACATAACTTCTTTGACTTTTAGTTTGTCCAAGTACAAAATGGAGATACAGTATTGATTTGTATTATGGTAATAAAATAAGAAATATACTAAAAGCATCTAATACGTGTCTGGCAGTCCAGGAATGAGAGTTTCTGTTTTCCTCTAACTAGCTTCCATGCACCTGGTACCCTCAAGTTATTTTCTGGCTGGCCAAGGCCAAGGTATTTGTCTAACATAAACTTTCCTTTCCTTTCTTAAACCCTATCAAAAATCCCATTCCTTAGAAAAGCTAATCTAAGGGGCCTCCCTGGTGGTGCAACGGGTTAAGTGCAGCACTATGAAGCTATCTAGAGCCACCTCAGCAGGAGTTTGATCGACTGCCAGGGAGACTCCCACATGGCGCAGCAGACCTCTCCTGCCTCACCCACTGCTCCCCTTAGCAGTGTATTTCAGTCAGTCTGCCTGTTCAGCTCCCCAGTCTGTCTCTGATAAATCCTCTCACCACCCCACACCTCTGGCCTCTACCCCAGTTTGTATGCATAAATAAATAAATCTTTTTAAAAAAAAAGCTAATCTAAGCACACTATTTGAAAGAAAGCAATTCTAATGAAATGAATTCAAGTAAAATATGAATGCTTTGCTGGGCTTCTATATAACTCTGGGGGGGTGTTTCTGCATTTTATATTATTTTTTAATTTATTAATCTTTTCCTTAGGAATTGTGCTTTTGATTTTTTTTAAGATTTATTTATTTATGCATACAAGAGCTGGGGTATAGGCCAGAGGTGGGGGGGGGGGGTAGTGAGAAGATTCACCAGACACAGAGTGGGGAGCAGAATATGCATATCGACTGAAATACACCGCTGAGGGGAGCAACGGACCAGGCAGGAGAGGTCTGCTGCGTCATGTGGGAAGCTCCCTGGCCGGGAATCAGACGTGCTACAGATAGCTTCAGTGCTGAGACTTAACCCCTTGTGCCACCAGGGAGGTCCTGTTTCTGCAGTTTAAAAGGGAGCCTGGAAATTCAAATGGAAGGACTAATGGTGAGGATCTCCTGGTAGACGGAGAATCATCCTGTGCTGACAATGAGAAATCATCAGTTACAGGACATCATCTCATACTGCTGAAAGTAACACCTCAAATCAACAGGTCCAGAATAGAACTTGGGATCCTTGGCTACTCCTTTTACTTTGGCCAGCACACACTACTTCCTTAGCCAGGAAGTTATGGTTTTTTCCCTAGGAGGTTTCCAACACTATTTTAAACTCTGAAATCAGGCAACAACAGGATTTGATTATGGTCAAGCCTAGAAGCAAGTTTTCAGGAGGCCTGTGCCCCACCCCTAAAATCACACCCTACTTTTTTGAATGGTCTCAACAGGCTCAGATTAATATAGGAGGAAGAGTGGGTCTGCTACTTAACTTCTGTCTCAGTGATCAAGGAGAGAGGACCACAAGGGACATTTCTGGGTTTTCCACATACAGGGTCACAGAAAATGATTATTGGGACTAAAAACTGAATATAAACACTTGGCACAATGTAACATGTTGACTATAAATCACAATTAAAATAGGAGTTCTCATTATGAGGTACTCTTATCAGTGTGCACATTCTAATTGGCTTTCTTGGCAAGTGCCCCAGGCTGTGGTCTCAGGAGCCAGATACCCATGAGGGATGAAAGACAGACTGGTAGCTTCAGCAGATGGAGTAAGCCAATGAAGGAAATGAAGATGAAGTCTAGGGTGAGGGATGGGCTGGTCTAGGCAGGATTATCCAATAGCATGTGCTTAAGGAACTGGCAAAACAATTACTTTTATTTATCCAAGTAATCACCACGGGGAAAATCAGAATTTTTTCTGGATTTTACTTATATTTTGCTGAGCTTCCTTATTTTGTTGTTTTTAAGATTTATTTATTTATGCATACTAGAATTGGGGTGTAGGCCAGAGGTGTGGGGTGGTGAGAGGATTCGGCAGAGACAGAGCGGGGAGCAGAACAGGTGGATCAACTGAAGTACACTGCTGAGGGGAGCAGCAGGTGAGACAGGAGAGGTCTGCTGTACCATGTGGGCATCTCCCTGGCTGGCGATTGAACTTGTGCTGCAGTGGCTGCTGATAGCTTCATAGGCTGAGACTTAACCCATTGCACCACCATGGAGGCCCCTTATTTTGTTTTTAATATTGTTCTTGAAATACATGTTGAGGATTTAAATTATGGACATCATGTCCTTTCAATTATTTAGGCTTGTAAAATTCTTAATGTAGCTCCTTGGCTTCAGTAAGAAACAAGGAAGAACAGGTGTTCAAAGTTTCAAGGTCAATATTCATTTCTTCAATGTTCAATAAATATTTCTTAAGGGACTAATGTCAGGTGTTTGCTCAGTTCTGGGACACAGCAGCAAACAAAACAAAATTTGCTATGAGTTCCCAAGCTCAGTCCAGTGAGAAGAGTTGAGAAGATGAGAAGGATTCAAGGCAAAAGGTCCTTATGAAGTAACAGACAAAATTCCATAGCCAGCAATGAATAACCCCCTTTTGGGGGTTACCAGTGGAAGAGATCATGGACAAATAAAGAGATATTCAGAGAGATGACCTGCGTCAGATAACACCCTCATACCCCCTACTTCCTTTGGCAGGGGAGAGAATCACTGTGGTGAACTGAGTTCATCAAGAGCAAGTGACCAGGGATGGACCTCACAGCTAGTGCTGACATGAAGCTACCCCCTTCTCTGCTCACAACCATGAATTACGATATATGCACTGTGAGTTGTATGTGAGATGTGGAAGTCTCCAAAGAAAAAGAAGAACTGAGCTTTTTACTAATAGGAATTCTAGGAAGCACAGAAACGGAAAGCCTAAAAACCACCACCATAAGAAGATGGGTCACCCTCTCACCAACTGTCTGCCCCACCCATCTCTGACATTGCCTGGAAAGGAAAAATATAAGCCTATGTATAACCTCTTGGCACAATGTGATATGCTGGTAGAGCTGGAAAGAGATACACTGAGATGAGCAGGCTAGAGTTGAGCATTACTATACACCCCAGTACAGAGCACCTACCTCATAGCTTACATGGCATATAATATGTGATAGTAAGAGTTAGCTACCCTTCATCATCTCTGGCAAATAGCACCTGCCATGGGATATGTGGGTGCTCTGTTACAAAAGAATTATCCTCCCTTCATGTTGAACAAAGGAAAGAAATTGGACGGGTCTAGAATTCCAAAACAAACTGATGAGTACAGAGTTTAAGAACAATGGGTTTACTATCATTTAAAATTCTTTATCAATACTATATTAATAGGTCAATTCTCTATCAACACTGTACCAATTCTGTGTGGAAATATCTGCTACAGTCACTTCATGTGTTTTTTGAACACAGAACTTATTCTAAACTAACAATGGCCCCTTCAAAGCAGTCCCCATGCTAGGAGCCACTTAAGACTCAAAAACAAGAGGAGAAGCTGTACTGATCAGTACAGCAGTCTCATCACTCAGCATCAAGCAGTGAGTTTTCATCCCAAAATGCTTTATACAGCATATTCATTCCACAGCTTAGTAACTGGAGGACTTTTTAAAAAAAAAGATTTATTTTTCATTTATTTATGCATACAAGAACTGGGATATAGGCCATAGATGTAAGGGGTGAGAGAGTCCACGAGAGACAGGGTGGGGAGCAGAACAGGTGGATCTACTGAAATATACTGCTGAGGGGAGCAGATGGTGAGACAGGTCTGCTGTGCCATGTGGGTCATCTCCCTGGCTGGGGAGCAAACTCATACTGCAGTAGCTGGAGATAGCCTGATAGCGCTGAGACTTTAAACCCTGCACCACCAGGGAGGCCCTAACTGGAGGACTTTGGACTCAGTTCAGATATTAAATTCATTCTCTAAAGTGGAGATATATTATCTCTAGGATATGTATTTAAATATCATATCTTACTTTCAAATGAGGGGAGGGAGAATAAAGACTCCTGCTATCACTCCTTTTTCAATTGGCGTTTGGGATACTACCCAACAGAAATGAAATAGAGTCAAATCTCAACTGCTATCTTATTATCAAAATAAATTCCAGAAGGATCAAAGACTTAAATTTAAAGATTAAATTTAGATTTAAAAATACACACCAAATACTCAAAGAGAATGAGTTACTATTTTTATAATTTTGAGGTAGAGAAACAAGCCTTTCCTGCACATTGGCCTGAGAACAGAAAAACTATAAGGGAAAAGATTATTTTGACACCTAGAAACATAAAACTTCCAGGCAGAAAAAAACACATAAAGTTAAAAGACAAATGACAAACTTGGAACAATTTGCTACTATATATAATAGTCAACATATTAATTCTCACAAATTGTTAAGAAAATATTACTGGGAAAATGTGTAAAGGACATGACTAAGTGATTCAAAGAAAAAATAATAATGTCCAAAATACATTTGAGAATATCCTCAATCTTTAATATTTAATGAACTGTAAACTAAATCATACTTATTGAAAATCATACATATCTATTATTATTCAAAGTATTTTACTTGTATTAACTGATTTATTCCTCATGGATAGGTGCTATCATTAACCCTGTTTTACCAAGATGAAACTGAGGGACAGATAACTAAATGACTTACCCAAGGTCACAAAGCTAGAAAGCGGCTGAGTAAGAATTACGCCCCAGCAGCCTGGCTCCAGAGTCACATTCTCAACTACCTTGTTACAGTGACAAGGCTACATTTCACCTGTCAGGTGGGGAAAATAAAAAACACAGCAACTAGTTACTGATGATGTGGAAAAGCAGACAATCTCATGAGCAGTTCACAGAAGTTAACATTCTTAAGGGTAGTGTGGCTCCAGGAATCAACATTTTTAATGTACTTATGCTTTCACTCACTCAAATCCTTTCTATTTCTTGGAAATCATTCTAAGGAAATAGACAAGTGTGCAAAAATACATACGCTAGGATGTTTATCACAGAATGTATGTAATAAAAAGTCCACCAATTTCCTTTATTCAGCATTTATTTATTGAGCACAGTGTGTACCAGGAATACTTTTCTAAGCACTAAGTATAGAGCACTGGATAAAAGAGAAAAAAAAAGAAATACCTGTCTTCATGGAGTTTATTTTCTAATGAAGGGAGTTAGGTAATAACCAAGAAAAATATGTAGTTTATCAAGTGGTGCTAAATGCTATAAAGAAAAATAAAGGAGAGAAGGAAGATAGGGAAAGAAGGTTTGTTACAATTTAAGGAATTCAGGGAAGGCCACATTAATAACAGACAAGATAAACAGACTAAATATTAAAGAGCAAAATGGTGTTATGGTATATCCACACAGTGAGGTAAAATTCAGCCATCTATTATGTTTTTATTGATGTGAGCAAATGTCTAAAACATAATCAAGATTTCACCACACACACAAAATTTAGCAACTATGTGAGGTAATGTGTGTATTAACCGGATTATAATTATCCTTTAACAATATGGACATACATCAAATCATCATACTGTATACCTTAAATTTATACATTATATGTCAATTGTATACAGTAAAACTGGAACAGAAAGACTGCAAAAGAGAAACAGTGTCAAGGTACGATTCCACTGATACAAATTTATACTTATACGCTTTAAATGAGAAAGAGGAACAGCACATAGAGATTGATAATACCAAGTAAGAGTCCAGGTCCATACAAGTGGTGAAGGTGGAATTTGCTGGTTCTCACCCACTCATTCACCCTCCTACCCACACCTACACTTTGTTCCAGGAAGGATTTAAAGACAGCAAACCCACATAGTCCCTCAAGTTCTTTAACCCTTCCCATCTCCCTTGCCCCTCCCCTTGCTCTTCCCAGAAGTAATAAGGTGATCAAGCCAGCGATTGGCAGTGAAGGGATAAAAGCCTAAAATCAAGGTAACCTGAAGGGGTATAAGAAGTACGGAAGGTAAACCCCATGGATCTGAATGGGATTCCTCTTAGTTCCATAAGAAAAAGATCTTGGGAAGCACTTCCTTCCTATAGATCTGTAAGATTTGAAGCAAGGCAATCTGATTGATTCACATTCCCTAATTCATTTCCTACTAAACCCCGAATGCCTTTCAGGGGAGTCAAGAGCCTGATTGACTCATTCACAGGGATCTGACAAGTCACAGCAGGCCAGAGCTCTACTCAGATACAGAAGTGCTTGCATCTTTCTAGGAGCAGAAAATGACACAAAGCTGAGCCTTTTGCCCCCAAGTTTACCTCTATGCCTGCACCCAATAGGCAGGCCTCTACTGGCTGTGTTAACTCATGCCATACACCCACTGCCTTGCCATGACTAGCCTAGAAATTCACAGACTTCCTCACTAAGATCCCCAAGAGCAGGTCCTTACTAAGAAAGTTGCCCCACGTGACCAGACATACTAGTTTGATTGGACTGATTTTCAATCTGGGCTGAGGTTTTAAACAGGGTATTTGTTCTCAGATATGTGGAAGTAGATTACATCTCGCCTGAACATAAAGCCATAAACAAAAATTGGCATTTCCCAAAGGTGGAATCCATGTTAGTATCATCCTGCTTCTTTAGCCTAAAGGAAGGAGTGGAAGCACCTTCATAGAAAAAAAATTTTTATCAAAATATTTCTCACAGGGCCTCCCTGGTGGCGCAGCCATTAAGCGCTGTGCTGTGGAGCTGTTGGCAGCGGCAACGTAAGTTGATGCCCAGCCCAGGAGATTCCCACATGGCGCGGCAGACCTCTCCCACCTCGCCCGCTGCTCCCCTCAGCAGTGTATTTCCGTCAACCTGCCTGTTCTGCTCCCCACTCTGTCTCTGCTGAACCCTCTTGCCACCCCACTCCTCTGGCCTGTACCCCAGCTTGTATACATAAATAAATAAATCTTAAAAAAAAAAATTTCTCACATACTGTCACCTCTTAGATACCCACCGTAGGTTAGGCCCTGTGTTAAGTGTTTTCATATATAATCAGCAAAAATGACAAAGACTAAAGTACATACAGGTCCTAATGCCCTGCTAACAGTTTAGTAACTAGACTTGAAATGAAAAAGAAATCAGATTCTCCTCAGGGCTGCAATGCAGAAGTTTTACTACACCCAGCCTTCAGAACCCATCGATATTAAAAAACAAATACCCTTCATAACCATCAACCTAATTTATTTTAGTATACATGATGAATATGCCTAATCATTCACTTTGTTAGCATTGCTGACAAGTAATTTTTATGAATACTTTAAATTGAATGAGAAAGCTCCTTTATTACTTTACCATATGTGAATACAGATTAAATGCAAAAGTGAACTACCTAGAGAGGTGAATAATATAAGCAGGGAAAGGGTTGAGATATTTTTAAGGT
Organism: Scalopus aquaticus; assembly: GCA_004024925.1. Taxonomy (NCBI): domain Eukaryota; kingdom Metazoa; phylum Chordata; class Mammalia; order Eulipotyphla; family Talpidae; genus Scalopus; species Scalopus aquaticus. The sequence goes on from PVIJ01001787.1 coordinate 46,301, forward strand.
TGGAAATACAGGGAAGCATGTATTATTTTAAATTTAAGTAAAAGTAATTGTATATGTGTACAATCAATTATGAGGTAATAACACAAGGAACAGAAGGAGAGGCCTGGTAAATGTTTATGCCTATGATTAAGTACTTTCAACTTATAAATTCTTTGTAATCTTGTGACATATATTCTTTTTTATGTACCCACTTCATATTAATCAACTAGTTTTATTAAAAACTGATGCTCACTAAAGAGAGTTTAGGGGGAAAAAAAGTGGAGTCTGGGCATAACAAACACAGGTATATCTCATTTTATTGCTCTTCACTTTATTGAGCTTCACAGATAATGCATTTCTTATGAATTGAAGGTCTGTGACAAACCCAGCTGAAGCAATTCTACTGGAGTTATTTTTCAAACAGCATATACTCACCTTAATGCCTCTATGTCACATTTAATTAAGGTATGTATGCTGGTGTTTTGGACATAAAGTTATTGCACACTTAATAGCCTGCAGTATTAACGTAACTTTTATGTGCACTGAAAAACCAAAGAATGTGTGTGACTCACTTTATTGTGATATTAGTTTTACTGAGGTGGTCTAGGACCAAACCTACACTATTTCTGAGCTGTGCATATATGAGCATGCCACCAACACTATTCAGCATCTATCAGTGTATATATGTGAAGGTGTGCTATCTGTCCCATTCTTTCTAATAGCTGTATAATATGGCAATACCCACCAAAATTTACTCAACTAATACATAATCAATATGTAATAAGATGTATCTTTGCTTCACTCCCACCCGATTCTTTTTTTTTTTTTTAACTTTGTTTTTAAATTGAGGTAACGGTTTACAACATAGTGTAACCGGGCTGAGGCCAAAGTTCAGTAAAGGTGGTGCCCTCTGGAGGGGGTTTGCTGATGAGAATAAATAGCCCCAGGGGAAAATGCTAAGTCTGCAGTTTGGGGTAGAGATTCTGATGAGAAATAAAAGGGACTGAAGGAGAAGGGGAATTCAGTCACCATGATGGAGGAACAGAAATAGTTGCCATGCTGAAGGAATAGAGGACTGAGTCGCCATGATATGGAAAAAGGAGGAGGAGCAGTTGCCATGATGTAGGAAGGGAAGAGGCAGAAAATGAAGCTGTGAAGACTGAGAGTTTGGAAATTAGACGCCAGAAGCTTTTGAGCCGCCAGGATACAGATTGAGAGTTTTTGGAATCTTCAGTGACTTTGGGGCCAGCGACTTTGGACGCTTTGCAAGTAGCCGAGCGACGCAAACAGCTCCCAGTTTTGTTTTTACTGCAGCCGAAGGAAGAAAGCAGAGGCCCGAAGCAGGCACCTTCCTAAAATGAATGAGTGCAGTCTGTTGGGCCTTCTGGCTGCTGTAGTTGCTGTTTACAGTGTTGTTGGCCTGGTGCTGCACTGGGGCACTGGGGCAGTTCCGGGAGCATCTCCAGTTGTGTTCTGTGTCGTCCTCGTGAGTTGGAACCTGGCCTACAGTCTGATTGCTGCATGTCTGCAGAAGAAGGAAGATGCCATCTTGGAAATGTGGCCTATTGTTTGGAAGAAGAGCTCCACATCAACAGTGGCGGAAAGAGGCCACCTTTGTTACTTTTCTGGGACTTAAAAGAACTGACATTGCTTTAAGTAAGGTAAATGGCCATATGTTGACTTTAGTAATTTTTTGCTTTTTCCTATTTGTTAAATAAATCTCACTGTTATTGTTCCCGAAGCCTGAGTGGTCTTGCAATTGTGTGCGCAGGTGCAGAACCAAGATAGTAACCAGTAAGCAATTGGGGCATTGCCTTTGGCCAATTTTGAAGCCCCATTTGCCCTCTATCAATAGTTTATGATTCAGAGGCATATGATCTCCCCCCTCAGGTGTTGTTAGCACACCACACCCACCACCACACACCCAGAGTCCTCCACCACAGTCCACTGTCCTCTCTCCCCAACTTTGTTCTCTCCAGTCTCCCTCTGGTTGCTTTAGTTCCACAGTCAGAGTTCTAGGATTTGCTACTGATTTGACTTTATCTGACCCTTTGTCTTGTTTCTCTATGTTCCACATATATGTGACATATGTGTATCACCATCTGGTATCTGTATTTCTATGTGACACCATCTCTATGTAACACCATCTGGTATTTGTATTTCTCCTTCTGACTTATTTCATTTAGTACACCAATCCCCTCCAATTCCATCCATCTTGTTACAAATGGCAAGAGTTTACCTTTTTAACAGCAGAGTATAATTCCACTGTGTATATATACCATATCTTCCTGCCCCACTCATCTGTTTTGGGGCACTTAGTTTGTTTCCATAGCTTAGCTATAATAGTGCTGCAAGAACATAGCAGTGTATATTTCCCTTCAAATTAGTATTTTTGTATTCTTTTAGCAGATACCAAGAAGTGAAATTGCTGGGTCCATTTTTAGTATTTTGAGAAACCTCCACACTGCTTTCCATAGGGATTGGGATCAGTCTATAGTGTAAGACGGTTCCTTTTTCTCCATATGCTCACCAGCACTTACTGTTTTCGATCTTTTGTTTTTTGTTTTTTTTTTTTAAGATTTATTTATTTATGCATACAAGCTGGGATGTAGGCCAGAGGTGTGGAGGAGGGGGGTGAGAGGATTCACCAGAGACAAGAGTACAGTACAGGCAGACTGACTGAAATACACTGCTAAGGGGTGCAGAGGGAAAGACAGGAGAGGTCTGCTGCGCCATGTGGGAAGCTCCCTGGCCAGGAATCGAACTCATGCTGCGGTGGCTCTGGATAGCTTCATAGTGTTGTGACTTAACCCCTTGTGCCACCAGGGAGGCCTCGTTTTTGGTCTTTTGATATAAGCCATTTTAACAGGCATGAAGTAGCATCACATTGTGGTTATGATTTGTATTTTCCAGTAAGGGATGATGAGCATGTTTTTTTGTTTTTGTTTTTTATTTATACATACAAGTTGGGGTACAGGCCAGAGGCATGGGGCGGAGAGAGGGTCCACCAGAGACAGCGGGGAGCAGAACAGGCAGATCAGAAATACACTGCTGAGGGGAGCAGCAGGCAAGGCAGGAGAGGTCTGCCGCGCCATGTGGGATTCTCCCCGGCCGGGCGTCGCTGCTGCCAACAGCTCCACAGCGCAGCACTTAACCGCTGCGCCACCAGGGAGGCCTGATGAGCATGTTTTTTAATGTGCCTGTTAGTCATCTGTATGTCTTCTCTAGTATTTTTCAAGCAAAGAATACATGCTGCTTTTGCAATAATGCTATTGCACACTTAATAAACTACAGTTAAAAACTCCGCATACCAATTTTGCATATTTTTCCCTGAACAAAAATGTTCAGATTTCACTCTTTATTTGCTTTGGTTTGAGTTTAATAGCATTTCACTTCAGCTCATTTCTACTGGCTGTATATTGGCTTTGTCATTGTCAAAGGGAGTCACCAAAGTCATCATCACCAAGATGATGACCAAGGAAACACAAGAAATGCACATCATCTCCTGAAAATTACAGTCACCCTTTACTCAATTATTCTCATAAAATGGCTTATCAGAGGCCTCCCTGTGGCGCAAGGGGTTAAGTCTCAGTACTATGAAGCTATCCACAGCCACTGCAACACAAGTTCGATCCCAGGCGAGGGAGCTTCCCACATAGCACAGCAGACCTCTCCTGTCTGGCCCACTGCTCCCCTCAGCAGTTGTATTTCAGTCAATCTGTCTGTTATGCTCCCCACTCTGTCTCTGTGAATTCTCTCACCACCCCCACACCTCTGGCCTACACCACAGCTCTTGTATGCATAAATAAATAAATCTTTTTAAAAATGGCTTATCAATGGGAGGGGAGGATAAGGGCACAAAATGGAATAGAAAAGAACACAAGAGACCATGGAGATGGATCACGGGTGAATTGTTGGTGGGCTACCCAAGGGGAATACAAAATGTAAAAGACATAAATAACAATAAAAATATATATTATAAAAAATAAATAAAAATAAAATGCCCAAAATTAAAAAAAATGGCTTATCAATAATATACCTTTTACTGTGTTTAACTCTAAAGAAATAAAAGATACATACTTTTATCACCTAATTTTTTTAAAAAATCACCTTTCACTTTAGTGTCTCTGGTTCTGCTATTCTAGTTCTTTTAGACAGAGCACAGTGAGAAGAATGAGCGAAGATCCTAGATACAACACGATTCAAACCTCAGTTCTGCCATGTCCAAGTTTACCACCTCTCATAGCCTCCGGTTTGTCATCTATAAAGTAAGGGCAACACCCTCTATCTCCTACACAAGTAGAATCACAACACAGGGTGAAAATTCTGTTGAACTAGCACTGGCTGGAGAAGTTAAAGAACAGCTTAGCAAAGTGGTAAAGGGCAAGAAGGAATCTGAAAGTTGACAAGAGGAAGGGTTCTTCTAGAAGAGGCAATCACATATGCAAAGAATAAGAGTTGTACAAAACCACAGTGCACCAATACAGGTACTGACAAGAAGGTAAAAGGCAACTGAGACAAGTACTGATTGCATGCCTCTGTCCCAGACACTGAAGATACAAACATGAGCAAGAAGATTCCTGCCCTCCTGAACTTACCTAGTAGGAAAGACAAACTAGTTAATAGTAGCAAAAAATACTAGTATATGGAAGCAAAGAGTACTAAGGTAGGAAGTAACAAGGAATTTCTTTGGATAGAGTGGCCAGAAAAGATCTCTCAGAAGAAACAGTGCTTAACTGACATGTAAAGGCAAGGCATAGTTAATAAGCTGAAGAACAGCATAAAGAGTATTCCAGAGGCCATAGCACTTCAAAGGCCTGAAAGTCAACGAGCTGAAAGAAAAGGTCAAAGAACTGCCTTTTGTCTCTGTCAAGGGTGCCTTCAGGAGGTAAAAAGAGGGGTTTAGGATGAGACCTAAAAAACAGACAAGAACCAGATCTTGCTGGGCCTTACAGGCCACAATTTGGGCAAAATTGCACAAGACTTTATTCCAAATTGAGATATTTAGACTTGACTGTATATGTTAACAGGAACACAACAGAAGAATCTGAAAAGGAGAGACATGAAGCTGGGTAGTTATGAAAGGATAGTAGAAGCAGTGTGGAGAATGACCACCGCAGGGAGTGAAGGCAGCTTGGAAATCTGATGAAGATGGCCTACACCAGGGCATGGTCATATACACAGGAAACAAAGGCACCCCAAAGACAAAGCTGAAATGCAACTGTCTTCAACATCTACATTTTAGTCTGCTTTCTGAGTCCAAAGTCAAAGTCCCTTTCGTTCCAAAGTTCTCTTAACTCCTGGAGGGGGACCTGCCTGGGACAGTCATTAAGGCCCTCTACCTCATCTGGGCTCTGCTCCTACTGGCAACAAAATGAGGTGCCAGTGCAAAAGAGACAATTATTCATTTTCTCCACTGGGTGAGAGATGACAGACAAAGGTACCTAGAGCCTTAGGATACAAGTAAAGTGTTCAAATCTCCTTCCTGCTCAGGGGTTAGCAGAGTCTTCTAAGTCACAATTTCACGAAATATGGTCTGTGGTGATGAATAATGTCAGAAATGTCACAGATTCAGGCTGGGCAAAGTCTTGGGAAGTCAATCAAAAATGCAGATTCCTAGTTATCACCCCATATCGACTAAATCTGAATAGCTACGAGTGGAGATCAGAAATCTGCATTTTAAATAAGCATCCACCCCCTTGCCTCCCACTTCTACCCACCCCCCCATGGGTAATTCTGAGGCAAGGAAGTTTTCAAATCAAAACTCTAGGAACAGTGCTAATGAAGGAAGGCCCTCACTTCAAGATGGCTAGCAAAGTCAAAATTATTAGAGTATGTAAAGCTGGAGTAACCTAGAAAGAAGAGTCAAAGTGGGGGCCTCCCTGGTGGCACAACGGGTTAAGTGCAGCACTGCGAAGCTATCCAGAGCCACTGCAGCATGACTTCGATACCGGCCAAGGAGATTGCCACATGATGCAGCAGACCTCTCCGTCCGTGCCCGCTGCTCCTCTCAGCACAGTACTTCAGTCGATCTGCCTGTTCTGCTCCCCACTCTGTCTCTGGTGAATCCTCTCACAACCCACATCTCTGGCCTCTACCCAGCTTGTATGAATAAATAAATAAATCTTAAAAAAAAAGAAAGAAGAGTTAAAATGGATTATGAGGGCCTCCCTGGTGGCGCAATGGGTTAAGCGCAGCACTATGAAGCTATCCAGAGCCACTGCAGCACGAGTTCAATCCCAGGCCAGGGAGATTCCCACATGGCACAGCAGACCTCCCCTGCCTCGCCCGCTGCTCCCCTCAACAGTGTATTTCAGCCAATCTGCCTGTTCTTGTTCTGCTCCCCACTCTGTCTCTGGTGAATCCTCTCACCACCCCCACACCTCTAGCCTACACACCAGTTTGTATGCATAAATAAGTAAATCTTTTTTAAAAAGCTGATCATGAAATTTCAAGGCCACAAAGCAAAAGACCAAAAGCAGAACATCAGAGCATGGGGCTTAGGATGCAGAGCAGTCAAACCAAAGACAAGCAACACTCTTGGGGACATCACAAGGGTCATGCCCTCTGACTCTTCATCTGGTTATCCGAGTCCTGGGAGGGGAGCAGAGATGTCTCACCTCACACGGTCAGGTGAACAGGATTCAGATTGCCCAATATGTGCACTCCAACCACTTTCAAAAGACAGCACACCCCTCCTCAGTAAGGAACATTTCAATCCCCAAGATTTTCTCACAGCACCCATCATGACATCAGAGAAAAAAATACAGAACACCTTTAAAGGCTAACTAGCACTACTTACCAAGACACACTACTTGGCACATCAGAGCCTCCTAATACTAATATCCTAATACTACCATAAATTCCAGGATCATTCCAGATCAGAAACTTTTAAACCCATTGCCCACACACCTTCATATCCTACCATCTATGCACTTCCACTCTCCCACTGACCCTTACTATATCTTACCAAGAGCCCCACCCTATATTCTATATTCTACTTTTTCCCAAGTCCCTCCCCAAAATTCAGAAAGAAATTTCACAAATTCAGGCTGGGCAGAATTCTGATTTCCTAAGGCTGCTGAGACCAACTCCTATGACTGGAGGAAGTAGCCTGAAGGCATGCTCACACTCTATGAAGGGAGTTCTAGAACTGCTGCCAGTGTCTATATAGGAAACTTTTTCAAAGATGCGCTAGTTGAACCTGGTATACTCAAAAGTATGGAAGACAGGCTCGAGGCAGTCGAAAATGAAGTGGGAGAAAGAAAGGTTAAGGTAGGGTTTCTAGGGATTTAACTTTAAACAGCACATAAAATAACAAAGTAATAAGCAATTAGCTTAAACTCTTGTATGTTAACTACCTGATCCTTCCTATAACCCAAAAGCTGGTTCTAGACTAAAGAGGTGACAATGCTAAAAGACAGTATAGCATACCATAAATAATCCCCCAAGATTATTTATGGCCCTGATACTGAACTGCTTGCCCTGCCCCTTCTTACACTCCACCCACTATCCTGATTCTCTGCGTTTCAGACCTAATGATTCAATTTCCTTTCATCTTTGCCTCACCTCATCCCTCAGGCCTTTTACTTCCTTCTTTGTTAGGATTCCACTCTCAGTTATCCTGCCACCAGCCACTCAGAATAATCTGCCCACCCAGATTCTCAACCTTTAGCCTCAGTATATATGCCCCCTTCATGGACAAATCCCTATCAGGCTAACACTGGTTTCATGAACATCTGAGAGAGACAAGTATATTAGATGTTCATCCCATGGCATAAAGTGTCCTACTAAAGTTGCCAGGAAAATGACGGAAATATGAAGACGGAGGGAGAGGAAGAGAATGAATAAAAAAATTTCTCTGTTTCTTTGTAAATACCTTAGAGTAGGGCAATGCAGTATTCAACACCTCTCCTACCTGAGCTGTATCTGTTGCCCTCATCAGGTTAAATCACACACTTGGATCATGATCATATTGCAGTATCTCAAAGAGCTCTAGGAATTGGCAGTGGTTTACATGAAGTGGCTCACGGGTGTCCGAAGCACCCTGAAACTAACAAAGTCGCACATATTTCCCAAACATTTTTAAAACTGAAAAGGCTCCTGTATTCTCCTTGCTCTGTGCACTCTGCTATTGCTGTGATAAGGCTTATAAGACCTTTTCTGGCTTTTTTTTTTAATTGTAAGATGGTGTTAACTATATGGTTATAGGTTGGAATCCTGAATTATCAATTATATCCTACAGTCTCTAAAAAGAATAAAATGACCAAGATAAGCTCTTGATGTTTCTTACCTGTTGATGAGGCTGCAGGAAAATTGCCTTTTTGGAGGGGTCATAGAATCCGGAATGCATTGGGAAGCTGAACCTGTGGCTACTACAATGGACATCCACTTAGTTTTAGGTTGTCTTGATTCTGTATGTAGTGATATAGCATTCTGCTGTCATTCTTAGCTGTGGTAAAGGAGGGTCAGCTTTAGTTCAGTGCCTTAGTTTTAAAGTGTTTTGCTTTTTAACAAACTGTACAACTCTTCATTGTCAGCAAAACAAAGAACCACTGTATCAGTGAACGTTCAAGAATCTTCTGTACTAAACACAATTTTCAACATTTTGTTATTTTTGTATGTTTAGAATGCTGATGTTTTTGAAGTTAAATAAAGAATATTATGTCTTTTAAAAAATAGATGGTTTGTCCCAGTAAACACTGGAATCACCAAAGATGATGGAATAAGAATGACCATGAGTTACAGCCAAATGTCTAGACCTCACCCTGACATTCTAAGTTATACATTCTTAGCCCTCAGGTGATATTTCTGGTTCTCCATTCCCACTAACTACCACCCCCAACATCAAGGGATCCTTCTAGCCCACAGTAACTAGGACTATGAATACATGGTAAGTAAGACATAGGGTTTGCCTACAGAACTTACTGTCTAGTGAAGGAGACAATTAGGTAATTACAATAAACACAATAATTAAAGTCAAGACACACGGAGTATTAAGATTGAGAAAGCTACTCAGTTACACCTAAGAGGAAACTTGAAGGATAAATAGAAGTACCCAGACAGTAGCAGGGCATTTGGGGAAGAGTATTCTAGACAGACAGAATAGCATATTCAAAGGTTTTTTTTTTTTTTTTTTTTTTTTTTTTATATTCAAAGGTTTTGAAGCAAGAAAACACATCTGAAGAGATGGGAATCCCCTGGGTGGGGGGGTTGAAGGGAGGAGACCAAGGTAAAGTGTATATTGAGCAGATGATGCTGGAATGACTAAGAAGACATATGAAGCTGCTGTTTTGTTCACTTAACAAATATTCGCTGAGCGCCTACAATGTGCCAGGCATTGTCCTTGGTGTTAGGAATGTAACAGTGCTCTCGAGGAATTTAAATTCTAATTGTAGGTAACCATAAACTAGTGAGAATAAACCAGAAAAATGCCAAATATTGATATGTGCTATATACAAAGGATTAAAATAAAGTGATATTATAGAAAGTATATATAATCATCATGCCCACCCAGATTCTCAACCTTTAACCTCAGTATATATGCCCCCTTCATGGTCAAATCCCTATCAGGCTAACACTGGTTTTATGAATGTCTGAGAGAGGCAAGTATATTAGATGTTCATCCCATGGCACAACGTGTCCTAGTAAGTTGCCAGGAAAATGGTGGAAGTATGAAGACGGTGAGGAGAAAAAAAGGAGGGAAAGAAAGAGAATGATCATTACATAATCATGAGATGTCCTGACAGATGACATTTAAAAGCAGGTATCTCAATAAAAAGGAACCAGCTATTCAAAGATCAAAGATAAAACATTCTATGGTGGAAAACATACTATAGCAAAAGCCCAGTGAAATTATTATTGTGGGCCTCCCTGGTGGCACAATGGGTTAAGTCGCAGCACTATGACGCTATTCAGAGCCAGTGCAGCATGAGTTCGATTCCCGGCCAGCGAGATACCCACATGGTGCAACAGACCTCTCCTGTCTCGCCCGCTGCTCCCCTCCCCAGTGTTTTCAGTCAATCTGCCAGTCCTGCTCCCAACTCTGCCTCTGGTGAATCCTCTCACCCCCTGCCCCAAGACATACCTCTCTCGCCTACACTTCAGCTTGGATGCATAAATACGTAAATTTTTTTAAAAAGTCTATTAAAAAAATTACTGAGATTTGTTTTAAGCAGGGGGTTAAAATCAATCATTCTTACATTTCATAAAGATCACTCTGTCTTCAATGTAGAGAAAGGAATGGAAGCAGAAACAAAAGTGAAATATGTAGACTAAAATGAAGAAGTTGATTGAGAAGATAACAGCTAAATTCACACAGTACTTACTAGGCACCCACCTACTGTTCTAAGCATTTTATCACATTAATTCATTTAATACACACAAATGCTCTATTTTATAAATTAGGAAACTCAGAGGGGAGTGGCTATCATGAAGGGAAGAAAGTCAATGGACTAAAGAAATATTGTGGACAAGTCCTATTGATAGGCTGGTTGTCAGCTATTGGAAGGGAAGGGAGGACTGAAGTGACTACATTTGAGCTTAGCAGCTGTGTGGGTGGTAGTTTTGTTTACAAAATGACAGTGCACTGGGGGAGGAGTAAGTAGGAAAGAGGAGGATGCCTTTTTTTCAAGCCTGCAAAACATCCCAATGGAGTTGTCCAAATAAGCAACTTGATATTCTAGCTAGAGACAGATTCAAGCATCACACATGGGTAGATGGTAACAGAAATTGTCATACAGGTTGAGATCACCCAGAAAGAATATGAAGGAAAAAAAAAAGGTCTAGAAATAGAATGTTGACATTTAAAAAACAAGGATCACTTGCCTGTTCTGCTCCCCACTCTGTCTGCTGAACCCTCTCGCCACCCCACATCTGGCCTGTACCCCAGCTTGTACGTATAAATAAATAAATCTTTAAAAAAAAAAAAAAACAAAAAACCAAGGATCACTTTAATAACAAGAAACTGAAAGTATCTTAATGTCAATCCATAGGCAATTAGCTAAATAAAATACAGTGTATCAAGTCTATGAAATATTCTACAGCAACCAAAAAGAATGACATATATCTTTATGTACAAACATGGAATACTGTCATGACATATTACTGATTCAAAGAAAGAAATACCAGGATACATATGTAACCCCATTTTGTGTATATAAACAAAACAGAAAATAATGCTTTAGTTTCTGAGTTCATACATATGTAATTAAACACACATAAAAAAAGTCTGGAAATTACATTCCAAACCATTTTTACCTCTGGGAAATAGAGAAAGAATTAAAATGGGGACGAAGAGGAGCAGGAGTAGTCAAAATAATATCTACAACATTTTAATTCTTTTTAGATTATATTAAGTTCTCTGTAAAAATAAAGATCAACTTTTCCCCAAAAATGGAAATATCTGCATCCTCAATTTTGCATAAACCTAAAATTGTCCTAAAAAATACTATTTAAAAAAAAAAAGAGCAAAGGGGTAGTCTACAAAGGACATCCTTTGCTTCAGATACTAAATTTCCTGTTTCTTCCACCCCACACTGGTCTTGATGTTCAGATCTTTTGGGCTTCCCATCTGCCCATATCTGAGATGCTAACACCAAGTCCACTAATTCCATGCCTTACATTGAATCCTTGGCCCCAGCTAACACTGGCACCAAACCCCTAACCTGGGCCACAGCATAGTCCTAAACAAACATGGGAGAAAGAGTACAGAGACAGTTTCAAGGACAGGGATCAGGTAGCCTTGCTGGCCAGCAGAAATCTCAAACGGGTAAGGTATTAGAAGGTATCTGAAGATCTGGAAGCAGCTCTGTAGTACTGGTGAATGGGACTGGAGGAAAGTGGGAGAAAGTCATGAGGGTAGTAGTACGGGGTGAGAAGAACAAGCCAGTTCTATTTATAATGATTCTAAGTGCTGTAATAGGAACGAAACCGAATTTACAGCAAAGTGACTGAGAAAGCTGAATCCTATGAAGGGGCGGAGGGAAGAGTATTGTGCGAGAGTGTCTTCTTGGGGTAGCTAGAAGAGTCACTTCACATCAACAAGCAGCAATTCTGAAGGTTTATAAAGGTTTAGAAGCTGGAGCAGCAGAAAGTAACCAGGGATTTAGCTCCTTCCTAAAAAGAGGCTGTACAAATGAGGGGAGACGATACTGAAGTCTTTCTTCCTCAATAAACCAAACACAAAGGGATCAGGCAGGCCTTTACTGGCTGTGTTCTCAACTTTCAACTTTCTGAGAATGAAAGACAACAGATTTGGTCTATATGTTTTCCTGGTTACCCAAAAAAAGAGACTGTCTTGGCCCTACCCAATAGCTGATTCATCATCAATTAGTCTGTATCACAGCTTGTGGAGCCTCACATCTCACACAGTCACATACCAGAGGGCCCTGGAAAGAAAACAACCTGGTGTGAGCTGTCAAAATGCTCTCAGTACCTGACCTCGCCCTCTGGAATAGGTTTCATTTCAAAACCGAAAGGGAATGAGTAGCTGGGGAAATCCAAAGATCAACAGAGTCAGGAACAGGTGGCTCCCAGCAGAAAAGGATCCCAGGTTGGAACTCGAAACAGAAACCAGACCACTGATAAGGCACGAGTTTATGATGTCTGTCTCCAAGCCTTCAGACGCCATGTGTATGTTTTCCAATATTTACTACAGGGCATGACCATGTTTATTCAACTTCTGACAACTAAATATCTAATTCTCCAAGTGCCTGATCAACTTTTTGGTTTTATTCAGCTTTAGAGCTTTGTGATAACACCAATAACAGATACCAGGGGAATTCTGAATTTTGCAGTCCTTCAAATGGCCCACATTTTAATCTTAATTAATTTTATCACCTCTCCTTCCTTCTTCAACTCCCCACAAGCCTTGGCAAAATTCCCGTCTCACTAAAAAAAATTCCAAGTTGTTCACCTTGGTTCTTTCAATTACACCAATATTCAATACATTAAAAAGTCTAGTTCCTCTAAGGAGTCAGGTTATTTGCTTGAGATTCATTTTTGACTAGCTGTGTGACCTTGGGCAAGTCACTTCACCTTTCTGGGTTCACTTTCCTCATCTGTAAAATAAGGAAGTTGGAAACAAATGGAAAGAAAACTTCCTTGTCCAATAAAACTTCCTTGAATTGAGAAAAAAACTTAGGTTTTTAAGGCTACAAGTTTCATCAAGTGGCAAGCAGTTATCTTAAAAAGAGATATGCCTAAGCATAAAGAAAAAATTTGCAAATTCCAGAGAGAAAAGTTATTACTTAAGAAAGAAAGAGTCTTAGTGGGGACCTCCCTGGTGGCGCAAAGGGTTAAGTCTCACCACTATGAAGCTATCGGCACTGCTGCACGGCAGGCACTGCTGCACGATACCGGGCCAGGGAGCTAACCCACATGGCGCAGCAGACCTCTCCAGTCTCATCCACTGCTCCCCTCAGCAGTATATTTCAGTCAATCTGCCTGTTCTGCTCCCCACTCTGTCTCTGGTGAATCCTGTCACCCCACCACACCTCTGGCCTACACCCCAGTTCTTGTACACATAAATAAATCTGAAAATAAAAAGAATCTAGTCACTGGACCTCTCATCAGTATCACTAGAAACTAAAGACAGTAGAACTACTATTCTAGATTCGTAAACACAATCAAGACATTATTCATATATGAATGTTTATACACACACACACGCAATTATATATATATAAGTAATTGGACATTTAAGGAACTAGAATGTACTTTTCATGCCCTTTTTCTAACAAATTAAAGAAATGTTCTAGTTAATTAACATTTAAAGTTCGAATAAAGCTGGGAAAAACAGGGGCCTCCCTGGTGGCGCAGCGGTTGAGCGCTGTGCTGTGGAGCTGTCGGCAGCAGCTACGCGAGTTCGATGCCCAGCCGGGGAGATTCCCACATGGTGGGGCAGACCTCTCCTGCCTCGCCCGCTGCTCTCCTCAGCAGTGTATTTCTGATCTGCCTGTTCTGCTCCCCACTCTGTCTCTGGTGAGCCCTCTCGCCGCCCCGCGCCTCTGGCCTGTACCCCAGCTTGTATGTATAAACAAATAAATCTTTAAAAAAAAAAGCTGGGAAAAACAAAGTGTACATGAAACATATTTCCCTCTCCCCAAAAAACTTTTAATGAGATTGCACCATGTGAATCTGATGGCCTTTCCAGGCAAACAGAAACTGTCCCATGCATAACCATCCCTGATAGCCTAGGTTTGCGAGTTGTTCATCACCTAGTGGCCTTATGAAGCAAATGCAGTTTTATCAAGTGCCCAGATAACTTCCAGCCATTTTGCGAGTTCTGACAGTTGTACAGAGCAACAGCCTAACATCCTGAAGACTCTAAAAGTAGGAGACTGCAAACCCTCCAGATTCATATGCAACTATATATATTCAGCTCCCAATCCATTCATTCTCCAAGGATGTGAGAAGGGCCCACACTTCGTACCCTAACTAATGGCAAGAAGGGAAGCATAGATTAGATACAAGGTTGTATTTTCAAAGCAGTGAGAAATAAGATTGTTTTTTGCACAGAATACTTTGAATTGACAGAAATTTTGATGTGACTGATACTTCATATAGGAAGACTGTCTTACATATTCACAAGAATGGCCTGTGGAAGATGGATTTTGTTTTTCCTGCCCAGCTCCTGAGATAGGCATAAAACTAAAGAGAAGTTGTCTCAATAAAATTTCAAATCATAAGAAAATAAAATTTTAGTTTTTAAAAAAGATTTCAAATCAATGAAAGAAATAATTTTTCATCACTGAAAGCTATTCAACCATATAATGGGATTCCTCATGAAGTAATCAGCTCCAGGGCAATCTATGCATTCAAAAAGGACGTGATCATCTGTCAAGAGGATGATGGTAAATACTCCTGTAACTGGATGGAGACAAGACTGACTGTATTACCCCAAAGGCTCTTTCCAACTCCAAGAGTTACCATTATAAATAAAACAAAATAAATATCACTAATACTTTCGAGTCCCCGCTGTTGTAGTTTTTTTTTTAAGTTCTGACCACAGAGCACAACTTAGTGGATCTGAGTAAATGTGGACAAACTATTTAACTCTATTGCTTCAGTTTCATTATCTGAATTTAAAACAATAATAATACCTATCTCAGAAATTATTATGAATAGTAGTGATATTAACTTTGTAAAGCATTTAAATACATAGGAAGTATGTAAAACTAGCAGTTTGAAAAGGAAAGGTACCTGGGTTGGAGGGAGTGTTGGAAAGTGAAACATAAATATGCTGCTTGTTTTAGTTATCTGTATTCAACCCTTAACCAAAGCATTCCTGGCTGCTGCTGGCCAGAGGCTAGGTTCCCTTGGCAACCAGCCTCAAAAAGAACTCAAACCTACCTTCTTCAGGAAGGCAGCTCATTCTCTGCCCTAAAATCTGGCATATTCCCAACACAAAGCAGACTTCCTAAGACCTCAAAAACACTGCTTCCCCAAAATTTCAGGTTGAGATGTTATTGTCTTCAAGTCACATAATCAATCACAGAACATCAGCATAGAAGCGACCATCCAGCATAACCCCTTTGTTTAATGAATGAGGACAATAAGGCTAACAAGTGAAGTCCTGGACATGACAAGTTGGTGATGGGGTCAAGACAAATCACAGACCACTTTAATTTTGTAGTCTAAATCTTCCCATTTTTTCAGATGGGAATAAAGAACTGGGCCAAACTACACACTTTACATAGGTATGAGAGGAACAGAAATGACAGAATGTAATAGTTATGAGCATGGACTCTGACTGAAGTCAGACTGCTTATTCAAATCCTACTCTACTACTTACTGTGTGACTTTAAGCAAATTTCCTAATCATTCTTTGATTCTACTACAAAATAAGGTTAAGAGCAACGATCTCATAGGATTATTTTAAGGATTAAATGAGATAATACATGTAAAATGTGAGGCACGTAGAAGTGCTCAATGACCATACAGCTCTGCTTCTCTTCATTACCAGCTGTATTAAGAAACAATCATTATAACAAGAGAGACCAGACAAGTTCCTACTTCTGGTCCAAACAAAAGAAGAACACAGGTGTTTATTTAGCTCCATTTTCTGGCCTTAGTCAGGAAACACCCAATCTCACAACAGGAGACCATAACTAACCCATCACTCATTCATTTTGTTGAATCAACTTGGAGAATAACCAAGGCACATGTTATGGTAATAAGATACTTAAGATCATAAAGGTTAGGTAGGTCCAAACTCAAGTCTGATCTTTACATCTATGCTTACCTCAAATTGGACAAAAATGCAGTTCTTATACAGTGTCTTCCCTTAAACCCTCAATTGTGGTACAATTAATGGTTAAGAACAAGAGCTCTGGAGTTTGCCTGGATGCAAATTCCTGTTCCATCAATTATTTGCTGTATCACTTAGACCAATTACCTTACCTCTCTACATGCCTTTGTTGTTCCATCTGTTAAACGAAGACAACAACTATTTTAATTACAGTAACAGCTGACATTTGATGAGGACTTTCTATGTGCCAAGCACTATGCTAAGCATTTCACATGGCTTACAATATTTAATCATGACAACTTACAAGACAAGTACTATTATTACCCTCATTTTACAAATACAGATAAGGAAGATGAGATATACTTTTCTGATTCAGGACCACATGACTACTAATAGGCACAGCTGAAATGTCAGTGCAGGTCTGACCCCAGAGTCTATGCTACTCAATCCCACATTGCTCCACCTCTTCTAGCAATCGCTTCACGTGGTTGTTATAGTGTTAAAATAAATCAATCCATATAAAATACTTAGTGCTGTGTCTGGTTCATCAAGGTTAGCCACTGCTGTTATTGTCATCATCATCATCATCAATCCTTTGAGCCTCTCTTATGTACCTCCTGAGTTTCAATTTCACCTAAAGAAGAATGGCAGCCGCCATTCATATCAGCTCACTGGGCAGCTTGGGGGTGGGAGGATTAGTGTTTCATTTCTCTCAGGTAATATAGGGGGAAATGAAACCTGCTACTCCACAAAAAGCAACATATTAAATCTTTGCTTTTAAAAATAAAATCTTCATAGCGCTCACTAGAAAAGAAACATGCTTAAGGGCCTCCCTGGTGGTGCAGCTGTTAAGCGCTGCGCTGTGGAGCTGTCGGCAGCGGCGACGCGAGTTCGACACCCAGCCAGGGAGATTCCCACATGGTGCGGAAGACCTCTCCTGCCTCGCCCATTGCTCCCCTCAGCAATGTACTTCAGCAGATCTGCCTGTTCTGCTCCCCACTCTGTCTCTCGTGAATCCTCTCACCCTATCCCACACCTCTGGCCTGCACCTCAGTTCTTCTACACAAAAATAATAAATAATTAAATCTTTTTTAAATAAATTAATAAATTCATTCATTCAATTTCTAGGTGCTAAGCACTATTCTAGGAAATGGCGATATAGCAATAAGGAAAACAAAGTACTAGCCATCATGAACTTCACATTCTAGCAAAGGTAACAAACAATATAGATTCCATAAGATAGTATCTAGCACATAGTAGGCAGCACTCAATAAATACCTTAACAACGAATGAATGAATGAATGAATGAATGAATGAATGAATAGTATCTCAAATAGCAGTAAGTTCTGTGGAGAAAAATAAAGCAGGGAAAGAGATGTAGAAGACAAAGGGCAGGAGGTTTCACTTTAATAGGATGCTCAAGCAATACTTCAGATTAGGTGACAGTTGAAGAGAAACCTGAAGGAGATAATGGAGAAGGCCATACAGATAACTGGAAGATCTAGGCAGAGAAAACAATTACAAAGGTCCAAGATGTAGTAGATTGGCACAACTGTACGATGATCCGAATGGCTAGAGCACAAGGGGAAAGTTGAAGATGATGATGTCAGAGTAATTGTGAGAATGGGTGTTGAAGATCCTATATAGCCTTGTAGACCACTACAAGGGCTTAATTTTTAATCTGGATGGGACCTGGTATATAGGTTTCAGCAGAGGAGTTGGTATGATTCAATATGAACTTAACAGGAGTACTGTAGTTACTTTTAAGATTAGACTGAAGGGACCAAGAACAAAAGGAGAAAAACCATTTACAGGTTATTCCAAGTGTAGAGCAAGGGACGTAGTGAAATGTGTTCAAGCCTAGGCTATGTTTCAAAGTAGAGCTGATAGGACCTGCTGGTGGATTGGATAAGAGAAAAAAAAAAAGTCAGGGAGAGTCCTCTAAATATGCAATACAACTAAAACCAAGAAAGGGAGGAAATGCCAGAGCTGTAGGTTTAAGAGGAGAAATTCCAGAATTGTTTGAATATGTTAAGTTCAAGATACTACCATAACCCCACTGGAGGTATCTGGCAGGCAGCTGGATATGAGAGTCTTGAATTCAGGAAAAGAAAGAAAATCAAGTAACATATACATTTGGAATTGTCAGGATATAAGTGGTATTTTAAAGTCTTGAAAGAGCACCTAGGAAATGAGACCAGACATAGAAGGGATCCACAGACTAATCTGAGTACTTCATCACTGGAAGCTGAAGAGAAGAGGAGGAATCGACCTAAAGGGGAAAAAAAGGGACTGAGAAGGGAGCAGTGAAGTATGAAAAGAACTAGGGTGAAACTAGTATGGTGGGAGTGTGAAATTCTATTGAGAGGTCAAGAAAGAAGATAAATGAGAAATGACTTATGTGCTATTGTCTAATTGTTCATCCCTACTCCACATATGACTTTCTTTTTCTTTTAATCCAGGTAAAATCCCGGTATTGTCCAATGAATAAACATTAGGTTTCTGTTTAATGCAGTTACATCCCTGCCTTAAAAAAACAAAAAGCAGGGCCTCCTCGGTGGCACAGCAGTTGAAAATTGCACTGTGGAGCTGTCGGCAGCGGCGACGCAAGTTCAATGCCCGGCTGGGGAGAATCCCACATGGCATGGCAGACCTCTCCTGCCTCTCCCACTGCTCCCCTCAGCAGTGTGTTTCCATCAATCTGCATGTTCTGTTCCCCACTCTGTCTCTGGTGAACCCTCTCGCCACCCCACGCCTCTGGCCTGTACCCCAGCTTGTATGCATAAATAAATCTTAAAAAAAAAAAAAGCAAAAATCATTGTTCTTAATCTGGACACAATGGATTTTATACAGTGAATAATGTGGAACCAATGCTTTGTCTGGCTGCAGTTATTGTCTCTTTTACAGAGTCCTCAGTCTTGCTTGGACTCAGCAGGTAGGATCACAAAAATGAACTATTTAAATGTATTTCTTTGTTCTACCATAGAGTAATAATTATTCTTATATTCCTTTCCCTCCTGTGTAACTTAAACATCCTACCCAGTTTTAAACAAAAGCCCTATATTTCCACGTTTCCCTTTAAAAGCAATGGCGAACTCAAACCTAAAAGTTGGATGGGAAAGGGATATGATGTGCACCTTCTTTCATTTACTACACAGAAGGTTAACAATCATTTATTAATACGAAGAGTGTGCTTTATTTATATTTGGATGCTATAACCTTAGACATAAGTGTAACTTCTGGTGTCTTCGTCTTAAAAGAGAATTACTACTTCAAAATAAGGACTTTAACATTCTGTGCTTTAGTAAGCATAGTCAAAGTCTCAATCCACACAGCTAAAGCAGTAAAATTCACCAAAAATTGAATCATGCAAACATCTTTCATACCTTCCTAAAGCGCCTACAGCTCCTGAATGAACTATGCTCTCTGCCTTCGATCCTTTGCTCCCTCTACCTGGAATATCCTTCCCTGCTTCCACCTCACAATTTGCTAACTTGGGACTCAGCTTAAACGTCAGCCTTCTGGGATCCCCTCTAAAGCTGAACCAAGGGCCTTTCTCTGAGTTCATATCACCCTCTGATTACTCACATCCTAATACTTTTTTTTTTTTAAAGATTTACTTACTTATACATACAAGCTGGGGTATAGGCCAGAGGTGTAGGGTGGTGAGAGGACTCACCAGAGACAGAGTGGGGAGCAAAACAGGCAGACTGACTGAAGTACACTGCTGAGGGGAGCAGCAGGCAAGGCAGGAGAGGTCTGCTGCGCCATATGGGAATCTCCCTAGCCAGGCATCAAACCGGGCCGCAGTGGCTCTGGATAGCTTCACAGTGCTGCGCTTAAGCCATTGCGCCACCAGGGAGGCCCCTCACAGCCTAATACTTAACATATGAATTCGTTTACTTGTCTGTCTCCCTTTCCAGTTCATAAATACCTTAAGGGCAAGGAGAGGAGTTCATTTATTTTTATAATTTTTGTTTTTGTAACAGAACTGGCTTTATTAAACAACTTAAGAATTGGACAGCATCCCAGCTAGATACTGCTTTATAATCTTAATATCTACAACATATCAAGCAATCATTAATTACTTGTTGAGCAGATGAACGAGATGAAGCCTGACAAGGAGTACCTTAAGTAATTTCTGCAGCGCATTTTCCTCAATAAATCAATTGAACTGAGGCTAACGTTACTTCACTGGTATTTAATCATAGCTGATAGCAGAAATAAAGAAATCTCCCCTACATGGAAACAGAAGGATAAAGAAAGAGAGGTACTGCTCAAGATCAGTGCAGAAGGCGTCATACCAACCGCTCTTCCTTGACAAGACAGCAGCCTATCCTTCCAACACCACAGAACGGGGTGCCGTATCTCCAGATTGGTCTCCACCTTCGTCCCAGTGGTTCTGTTTCTCCTTTTCTTCTCTGCCCTAGTCTTTTCTCTCTTTCTTTTCCTTACCTTTTTTTTCTCACTGTCGACACTTTGTCTTCTGTTCTCCACATTCCTTCGTCCTTACCCTAATTCAGTAGGAGTCGTCATAGGGAATCCATGGGCACTGCTTTGCCCAACTGGGAGAATTCAGGCCAAGGATGTTGCTGTATCTCCTGGTCACTTACATAAAGCACACCAATATATTTCTCTTGTTTCTAAGGAAATCAAGTAGTGACTCTGTAACAGGAGTGTAGGATTACTAGCACATGAGGTCAAATTGTTACTAACCACAAGGTGGGTAACACCTCTTAAAGTTACATTTTGAAGTAGACTGGAAAGTTACTGGGAATTGTTTCCATCAACTTACTATAATTTTAAATAAAAAAGATATGGGAAGCTAAATCTGAAGAGGGAAGAAAAATGGAAACCATGTTTTTAGGCAACATGCTGGTGAGGGAAATTTTAAAAGTTGTAGTATACTTGCTGATGAAAGTTCATTTCAAAAAGAAATGTGGTCCCTACTCTCAGAGAACTTTGAATCTCCATGAAGAATCATTCCTATCACTTCCCAAACCCAGGAACAAGAGGGAAGAGATTCTCTTAAACCAAAAGAATCAGAAACATAATGTAAGTGGATTCGATGTTCTGGGATAGAAAAATAAAAACTGTATGGAAAGGTTTCTGAAAACTTTTTTTTTTTAAAGATTTATTTATTTATACATACAAGCTGGGGTACAGGCCAGAGGCGTGGGGCAGCGAGAGGGTTCACCAGAGACAGAGTGGGGAGCAGAACAGGCAGATCAGAAATACACTGCTGAGGGGAGCAGCAGGCGAGGCAGGAGAGGTCTGCCGCACCATGTGGGATTCTCCCTGGCCGGGCGTCAAACTCGTATCGCGCTCTGCCAACAGCTCCACAGCGCAGCGCTCAACCGCTGCGCCACCAGGGAGGCCACTGAAAACCTTTTTGAGTTTAAAAACCTTTCCATATAAAAAGATAAAGTTACTCCATGTGTCAAAGACAGTGCCACGGGCATCAGAAATCAAGGAAAGGGATAATCCAGAACTAGGTGTCAAGAGGCCAAGCTCAGGCCCTAACAAGCTCTATAACACTGGGCAGGTCACCTCATTCGTCTGATCCAAAGATGGTTCTTTCATAAAATGGGCATAATAGTATCTTCCTGGCAAAGCTGTTTGTGATGATTAAATAAATAATGTGAAATCACTTCGAAAGGTTTTATATAACATGCTAACATGAAGTAAGAGGAAACAAAAATTCTTCCCCTGAATAAAGTATAAACCTTATGGTCCAATTTCCAAAGTCTAAGCCTGACTCTCCTTCCCAACCTCATTAAACCCTTTAACCGACCTGAGATCACTTGAGTAGGAGGGGAAGAGTCATGTGTGAGGCTCCACGTGTGAGGCGGTGTCTATTTAATCAGGTGCTCCATATCTCAGGCACTTCATCCGTAAAATGGGTGGTGTGGAGTTCACTCATACAGCCACAAGATAGTGCAGTTCTGAGGAAGGGAGTGGAGAATTTGCCAAATGTGAGTAAAATATTTACCCCTGCAATAAATAATCAAGATCATCATATATCATCACTCCCGGGACAAATTTGTAAGGGTCTTTAGAGATCATTTAATCTTTTGTTTCACAGATGGGAAAATTGAGGTCCAGATAAAAAACTGGGTTATAGAAGTCTGAAGGCTAGTCAATGGCAGAGCTGGAGTCAAGGACCAGAGCCTTGGATTCCCACAACCAGAGTCTTCTTTACCAGATCACAGACTCACCCAAGGCATCTACTGCCTATACAACACATTACCAATACCAATAATTTAATCAATAACCAAATGTGACTGCCAAAGAGGAAGGCTCAGAACTGGGAAAGGGCTTCACAGAAGATATGAGAAGAGTCCTGGAAGAAATTAAGAAATTATTTCTGACAAAAAAAGCTTAAAATAGGCAATCATGGGTAGAAAGATGATAGATAAAATTTTCTTTATGTAAAATAAATAGTTGGCAGATTCAGGGGAGAGAATGCTATGAATCTAAATAATTTTTAAAGATTTATTTTTATTTTATTTATGCATACAAGAACTGGGGTGTAAGTTAGAAGTGCAGGGGTGAGAGAATTCACCAGAGACAGAGTGGGGAGCAGAATAGGTGGATCTACTGAAATACACTACTGAGGGGAGCAGCAGGTGAGACAGGAGAGGTCTTTTGCACCATATGGGTTAGCACCCTGGCTGGGATTGAACTCAAACTAACTCAAACCCTGTGGCTGGTGATAGCTTGATGGCACTGAGACTTTAACCTCTGTGCCATCAGGGAAGCCCTGGATAATTCTTGATTATATGTAACTTAGTCCTTTTGCTGTATCCTTTTTAACATTTACTAGTATTATTAATTTCCCAATCATCTGTCTATTAAGACAAGACCCTCGACAGAGACTACATCTAGCTCAGTAGTTAAATAGCGGTAGAATAGTCTCTCAATTCAAATAGCCTTGATTTAAATCCTTGTTTTACCACTAAATAACTGTGATAGACTCCTTCGGTGGCTTTTTAGACTTTTAATGGTCTTTTGAGTGAGGCAGCCAGGTACAGGGCAGGCTGGGGGGTTGGGGGGCCGGGAGGCCAGGGGGCCTGGGAGCCAGGAGGCTGGGGGGCTGGGAGGCTGGCAGGCCTCCCAGCTCCCGGCAAATCTTCACTCTCTCGGGCTCTCAGGCGTTCTCTCGTGGCCTCTCTACTATACCCCAAATGGTCCTCTGCGCCACGCTCTGTTCTCTCCTGCCTCTGCTGCTTCTCATTCTGCTTCTTCTTCCACTTCTGCTTATAAGCCCAGTCTCTGGATCAAGTGAGCCCACTCACACAGGCCTACACCCTAGGTCAGGTGCCCACCATCAGGCATGCGTGTAGGCCTGTAGCGGTCTATCCTTGATGGGAGGGCAGAAAAACCTGATGACTCTTTCATTTACCCTACAACCCCTCTACACCTCTGTAAAATAGAAATACCATCACACCCATCTCAAGTGGTTTTGTGAGGATTACATGTGTAATTAATCATACTGGTCACAACATAACAATGGGTTTCTTATCACTTCAGTTTTGATGTGTCTTTTTTAAAATGTAAAGAGAACAGAAATTATCAGAGCATGATGACGTGTAAGGGTAAGTACAGTTTTACTAAAAAATTGTTTGTTAAAAGCTTGTGTGCATATATGTGTGGCTTAGCATGTAAATTTTATTTCTTACAGTAATTTGCTTTTTGAAATGTGAGAGTCACTGAATTAACCCATAGAATAACGCTTTTAACAGTGTCTGGTACATACTAAGCACTTAGTGCTATTATCATCATTATTGCTATATGTACCTACCTATTAAAGTTGTTTGTAGGATTATATAATGTAATGTGAAAGCACTTTGAAAAGTCTAACATATAACATTAATATAAATATAAGGAAGCAAAAAGCCCTGCTGTCCATCTCGGACCCTCACTCAAGTAAAGTTCTGTTTAGGCAATTATTTGTTGCTTGTCTCACAAGTAAGCTGTTACAGGTAACTGTGTCCAAAGACTATGATATATCTAACACTGTTAGGCTCTGTTAATATTTGCAGAGAAATGGAGATCTGGCACAAGGTAAAATTGCTCATTTTTACCTGGCTGGGAGTTGGGGTGGTGAAGACGGAAGTGATGCCCATGGTAGCCGAAGGAAGCAAGTGAGTCATACTGACAAATTGTTTGCTCTCACAGAGCCAGGTAGACTCAAATGCAGACAGACAAGGCAGACTGACAGATACTGGAGCCTTTAGGCACGGCTGAATCACTTCCTTCTCCCTTTCCTCATGCAAACACTTCATAAGGAATAGCATGCGCCTGTTAAAGGTATGGCTCACACCAGGAAAAACTGGGAATCTCCAAATACAATGCGCACCAAAAAGGTTACCTGAGGGGTTCCTTTAAATAGCAAGTTCACCTAAGCCCTAAAATAGCATTTAAAATTCTAAAACGCTGATATACAGAAAAATTTGGAAATGAGCTCACCAATAAGGAAATCGGAAGGTCTGGATTCCATCCTCCACAGTGTGACCCTGAATTAGTCACTTCATCTCTCTGGGCCTAAATGCTTTCATCTGTTAAGAAAGAGAGAGAGAGAGAGAGAGAGAGAGAGAGCGCGCGCGCGCGCACATGGTAATTTCAGAAGATCATTGTAAAAATTAAAGACAGCATGTGGTAAAATGCTTAACACAGGACCTGAGACTGATTAATGCAGAATAAACGTCCCTTTAAACTAAAAGCGAACGCCAATTGTGGTAAACTGAGGGCAAGCTGACCGTGAAAAAGGTCACAGGCATCCTAGTCCTTTCCTGCAAATCGTCTTTTTAAAAAAAAACTCTTTATAACCATTTCTTAGTCTCTCCAGCACAAACACCTGTGCCAGGAAGGCTTAGAAAAAAAGTCATTTCCCGCCTCATCCCTTAAAGCAGTGATCTCTAAATGCTTTGTACTGAGGACCCTAATTACGCACTGGCACTGTCCCCTCCCATTATCCATTATTTAAATCAAAAAGAGAGCGAGACTCGGCATCATGCCATTTTTACACCATTTGCGTTCCGTTTCCAATTAAATGAGGAAAACCATTAAAGTTCGTCCGCCGAGGTTCGAAAAAGCCTGAGGGGTTTTTTATCCCCGACTGGCCAAGGGACGCGCTGGGGGGCGGGGACGGAAAGGGGCGCATTCTAGAGCTTTCGGGCCGACCCCAATTTCTCGTCGGCGACGAATCCAGGCCACGTGTCGCCATTTTGTGTTCGGGAAACATGGCGGCCGCCCCCGTGAGGAGGGGGGCGGAGGGGCCGCCACGTTAGCTGCTTTTCCTTACGGATCCCGAGCAAGTTGCGAGAACGGCCTTCTCTGGCTGACTTAACGCAAGTAAAGAGGAAGGGGCAGAAGTTACAACTGATCCACCAGCGTTCTAAGCGTCCTTTCCTTAACGAGAAGAAGGTGCGGTAACGACACCCGGCAGGAAAGGCCTTCCAAGATGGCGGGGCCCCTTTTGGGGCCGCCCCCGGAACGGGGCGCGGCGACCGCACCAAGCAGGGCTGCAGCGGGGACATAAACGGCGCGGGGAAAACCGCAGTAACTCCCCCAAAGCACTGTTCGGCACCCATTGAATTAATGCGGCCCCCAAGAAACACACTATTGTTCTAAATGTCTGATGAGGTTGTTGTGACTAAAATTAAACTTCAGGAGGTGGGGTTTATGCGGGTTTAGCCGAAAGAAACCGGCAAAATGCAAACAAAGCATTATGTAAACGGACGCCATTCTTTTTAGGACCATGTTCCCAGCGCTTCCCCAAAACAACTAGCACAGCCATGACTCCGGCAGCGGCGGATGGTGGGTTTCGGTTTTTCTCCTCACCGGCCGCCGCTGCGGGATGTGGCAGGGGTGGGGGTGGCGCGGAGCGCCGGGACGCCAGGGACCAAGGAGGCCCACGTGCCCTCCCGCGCGCGCGCGCGCGCGCGCGCCCGTTCCGAAGGCCTCGCCTCGCCGCCCCTCCCCCCCGGAAGACCACGGCTGCCCCTCCCGTCTCCCCCCACCGTTGCGCAGGCGCTCTGACCGCCTCACGCGCATGTTTTAAACCCGCGGCTTCCCAGCTGCCGCCTGCAGTTACCGTCGGGGCTGCCCGCGTCGCTCCGTACCCGATCGCTTTATGCAGGGCCGGGAAATAATGTGTCGTTCTTTTGCACAACACTAACACTAGCCAATACCTGCCGGTGCCGCTAAGATTTACAAAATACATGTCCATTTTAAAACTTTGCCGGACCCACACCTCCTGCCCATCGGGGGCATTCCTTTCAATGTCAGGTTGATAAAAGGTTTTTATTTAAATAGCATGTGAAGGTTGGCGCAATCTTGGGACCTAAAAAAGATGGGTCCTCGCTTTTTTTCAAGGGGTCCTGCGCGGCAAGCACTTCCGGGGTCAGAGGGTACGCGGGGTTGAAAGCGGGCTTCCCGCCCCGCCCAGACCGCCGAGGCTGCCGCCGGAGTCGCCACCGCCGCGCCCTCGCCCACCCGCCCGCCCGCCGCTCCCGGCCCCGCTCGCCCCCTCCGCCGCCGCCGCCAGCTCCTGCGACGACGCCGCGGCCTCCCGCCCGCGCCTGCTCGCTCCCGCGGCCCTCGCTCGCCTCGCGCCGGCAGTTTTGGGCCTACACCTCCCCTCCCCCCGCCAGCCACCAAAGACTTGACCACGTAACGAGCCCAACTCCCCCGAACGCCGCCCGCCGCTCGCCATGGATGCCGGTGTGACTGAAAGTGGACTAAATGTGACTCTCACCATTCGGCTGCTAATGCACGGAAAGGAAGTAGGAAGCATCATTGGAAAGAAAGGGGAGTCGGTTAAGAGGATCCGCGAGGAGAGTGGCGCGCGGATCAACATCTCGGAGGGGAATTGTCCGGAGAGAATCATCACTCTGACCGGCCCCACCAATGCCATCTTTAAGGCCTTCGCTATGATTATCGACAAGCTGGAAGAAGATATCAACAGCTCCATGACCAACAGCACGGCGGCCAGCAGGCCCCCGGTCACCCTGAGGCTCGTGGTGCCGGCCACCCAGTGCGGCTCCCTGATCGGGAAAGGCGGGTGTAAGATCAAAGAGATCCGTGAGAGTACGGGGGCCCAGGTCCAGGTGGCGGGGGATATGCTGCCCAACTCCACCGAGCGGGCCATCACCATTGCTGGCGTGCCGCAGTCCGTCACCGAGTGTGTCAAGCAGATCTGCCTGGTCATGCTGGAGACGCTCTCCCAGTCTCCGCAAGGGAGAGTCATGACCATTCCGTACCAGCCCATGCCGGCCAGCTCTCCAGTGATCTGCGCGGGCGGCCAAGATCGGTGCAGCGACGCTGCGGGCTACCCCCACGCGACCCATGACCTGGAGGGACCACCTCTAGATGCCTACTCGATTCAAGGACAACACACGATTTCTCCGCTCGATCTGGCCAAGCTGAACCAGGTGGCAAGACAACAGTCTCACTTTGCCATGATGCACGGCGGGACCGGATTCGCCGGAATTGACTCCAGCTCTCCAGAGGTGAAAGGCTATTGGGCAAGTTTGGATGCATCCACTCAAACCACCCATGAACTCACCATTCCAAATAACTTAATTGGCTGCATAATCGGGCGCCAAGGCGCCAACATTAATGAGATCCGCCAGATGTCTGGGGCCCAGATCAAAATTGCCAATCCAGTTGAAGGCTCTTCTGGTAGGCAGGTTACTATCACTGGTTCTGCTGCCAGTATTAGTCTGGCCCAGTATCTAATCAATGCCAGGCTTTCTTCTGAGAAGGGCATGGGGTGCAGCTAGAACAGTGTAGGTTCACTCATAACCCCTTTCTGCTGTTTTCCCATGATCCAACTGTGTAATTTCTGGTCAGTGATTCCAGGTTTTAAATAATTTGTAAGTGTTCAGTTTCTACACGACTTTATCATCCGCTAAGAATTTAAAAATCACATTCTCTGTTCAGCTGTTAATGCTGGGATCCATATTTAGTTTTATAAGCTTTCCCCTGTTTTTAGTTTCGTTTTGGGTTTTTTGGCTCATGAATTTTATTTCTGTTTGTCGATAAGAAATGTAAGAGTGGAATGTTAATAAATTTCAGTTTAGTTCTGTAATGTCAAGAATTTAAAAATTAAAAAACGGATTGGTTAAAAAATGCTTCATATTTGAAAAAGCTGGGAATTGCTATCTTAAACTCTTGTTGGTGCTTTTTTTTTCCTCTCCTTTTAGTGTTAGGTGTTTAAAGAGAAGGGTGGGCCCGTCTGTGGTATTCTCTCAAGCTCTTTCACCTATTGGTAAGATTCCATTCTCTGTCCCAACAAAGGAACATGGTAGGGTGGGCCTGCAGAGACGGGGGCTCTCCCAAAGTCCCAGAGTGACCCCTCCAGCTAATTTCCAGAGAGGCCTCTGCTCATTTCTCTGGTAGAAGACCCTTTTTTTTCTTTTTTTTTTTTTTTCCCAGATAAAGTATGCCCATTTCTGTAGGACTCCGGTGAACTGCAGTGTGCCCTCCCATCTAACAGCCTACCCCGACCCCAATCACACAAGGAAAACTCTTAATCCAGAACAAAAAAATGTGGGAGGTGGGAGGGGCCCAGGGGGGTGAGAGGAGGTGGGGGAGGGGAGGGCTGCCCTGGTTGGAGAGGAAAGGACAAGGGGAGGGTTGAGGGCTGGAAAGAGGGCAGTGGCTACTGGGTGGGACAGAGGTGTCTTGGTTGGGAGGTGGGACTGAAGTGGGGGGGGCGCGCGCGGGATGCCACCAGCAGGATGCACGGGTCATTGCAAACATGCACCTGTGGTAAGCGCTCAGGATGTTATCAACACCTGCCAAGTGGCATATCCAGAAACAAAAGCCCAACTTCTAATTCATCAGCTGTGTGCAATGTTTAAAGAAACACCAGGAAATAGTTCTGCCCGAATGGGGCAGTCCTCAGGTGGGAATGTAAGCCCATCACAGACTATGGCCTCTGTCCTCGGTGTTAAAAATAGAGGTTCCTGGGTCTCACCCCAAATCTTTCCAGAAAATTGCTTTTTTAACAGGTTTCAAGAGGTTCTTAGTCCCAGTGATTCTCTTTACCAGTAGATTTAGGAAGATCTTGCTGCACCCTCAAGTCCACATTCGCATTGCGACTAGGTTGAACCTGATGAGAAGAAAAATTCCCTATTAGGCAAAGACACAAACAACAGTACAACATAACCAAGGATTAGGTGCCAAAGTGTAGTTCAAATCCCAGGCACTATGGGAGAGCAAAGAAATTCCTATGGGAGGGAAAGCGTTATCCACGACAAGTATCTGTCGAGGATTATTCTCTGCAGGGTATCTATCAGAGGTACAGATCGGGTTCTGAGAGTCCTCCCAGGTAAGAGGGTTCTGTCATGCCCTTTACACCCACCGTAGGGTCAAGCAAGCAGTGACTGAAAGGAACTCAAATTCAAAAGTCAAATCGGTTCAAATTTGAGTTCTGTCACTTGTGGCTTCAGCAAATTGTTTAACCTCTGTATAAAATGGAGGTGTTAGAAATACAAGACTCGGGGGGCAAGGGGAGGGGATACGAGAGTATGAATATAAAGCAGAATTAGGTTTACAACACATTAAATTTCAATGTACTTTGGGTTGCAAAAAGCCCACATTGGACAGACAAGACATAAGAAGGTAAGGAACAGGATGGCACAGGGATTAAAGTCTCACCACTGGGCTTCCTTGGTGGTGCAAGGGGTTAAGTCTCAGCACTATGAAGCTATTGGCAGCCACTGCAGCATGAGTTTGATCCCGGCAAGGGAGGTAACCCACATGGACCAGCACACCTCTCCTGTCTCGCCCACTGCTCCCCTCGTAGTGGATTTCAGTGGATCTACCTGTTTTGCTCCCCACTCTGTTGCTGGTAAATTCTCTCACTCCCTGCACCTCTGGCCTACACCCCAGGTCTTGTATTCATAAATAAATAAATGTTTAAAAAAAAATACTTAAAATGAGTAAAAAAAAAAAACTTTAAAAAAGAAGGAACAAAACAATGATACATTAAAGGCTAAGAGGAGCGAGTTGAACCAAGGGTTCAGGACAGGGAGGCCTAAAAATGGGTTCAATGTCTTCTGGAAATAATAATAAGTCAGGGTAGGGCAGAAATGGAATAATTAAATTAGCCCTTTAAACAACAAGCCAAATGATTTGTGAGGAATCCCTGAAACTTGCTAGGTAAAGTGGTTTGAATGCCCTAAAAAAAATAGGCCTCAGTTTCCGCACCCTCCCCCTCCCCCATTGAACCCCTCAAACACTGTCAACAATTTGTAAAAGAATGATTTGGATCATAAGGCATAGGATGAACAACAACTTGCAGAGACTAAAGATGAGAATAGCAGAAAACTACAAGCAAGTGGATTGTAATAAAGGTTGAGGAGTGATATCAATAGGAATGCATATTGAAAGGCCAATGCAATAGAGATTGATACTGGGTGTGGAGGCCAGAGAAAGATGTAAGGAGGGGGAGCAATGAATTTAGACATAGTGAGCAACATATCTATGGATAGAAATTTTCAAGTGTAGCTAGAAATAGGAGACAAACTCAAGGGAAGCCAGTACTACACAGGGACAGGTAAACAAAAGTCAGAAATAAGCTTTAGGATTAAGGGACCTAGTCTAATTGTTCACCACTGGATCGCTAGTGCCTGTCACCATACCTGACATAGTCAGGGGCTTGTTAAATATTTGTGGAATGAATATGGAAAAAATAGTGAAGAATAGTCAAAGGAGCAGGAGAAAAACCACGATAGTGCCTTTGAGAGGAGTCAAGGAGGAAAGTTTCAAGGTTGATAGGTTGACAATATGACTGCAGAGAGGTTTAACAGATTTGATTGAACACCTACTATATGCAAAATACTTTGAACTAAAACTTGATATTTTGGTGCAACTGAAAGGTGTGCATTACTTCATAGAATGTGAAATGTGATAAAGGGAATGAGGGGAAAGTGGAAGAAGCCAAAAATATCATTGGAAGCTAAATTACAAATAGCCTCAAATGCCATAGTACAGGATTCAAGTTTTATCATGAAAACAGTGGTCCCCAAACATTTTCTTACTGCACCTTCAGTAAAATATCCTTGGCATATACCCTTATTACACATTTATTTATAAATTAACAAGCAGAATTCTAAACACTACATATGTCAGAAAACACAAAAATCTTAAATGGTAACAGTTAAACAAAATCTAATTTCTAATAGTATTTTTTTACCCCTTGCCCCCCATCATTTTACAGGTCAAGAAGATTCTGGAAGATTATTTCAATGTCATGAGTATCCTTGGGGAACAGGATTTCAGAAAAGAGGTGAAGGGAACCAGGGAAGCAGACTATAGCAGGAGAGGAGGCCCTGGGGGTAGGGGGTGTGTGCAGTGAGGAAGTGGAGACAAGAATGTAGATAGATGAAATTCTTGGTAGGGCAAAGGAGGGAAAGGACAATAAACCAGAGGGGAGAGAATTGGAGAAAGAGGTTTTTTGAAGGGAATCTCATTAAAGGTAGTTAATAAGGAACCAATAAAAAACTGAAAAGGCGACAGGTAAGAAAGGATTGGCTATAAAGAGTCTTGGGGTAGCAAATCTCAGGTGCCAGGTTAGTTTGAATATTAGGATCTTAATTCCCTTTGTTCCTTCTCCTTTGTCCTTCGTCTTTGGGGCAATGTAAATAAGTCCAGTCTCTGTGGACTGCAAACTGGGAATCAATGAGCCCCCTTAGCAGCTGCTATGTTTCTTGTTGTGGCCCTATTCCTACCACCAGCTGTTAAGCACTGAAGGGGACTGAACTGACAAGCACCTGTTGTGTCAGAGCCACCAGAGTTGTCCCACATGTCTGGAAGGCTCGCCTCCCCCCAACCCCCAGGTCCCTCCGTTGCCCAGCTCAACTGTCCACTTACACCACCACCACCACCACTACCGCGTGCTGCTCCCCACTCCAGCCAGCAGTTTGGGCAGTGAATCACCCTCTGGGGTTCATCCCTAAAGCAGCTCCTTACTTATTCTCTGTCACCTGAAAAGTATGCAGTATTTGCCAAGTTTAAGGTTTGTGGGTTGAACCCACCTCCCCCCCTGCTACTCTTGGTGACCCCAAGGAGTGATCCACATACTGCCCAGCATCATTGGGCCTGTCTACCTCCTGCCAATGAGCCAGCACCCAGCCAGACATATAAATAGGCAGTCACCACCAGAGACACTTTTTATAGCCAAGTCCTAAGGTCGCTTTGCCTGGCCTGGCCACCTGAGGGGACTTCCTAAAATTCCAGTCTGACCACATCACTCCCCTGCTTAAAGGTCATCAAGTCCCACTTTTACCCATGATCTACAAAATAAAATCCAAACTTCTCAGACCCCTTAGGATCTGTTACCACCAGTCTGACTAGTATAAAGCCTACTAGTCACTAGTCTCTGCCTTCAGCTTACCATGTAAATTCCCAAAGCCATTCTATTGGGTCTGCTTGCCTTTGGGAAATAATCTTTCCTTCATAATTCTGACCCTGGCTGTTGTCCTCTTCATTAGCTCCCTGGGGTTCTAGGACTCCTAACTGGGGCTCCTCTTGAGCATCAGAATTCTGCAAGAAAAATTCTACTCTGCTGAGACTTGAGAGACCTGAGTTCTAGTCCTGGCTCTGACATCAACTCACTGGTCATCTTGGACAAGCAGCTCCCCTTTCTGGGTCTTAGTCCTCCATCTGAGAAGACTGGGTAAGATGATATCCAGGATTCTTTGGCTGTCTTGAAAAATAATACTGCCTTTGTGGCCCATCCCTGTTTCTGCCTCCTGCCACAGGGCTGACTTCTGACACACAGGCCTTCTGTAAACACTCTAAGATAGAAAAACGGAAGTTAACAAAAAAGTGGCAGTAACAAACCCCAGCTTGGCATTTTGGGTAACTATTCATAGGGGTTTGATTGAAAAGGAAGCAGAAAAGAACTACCAGAAAGATTTGTTCAGAACATCCCTGAGTGTGCTGTCCAACTTCAGGCTTTATGGCAGGGAAGAGAGGACAGTAGAGAGGCAGGCAGAGGGCCACAGTAGTGAATGTTACACAGGTGGAATCAGTCCCCAAAGCAGACCAAAGACCCCTCCCTTTCCTTCCCCTGCTCTCATACCCCAACAGGGAGGGCTCTGTGAGCAGGCCCTGGCTCCCCTGAGTGCCCTCTGAACCCATGTCCACTAAAGTAGGGAGAGGGTGAATATAGACACACATTCTTAAACTTGCCTCCATGTAGAAATCTTCTTCTTCATTTATTACTTCATTTCTACTTCAAAAAGCATTTTTTGGGCTTGCTCAGTGGGCCCATTAAGAGAACTTTCTCCCACTGATTTCTGATAGGGCCTGAGTGAGATCAGATGTGGTCATTCCCAATGTGCAAAGCACTACTCTAAGCACTTGAATGAATTCACTAAATTCACAGGGATTCCTACTTATGAGGTAGATAGGATTTTTAATACCACTTTACAGGTGAGAAACAGCAATGAAGTAACTTGTCCAAAGCTAACTGGTGGCACAGCAACTATTTGGACACATGCAATGTGGCTCCCAAGTTGCTCCCTAATCACTATTCTGGAGTGTCTCAGTAGGCAGAAAATCTGCCCCTCGTAGAGTCTAGATGAACAGATAATTAGCACATCATTTTATTCTGCCTTTAATAACTTTCACTGTCCAATTTTTCAATTAAGATAGCATTTTTTATAGAGATACATGAAGCGGTACTGCATATGAAAATCCATATTGCTGCTATTAATAACCTCTATTCTTTGTTTTAAGCATATATATACTACCTTTTAAAATGAGAATCATACTCTACACATTAATTTGTATGTTATTAAATGGAGACAGCATTCATAGGCCATCAAATTCACCATTTTAAAGTAAACAATTTTGTGGGTTTCAGTATCTTCATAAGGTTGTACAATCATCACTACTGCCTGACACCATTTTCATCACCTCAAAAAGAAACCCCATGCCTGTTACCAGTCATTCCCCATTCCTACACATCTACCCCAGCCCCTGAAAACTACTAATTTATGACTTTATGAATTTGCTTATTCTATACACTTCCTATAAATAGCATTATACAATATATGACCTTTTGTGTCTGACTTCTTCTACTTAGCATGTTTCCAAGCTTCATCCATGTTGTTAAATTCTTCTCTTCATTTCTTTTCCATTTCTTTTTATGGTTGAATATATTCCATTGTGTAACTATATTCTATTTTCTTTATCAGTCATCAGTTCACAGGCATTTGGAATTGTTTCCACTTTTTTTTGCTATTATGAATTATGCTGTTGTGAACATTTGTGTACAAGTTTTTGTGTGGACATGTGTTTTCATTTCTCTTGAGTATACAATAGTACCTCTTTATCCCCCCAATCCATACTTTTGCTTTATGTGGTCTCAGTTCCCCAAGGTCAACTGCACTCCAAAAATACAGCATACAGTAAGATGTTTTGTAAGAGACACACACACAGTGAATGCTCACTGTGATAACTTTTATTATGATGTAATTGTTCTACTTTATTAGTAGTTATTGTTTTTAATCTCTTAGTGTGCTCAATTTACAAATTAAACTTTATCATAGGTATGTATTATAAGAAAAAATATAGGGTTTGGTACTATCTGTGGTTGCAGGCATCCATTGGGGGTCTTGAAAGTGTCACTTATAGAGAAGAGGAGACTACACCTAGGAATGCTGGGTCATACAGTAATTCTAAGTTTAACCTTTTGAGGAACTGCCAGGTTGTTTTCCACCATTTTACAGTTCCACCAGCAGTGTAGGACAATTCCAACTTTTCTATTTTCTTACCAACACTTGTTAGCTTCCTTTTTTGTTCTTTTCATCCTAGGGGCGTGAAATGGTACCTCATTGTGGTTTTGATTTTCATTTCTCTAATTATCTCCATTTCCTTCACTGAACATCTTTTCACTGGTCATTGAGCATACTGAGTATACTGGTCATTTGTATAACTTCTTTGGAGAAATGTCTATTCAAATACTTGGCTATTTTAAAAAATGTTTTCTTTTTATTATTGAATTGAAAGAGTACTTTTTCTTTCCAAAAAGATTTATTGTTTATGCATACAAGAGCTGAGGTGTAGGCCAGAGGTGTGGGGGGGTGAGAGGATTCATTAGAGATAGAGTGGGGAGCAGAACTAGCGGATTGACTGAAATACATTGCTGAGGGGAGCAGTGGGAGAGACAAGAGAGGGGCACCGAACTCGTGCTGCAGTGGCTGCAGATAGCTTCATAGTGCTGAGACTTAACCACTTGTGCCACCAGGGAGGCCCATATTTTTCATTTTTAAATAATTATAATGTACCTATTAAATGCTAACATACATGATATATTTTTATTAAAAATAAATGTTTTACCAAACAATAATATTTAGTAAGAAAAGTGGCAGTTTTACATTTTTGTCAATCTCTTTAATGTCTGGCTTTATAGAATACACTGGAATCACATATATATTTCTGCATTAATTTACTATGACATCACATATCATGTAGCTTCTGGGCAACTGTGCTTTACACAAGAGCGAAAATGACAAGTAACATCTTTGCATTTCCGTAAAAAATTTCTGACTTCTCAGATCCCTGAAAGTGTCTCAGGAAGCCCCACTAGTCCCTGACTATTCTTTGAGATGTGCTGCTCTATAGAAAGATTCTACCAAAGTATGTGCTCAACACTGCACCCTCTTCCCTGCACCTTCACCAACACTGAGTGTGCTATTTCTTTTTTAACATTTGTTAATTTGTTAAGCAAAGAGCAGACTCTCTTTATGATTTTAATTTGCATTGTGTAATTTATAATAATGTTGAAACCTCTTTCATGATCTTAGCAACATATTTTTCTTGTACAATTATCTCTTTTATCTTTGCATATTTTCTTCTTGGGGTGGGCATCTTTCGTCTTAGTGATTTTAAGAGCATTCTTTATATTCAGGATATTAGCCCTTCATCAAGAATGTTGAAAATAGTTTTGATGTTCAAGTAGGGTTTTTTAAAGGACATTATTTTCAGACAGGCAAACCTATCAGTCTTTTTAAGGGTTTCATCCTTCCATTTTGCCCTACCCAAAGTAAAATAAATTGTCTGCTAGTTTAATTCCCCACTAGCAGTGTGTGGATGTACCTGTTTGGCCACTAAGGGTATCGTGAGGTATTTGATTATCACTTCTATAGTATTAATGAATTATTACCTTTCTTATTCTGGTGATTGTTTATTACAAAATGAAAGTAAAATAACATTTGAGCGAGAATGAACATCTTTAATGCCACCATCCCAAGACACCTCCCAATGAGATCTCCTTGGGGAGAAAGCTCCAGCTCACCCAGAACAAGATGACAAAGTAGGGTTCATTATTTATGAGATGGATGATGCATATCTCACCTGCTCAGAAGCCTGGAGACCTGTGAGTCTTCCACTCCTCACAGGCAAGCTCACCCATCTGGGTGGGCCTTTTGGCCTCATGCCAACACTGTGGTGCCCAGCAGGGGGCCGTCTCACAGTACCCTGAGGTGGGACCAGCTTAGATCCAAAATTTTAGTCAGAGATTTGGGTATCTCAGAAGCTAAAGCTTTATTAGGATACAATAGCCTGAGCACTCATGACCCATTTTCTTAGGGAGAAACATTTTAGAATAAGAAAAAGAAACTAGAACTTAACAGTCTGACAGGATATTTTAGCTAACCACAAATTTACAGAATTATAGCTTAGCTACAGAGATCTCCTTTCACAACTTTCTTTTTGCAGAGTTCGCCAGTAAATACTACCTTCTGGGCCTCCCTGGTGGCGCAGCGGTTGAGCGCTGCGCTGTGGAGCTGTTGGCCACAAGCGATGCTGGTTCGATGCCCCAGCCGGGGAGAGTCCCACGTGGTGCGGCAGACCTCTCCTGCCTCGCCCACTGCTCCTCTCAGCAGTGTATTTCTGATCTGCCTGTTCTGCTCCCCACTCTGTCTCTGGTGAACCCTCTCGCCACCCCACGCCTCTGGCCTGTACCCCAGCTTGTATGTATAAATAAATAAATCTTTAAAAAAAAAATACTACCTTCTATTGCTTGACTGCTCTCCGAAAAAAGGTAATCAGAAAGTGGAGTTTGTGTCCAAGGTGACTAGGCCCCATTAGCTGGGATTTTCCCCATTTCAGTATTGTCTCCCACATTCTTAACCACACTGGAGATTTTCCTTTGTCCGTCTGGCAGGTGAAAAAAAAGGCATCACATTGTGTTAGTTTTTATTCCTAAGATTATTGGTGAGTTAAAAAAAAAATTATGTTTTTCAGCTGTTTGTATTCTCCTTTGGTGAACTACCTACTTACATCTTTTTTTCACCTTTTTCTGTTGGGGTGTTCATGTATTTCTTATTGATAGAGGAACTCATTATATAGTAAAAATATTAACCCTTTATCATTTGTACTGCATTTTCCCCTTAATTTGTCAGTATCCTTTTAACTTCTGTTCTTCAGAAGTTTCTAGTGATTAAGTAGCCAAATCTATCAATCGTTAACTTTATGGTTTCTGTCTTTAGCGTCACGCTTGGGAAGTCCTTCCCTCACCACAATTATAAACACTTTTTACTCATTATTCTCCCAGTATTTTGTGTCTTAATTTTTTACCTTTAAGTGTAATATGAAATTTATTTCGGTTTTTATCATGGGAAAGGCTAATCATTCCCCCACAAAATTGCTGCCTAGTTGTCCCAATGATACTTATTAAATAATCCAGGAATGACTAATACCTGGCTTGAGTGTAGCTTTCCCATTCTGGGCCCCTGGAAGACATTTCTAATCAAACACAGACCTCTTAGCTAAGCCTCCACTAGGCCTCCCAGTCCTCCTAGAACTTCAGGTACTACCTGCTACCTGAGAAATATCACATTAAGATTAATTTTTTTAAAAGATTTTATTTATTTATACATACAAGAACTGGAGTGTAGGCCAGAGGTGTGGGGTGGTGAGAGGATTCACCAGAGACAGAGTGGGGAGCAGAACAGGCAGATCAACTGAAGTACACTGCTGAGGGGAGCAGCGGGCGAGGCAGGAGAGGTCTGCTGCACCATGTGGGAAGCTCCCTGGCCAAGGATTGAACTCTTGCTGTGCAGTGGCTGCGGATAGCTTCATAGTGCTGAGACTTAAACCGTTGCGCCACCAGGGAGGCCCAAGATTAATTTTTTTGTCATCCCTAGACAGCCCTTCCATTGATGTGAGAGCTCTTTATTAAAATATATTCTTTTTTATCCAAGACTTTTCTTTCTGTTTTGTTGATAGGCCTATCTTTTCCTAAGCCAGTTCCACCCTATTTGCTTATTCCTTCTATGTATACACACAGTAAAGGACTCAAGAGATCTGACTTAATTAGTCTGGTTGGGGGCCTGAGCTTCAAAATTTTTTAAAGGTGCCTGAGTGATTCTAGTGTACAATCATGGTTGAGTCACTGAGGTTTAAAACGAAATGTGCACATGAAGACTGACTGGACTGGAGGACAAGGAGAGGCTCTGCTGCCCTGACTGAAGCGATGCGTTCCTATGGGGGCTGTGAACATCCCTCCAGTCCTAGAAGGATGAATTCCTGCCTTGTTCTGTCCTTTGGTCAGGGTCTGAATGCCACTCCAACTGCTTGCTGTAAGTTAAATCTCAGACAGTTTCCAATACAGAGACTGAAGGACCCTCAGGAATGACAGTGGAGGGTCAGGACAGGAATATGATGGGAATCATGGCAAAAAATCTGGTTTTTCACTCAAGGGCCAAATCCTCTGCCTGGTTCTGTTTCTTTCTCTCTGACTGTTTCTCTGTGTCTCTGTCTGTCTCTCTCCCTCCTCCCCCACTGTGTGTGTGTGTGTGTGTGTGTGTGTGTGTGTGTGTGTGTGTCTCTGTGTGTGTGTGTCTCTGTGTGTGTGTTGTGCTGCCCATTCAGCTAAAACAAAAGCAGCTCTGAGACTGGGGTGAAGGTTTAGCAAGTGACTGCTCTGACTCCTGCTTCTTGGCTGTGAAGGCCACCGAGCTGCCACCCACAGGGGGGCAGAGCTTGAATGAGAGAAGCTGCAGGGAAAGCCATTCCTGGGAGCTTCCCACCTTGCCTCTGGGTTGCTTTGGGGTCAACCAAATATATTCGTAAAAATGAAGACAGAAAATGAAATTTCCCAGTGTAAGCAAGCAAGATGAAGAAAAGATAAAGCCAACGGACCTTGCAAAGGCTTGGAGATGATCCACAAGGACAAGGTACCATATTAAGTTAAAAATTGTGACCTTTTCAAAATGGGTTCAGGTTGGAACAAGAGAAGGCCAGGCCAGACCACAACACCCTGTGAGGAAAGGTTGGGAGATGGGACCAGCCCAGAGGTCAAACACATTTACTCAAAACACAATG
This sequence comes from Scalopus aquaticus, assembly GCA_004024925.1. Classification (NCBI taxonomy): domain Eukaryota; kingdom Metazoa; phylum Chordata; class Mammalia; order Eulipotyphla; family Talpidae; genus Scalopus; species Scalopus aquaticus. The sequence goes on from PVIJ01001787.1 coordinate 85,887, forward strand.
TGCAGGTTTGGGACATAAAGGAAACATGAAGCCTGTGCTGTCTGTCACGTAGACACTCTCCACATGAAGCTGCCAAGTACTTGAAATAGGATGGTCTGAATTAAGATGTAAAACACACACCAGGTTTCAAAGACTTAGTATGGGAGGAAAAGTGTAAAATAGCTCATTAATGATTTATTAATTTTTCTTTTTTTTTTTTTAAGATTTTTATTTTTTATTTATACATACAAGCTGGGGTACAGGCCAGAGGCATGGGGCGGCGAGAAGGTTCACCAGAGACAGAGCGGGGAGCAGAACAGGCAGATCAGAAATACACTGCTGAGGGGAGCAGCGGGCGAGGCAGGAGAGGTCTGCCGCACCATGTGGGAATCTCCCCGGCCAGGCATCGAACGTGCATCGCCGCTGCCGACAGCTCCACAGCACAGCGCTTAACCGCTGCGCCACCGGGGAGGCCCTAATTTATTAATTTTTCAATACCTACTACATGGTCAACTAATATTTGGGTATATTAGGTTAAGTAAACTGTGTTATTAAAATTAATTTCACCTGTTTTACTTTTTTTTTTAAATATGGCTACTAGGAAGCTTGAAATTACATCTGTGGCTTCCAGCTTTCTGTTGGACAGTGCTGCACTCTGCCCATCAAGTCAATGAACTTCTGTCTGACACCTAGTTTACCCAAGAAAGCATGAAACTACAAGGTAATACATAGTAATAATAAATAATAACAACATCTCCAGTTTTTATAAGGTTGACCATATTCAGTAAGCAAGTGAGTTGTCTTCCAGAACCCCTATTATTAACCACTAGGCCAGACTACCACCTTGGCAGCAAAGACCTTGGGGTCTAGTTGGGATGCATCACATATACTTGTCCAGATATAATAAAGGAACTGTTACACTGCAGAGAACACCCAAGCTAAAAACCCACCCTCAGAAACCATACTCTAAATGTTTTTTTAACATGATTGAAACACACAGCAATCTATCTATATACTCCCAATATTGTTTGCAATGATTGCTAAATTATTTGTGACATGCTGGTTGAAGTAAGAGGTGCCAGAAGTGTCCTTGGACAGGAGTAGTGGTTCTCCACCACAGCTGCAGAGTCTCGCCAACTGGAGAGATTTGAAAAATACTCCACCTCCAGAGAGTCTTATGTCATTAGACCATAGGGCCTGGCTTTAGGATTTTTAAAAGCTATTCAAGTAGTTTTAACATGTGGCAATGTATGAGAGCCACTGGGAAAAAAGTTAACAGCTCCATAAGAAGACTGGATCCTCCAGCCTCAGCTTCCCTCATTTGCTCATTCCCAGTTCATTCTTTTCCCTGGACATAACCAGTCCAAGCTGTGCCAATGTCCCAGACTCATGACCAGGATTTGCTGGAGAGAAAGGAGCTCACCACAAGAAAGGAAAGGGGATAATGCCAGAGAGTTTCTTAAAAGCTGAACATTTTGATATGGGCTTTTTCTGATTTGATGCATTTAAAAATATATAACTATTTTAGGCACATTCTGTTCAGTTTTACTCACCTCTCAAGTTTTATTTCTTTATTTACAAACCCATATGTTCATGCACACATGCTAGTAGATGAGAGCAACAGTAGGTTATAGAAAGTACACTGGACATTAAATCAAGAGCAGTTGGAAAGAGTAGTAAATAAGCTCTGGAGATCTAAAGCACAATGTAGTGAATACGGACAGCAACAGTGTATTATAATCAAACCTGCTACTGGACTAGAATTTAATGATTCCAACCACCAAAAATAAAGGATAATTATGTATCACAGTAGAGGTGCTAATTATTGTTACAAAGGCAATCATATTACAATATATAAATATGTCAAACTAACATCCTGTACACCTAAAATTTATACAATGTCATATATAAAATATATTTCAATTAAAAAAAAAAGATAAGAACACTTGTCTCCAGTCTGGTCTGCCACTTCTAAGATCTCAGTTTCCCCATCTGTAAAATGGGTGGGTTGGCCTAGATAGGCCTGACACACCTTCCAGCATAGACATTATAGGATTCTAGATTGAGGTCAGACACTGTCCTGAATTTGTGTCTGATCCCAGAGAACAGGGCTGGTTCCCTTGCTATTGAAGATTTAATGCCACCAGCAGTGATGAGGACATCACCTGTGAAACAGAAATTTCCATCTACATCCACTCGGCAGCCATGCCTAGCTTGTTTCTCCCCTCCCCCACTCCTCCTCATGTAAATCAGCCTGGGGAATCAGATCTTGGAGAAACTTTGATCTCTTTATCTGAAAGCACAAAGATAGCATTGCAAAGCCTGCTTCTGGTGTGGAGGTGGCATAGTTAGAAATGCTTCACATTCTTCAAGCAAGTTTCATTCCTACTATTTTCTCAGAAAAGGGGCCTTCCCTCAGCGAGGCTATGGGGAAACTAGTAATAGAATGAGGGCAAGAACATGGATAGGGTGGGAGGGAGTTTCTTTGAAAGAAGTATCAGCAAATTCTGATACTTCAGTTTTGCAAATTCTTTCACATTGCAGTCACTTAGAACCTGGGACTGGGCTGTGGACTGGGCTTCATCGCAGTGTGATTTTGATGGAGTTCTATCTCCTCCATCAATTTTAAAGAGACATTTCTTGTTTCCAAGCTACTAAATGTCTCAGGCTTCACACATAGTGCCTGAATCTCATTTTGCACCCTTCAGCCCCCATCTGTCGTCATTGCTGCCAGTGCTGACACTGAAATGCACATCTGACCTTATTATTCCCCAGTTTTAGGTTGGATTCTAGCTCCACTTGCACCCCAGGGCCTCCATTACTTGTAGGAAAAAACAAAACAAAACACCTCTACTCTGTGTCATCTGAAGTCCTTCTAAATCTGGCCCCAAATTACATTTTGATCTCATCTCTAGGGTATCTGCGCCTTTCTCCTGCTCTCCAGCCTGCTGAACAACTTGCCCTACTGTCCTTTATGTCCTGTTTGCCTCTAGCTAGCAGTGACCTCCATCAGGAAGGACAGTGGCTTGGTGGCTCCAGCTGTGTCCATCCTCAGGCATCTATTCCAGTTACTGGGACACAAGCTCAGTAAAGGTCTGATGGCTGAATGATCAACTAAATGGGAAACCTTGTGATTTAAGGCCCTTGGACAAGACAACCCCTAAATTCCTTTCAAACACTAATTTCTCAGAACTGTTCCCCAGGGAAGAGCTCAAAATGACTTAGAACTCGACCTAGTTCATATTAAGTCATTGGCAAATTCCAAACTAGAAAAACAAAGACAAGTCGTGTGACAAAGTTTTTAAAAGGTTTTTGTCCATTTTTAGTAAAAGAATTTTTTTTATATTTTAGTAAAACATGAAAATTAAGAATTATAATGCAGGGCCTCCCTGGTGGTACAAGGGGTTAAGTCTCAGCACTATGAAGCTATCTGCAGCCCCTGCAGCGTTAGTTCAAGAGTTCCAGTTAGATCCCAGCCAGGGAGCTTCCCACTTGGCACAGCAGACCTCTCTTGCCTCACCCACTGCACCCCTTAGCAGTGCATTCAGTCAATTTGCCTGCTCTGCTCCCCACTCTGTTTCTGATGAATCCTCTCACCGCCTTCCCCCACATCTCTGGCCTAAACCCCAGCTCTTGTATACATAAATAAATAAATCTTTTAAAAAAAAGAATTATAATGCAATTAAATGTTTAAATCACACTAAAATAAGGCCATCCTATGGTTCCAAAACAATGTGAATGTATTTAATGCCACGGAACTATACACTTAAATGGCTAAGACAATAAATTACATGTTGTGTGTGTGTGTGTTTTAAAGATTTATTTATTTATGCATACAAGAGCTGGGGTGCAGGACAGAGGTGGGGGTGGTGAGAGGATTCAGCAGAGACAGAGTGGGGAGAAGAACAGGCAGATTGACTGAAGTACACTGCTGAGGGGAGCAGCGGACGAAGCAGGAAAGGTCTGCTATGCCATGTGGGAAGTTCCCTGGCCGGGGATCGAACTCGTGCTGCAGTGGTTGCTGATTGCTTCATAATGCTGGGACTTAACCCCTTGAACCACCAGGGAGGTTCCCATGTTGTGTGTTACTTCTGTTATTTTCCACTCAATTAAAAAAAAAAAGAGACCATTCTGGATGTGTAGTTGCTACTACATGCCATTAGCCTTCTGACCAGTGAGATTCCAAGGTAACTAAATAAACAAAACCCTCTTTGTGTAGAAAAAGTATTAAAATCCTTTATTCTTAAATAATATGAAGAAAAAAGTATTCCTGGCTTAATAAAATGTTTAAATGTTGTAATCAAGAACCCTAATATCCCCATTTCCAAAAGGCTCAGCTATCTGTCACATAGCCCAAGACTAGGAAATGTACAAAAATAGCCTCTGAGTGACCACAATAAATGCCACTTGACTAATTAAAGAACTGATTTTATAAAGTAGGTGATCTCCATTTCATAGTCAAGGAAAGTAAGGCTTAAAAAGGGTAACTTGCCTACGTTTATACAGTTGGTCAGTCAAAAAACAAGGATTCAAACTACCCTGGGTGTGAAACGAGTTAAAACAGAATGAGACCCTAAGTCCAAGCTGTAGAATGCTTCTATTCGTTGGATGCTACACTATTTGTAAATGGTTCTTTGTTTGCCTTGATTTCCTTTTTATTTGTAATTTTATTTACTTACTTATTTTTTTAGTTTTCCCAGAGCAACTTTGACTCCCTGATCCAATTGGGACCTTACCAGAAGGAGACTACAGTGGCTCAGAGAACTAAAGAGAAAAGTAACAAACAGGGCCAGTGAGAAGGAGTCAAGCATCTGGGGGACCTTCACTCCTAGAACGCAGTGGCTCATGTGATGCGGCGCCAAGCTTGCCAGACTCAGAGACTCTCCGTTCAGGTTTCAAATTCCCAGGAGAGAGCCTCTGGTGTGCCTGCCTGGGTTAGGTGTCTAGAGTACTATCAGTTAGCTGTGCTCAGGAAAATAGGGTCCTGGACTCAGACATGGCCATTAAGGACATTAGGGGGTTGGCTCTTCCTCAAAAAGGGGGAATCCCTGTGAGCTAGGCAGACACCTGAGTGTGTCCCCAGCAGGAAATTTTCTGGGGAAGAAAAGAAGGGAACAGGAGTCCTGTCACCCCCCAAAGACTCTATAAAAATGGTCTGAGCTATAAGTTCAGGCTAAGCTTCACAAGTTGCTCCGTTCAGGGGTGGTAAACTTTGTCAGCAAGTCTGCAGTTTTATCTACAGTGGACCCCTGAAAGGGTCAAAACTCATCTTAGCAGCCCCAAGGTGTCTACTCTGGAATTTTCTTCCAGTCACCTGCAAGGAGTTAGTGGGCCAGAGGGCTGATCAGAGCATGGAGAAACAAAGGCACACAATCTAGAAAGCTCAGAGTTGCTCGGGAGGTAGGCTATATTCATGTGTTAAGAATCCTTGAAGGCTCTTGAAAAAAGAAAATAAAAATGTATCCTGTTTGTTTGACTTGACTGAGTTGTGTGTTTGGGCTCACTGCACTGAAACCTACCCATGCACAGCCAATCCTAACAAGCTATAACCAGAGGTGCCTGACCTAATTTCTAAAATTCATTTAAGGCTATTAGAACCATTAGCTCTAAAGTTAATGACAGAAATGACTAACCAAATTAAATGGCCAGTTGGGAAGGCCTATATGTGAATCAACAAGAGCAGCAAGTACATTGCATAGCACCTTACTGTGAATCCAAGAACAGCTTTCAACAATCCTGAGAAAGCTGCTATTATTATAACCATTTACGGGTGAAAAATATGAGGCACAGAGGAGCATTAACTTGGCCTAAAGAGAATACTGGAAAATCCCAGAAAGAATGGGGACTTGATTCAGGTCTCCTGACCCCAAGCCCTAGGCTGACATTTCTTATAGGGACTTTGTAATGGATACATCACTACTTTGTTCCCCTTTATGTCATCAGTCTTCTTTCAGAGTACGTTATCCAATGATTCTCCACCTTTACTCAAGGGGCTGACTTCTCCATGTCACTCTAAAGGTACATGCAAATAATGCACTGGGTTAGTTTCTCTGACCAAGAAAACAGCATGACCCTTTGCTTGGCTCTGACTGCAAGAACAGCTGAGCTGGAGCAGATCCTGTTGACCATTTGTTGCCAAATCCCAGATTACACAGTAGACAAGAGGGGTTTTATAGGACTACATTAAAGTGGGCATAGTTAGAGTGAGGATTTCAAGACCAGGGAACTAGAAAGAACCTTATTCTAAATCTCAGGACTGAAATTCAAAACCAGAGTTTTTGCTTTTGCCTGTTAGATGTCAATCAAAGTTTAGTTCAGTCTCAGTGCTTAGACACAGGCCTTCAGTGTCCTCTATGGATTGATGATTGTCTGATCTCTCAATGCCCCCTTGGAGTGGGAAATGAGTGAAAATGGCATGGAAGTGGATAAGATTTGGGAAAGAGAAAAATCAACCTCGTTTTGGTTCTGATCTGTGTTTTTCAAACCCTGGGTCAAGGTTCTATTGATGGTCTATTAAGCTAATTTACTGGGTCAAGATCAACAATTTTTTAAAAAATTAAATAGAATGGAATTAGCCAAGCAGCAAGTATTAGATAATATTACATATAGTTAGGGTAAATGATGTTTCATGAAACATTTAAAAATACATATTTTGGCATGCAGTGGTTCATAATATAAAATGTATTTTTAATAAGTCACAGCTGGGGCCTCCCTGGTGGTGTAACGGGTTAAGTCAAAGCACTATGAAGTTACCCAGAGCCACTGCAGCATGAGTTCAATACCAGGCAAGGGAGATGCCCACATGGCACAGCAGACCTCTCCTGTCTCGCCTGCTGCTCCCCTCAGCAGTGTATTTCAGTCAATCTACCTGTTCTGCTCCCCACTCTGTCTCTGGTGAATCTTCTCATCCTCCACACCTCTGGCCCACACCCCAGCTTGGATGCATAAATAAATCTTAAAAAAAAAAATAAGTCGCAGCTAAGAAGGTTTGAGATCCATTGGCTAGATGACTTGCAATCTGGAATTTCTAGATTTATAAGCCTCTTCACCTAGCACTGGGTCTCAGGTGTCAGGGAATATCATTCAATCTATTTAAATCTTGCCATTTGGGGGCCTCCCTGGTGGTGCAGGGGTTAAGTCTGATCCTCAGCCAGGGAGCTGACCCACATGGTGCAGCAGACTTCTCCTGTCTTGCCCACTGCTCCCCTCAGCAGTGTATTTCAGTCATTCTGCCTGTTCTGCTCCCCACTCTGTCTCTGGTGAATCCTCTCACCTCTCTTCCACCTCTGGCCTACACCCCAGCTCTTGTACGCATAAATAAATAAATCTTAAAAAATAAATAAATAAATCCTGCCATTTGAAGCATGAAACCAAAACCAAAAACTGCAAAGAAAAATATAATTAGAAACTCAATTTTATAAATATTTCTAATTTTTTGTGTAAAAAAGTATAAAACAATTAAAGTTGAAAATTGAAAAAGAAAACTTGCACAAACATTTCAGAGATAAATATTTGTAATATAAATATAATGACTATAAATCAGGAAAAAATGTTTAATATGTCAAGAGAAGGAACAGAGGGCAGAGACAAATCATTAAAAAAGGGGGCAAAGATGAAAAGATGTCCAATTTCACCAATGATGTCAATAAAGACATCATTTTTTTTCACTTCCCAGCTTTTTTAAATACCCAGTTTTGACAGGAATGTAAGCATATAAAAGGCATCATATACAGCTGGTGGGACTAAAATTAGATAAATTGGAGGAAAAATTGGCAAATTCATACTAGAAGCCTTGAAAATTGTGTACCCTTTGACTCAGTAAGTCCTCTTCAAATAATTTATCTCAAGGAAACAATCATGGGTGTGTTCAAGGTTGTCTATAATAGCAAACACTTGGAAAACACCCTTTTGTCCAACAATAGGAATGTCATGATCTCCTTTATGTAAAAAGTATAAGGAATAAATAAATAAGCATACATGGAGTTGCGCCTGAGCCTAGAGTTTGGCCATTTGTGGGGCTGGATGTCTGTAAACTCTGCTGGGAGTTCATTTTCCTGAGCTGACAGGTGAAGGCAAGGGAAGGGAGGAGTTTGGGGAGCTCAATCTGGGGGGGGGAGCAGGGAAAGGCAAACAATGGGACTGTTGAACATTAATAGAGAGAGAGGTTTGAGACCCAAGCTTAGAAGCTGTTTTTATGAAAGACTTCAAGTCTAGGGCCTGGGATTAACAAAACAAGATAATCGTAGCTATATGTCAACTATGCCTAAAAAAAAAAAAAAAAAAAAAAAAAGATATCACAATGTGGCAAAGTGTCCCAGAGAACAATAAAATAGTTAAGAGGGTGTAAGAGTGTGGAGTTGGAGATAATTTGCAGGTTTATTATTTAGGCTGGTCAGGGAACCCCTCTGATGAATTGATATTTGTCAGTGACCTGAAGGAAAAGTGAGAACTGCCAAAGGAATCTAGGTAGAGGAAACAGCAAGTGCAAAAGGCCTGAGGTAGCAAGATGCTTGCTGTGTTTGAGCAACAGCAAGAGGCACTGTGGCTGACAAGCAGTGAGCAAAGCAGAGTGGGACAAGGCAAGGTCAGTGAAGTAGACAAGTCAGGTCATACAGAACAATGCAATTATTCTAAGGATTTGCCATTTACTTTGCGAATGGGAGCCACAGAGTAGAGAGGAACATGACCTCACTTATGCTTTAAAAGGATCACTCTGGCAAGGGCAGTGGTGGAGGCTGAAGATAGACACTGGAGACTAGTTTGGAGGCTACTGCATTGATCCAGGCAGAAGGCAGTGACTTGGATGAGGATGACAGCCGAGGAGGTGGTGAGAAGTGCTCAGATTCTGGATATATTCTGAAAATGGACTGTCAAGATTTGCTAATGGATTGGGGAATACATGGTGGGGTCTGTGTGTGTGTGTGTGTGTGTGTGTGTGTGTGTGTGTGTGTACACACTGGCACTCAAGCTCAGCTCAAGTAAACCTCTAAAGATGGTTAGTTGCATTTCTTAAAAATTCTCCAGGAGATTCTAATGTGCAACTAAAAGTTAAGAATCACTGCTCTTATAAAGACTTTTATTCTTTTTCTGATATTTTCTAAGTTTCCCATAATAAAAGTTGTACTCCATGGGAAAGGACAATTTAAACAAAATATCTCCTCTACCCCAGCCTGGGAAATGAAATGTAAGATAATAACTATATGGCTTTATTTTATTTTTATTTAAAAGAATATTTATTTATTTATTTATGCATACAAGAGCTGGGGTATAGACCAGAGATGGGGTGGTGGTGAGAGGATTCACCAGAGTCAGAGTTGGGAGCAGAACTGGTGGATCTACTGAAATACACTGCTGAGGGGAGCAGTAGGTCAGACAGGAGAGGTCTGCTGCACCATGCGGGAAGCTCCCTGGCCGGGGATAGAATTCATGTTGCAGTGGCTGGTGATAGCTTAATAGTGCTGTGTCTTTAATCCATGTGCCACAAGGGAGGCCCCCCATATTTTTTTATTCTGCTTTGGAAAGGCAATCTTGCTAGCATCTGAGTAATTTTTTTTAAAGATTTATTTATTTATGCATACAAGCTGGAGTATAGGCCAGGGGCGTGGGGCAGAGAGAGGGTTCACCAGAAACAGAGAGGGGAGCAGAACAGGCAGATCGACCGAAATACACTGCTGAAGGGAGCAGCAGGCGAGGCAGGAAAGGTCTGCAGCGCCATGTGGGAATCTCCCTGGCCGGGTATTGAACTTGCATCGCCACTGCCGACAGCTACACAGCGCAGTGCTTAACCACTGCGCCACCACGGAGGCCCAGCATCTGAGTAATTTTTATCTTTACTATTATTTTAAAAAAATTATTGAGGTAATATTGGTTTACATCATTGCATTTTGGAAGTATCTTTATTATTATTAACTACATCTGTAGATACCTTTACAGTTCAAAAGCACTTTCTCATACATTATCTCATCTAATCAATAAAACCCAACATGAAACGGGTTATTATTCTCATTTTACATTTGGAGGAACTAAGGCTCAGAAAAGTTAGGTAACAAAATTATTTAGTGTCAGAGCTGCAGCTTGGATTCCCAAAACATAACCTCTACCATGTACAAAGTATCGTGCTATGAGTCATGGGGGAGAGAAGGATAAGAGGACAGATAGGGAACAACTCCAGAGGACAAAGTGGTCAGTGCCACTGGAGATAGATGAAGTGCTACCAACAATGGCCGAAAAGGACAGAACAGCTCATCCCATTGGGACACACTTGCAGAAGGCTTTGTGAGAAAAATGACAAAAAGTCAGGTCTTCAAGGATGAGTACCTGTTCAGATGATGTGGATTTTCAGAGTAAGAAGGAGAGCTTTCCAGAAGCACGGAGAGAAAAAAGTGTGGTTGGCTGGAGAAAAAACTAGCACCAGGAGTGGAGATACGGTGGGACTGGGAAGGGGCTGGAACTGTTAACTGTGGCCTTCCAGAGTCAGAAAAGCCTTGAAGATCACCTGGTGAGGAAACCAGAGATATGAAGAAATTTGCTGAAGGTGACAGTGGGCCATGAAAGGACAGGATCCAGATTCTACAGCCATCCAGACAAATGCTCCTTCCACACAATAAACTTTCCAATCTCCTGAAACTGAGGAGCCATTTCCTTGGAGTATCATTGCTATGGAGTACAGAGACAACAAGGGACAAGATGAGGGATCAGCACTAGATCTTGTGAGGGAATAGCCAGGAGGCTCCTGCAATGGACTGGCAAGGTGACAAATGAGGTCTGAAGAAGGTGGAGTCAGAGGAACAAAGAGAAGGGATTGGAGAAATAAATATTGCAAGGGTTGCTCTGTCAGAGCCCAGCATCTAATTGGATATGGCAGGCGGCCTCCCCAAGTTTTCAGCCCCTAAGAGGAAGCAGCTTCAGAGGTGAGAAGAGTAGGGAGGGAGACCCTGTGAAGGTGAGAATTTGGTGAAGAGTCAGAGAGGGCAGGCAGACTTTCAAGAAGTCACATGGCATCACAGCAGGGTCTGCACCTTGTGCTACTGTTTGTCAAATAGATACACATTGCTCTAATTCTTCTGGGGAAAAAAATGACAAGAAGGTACTATCAGTCATCGTCTTGGGAGGAAGAAATGCTTGGCTAGCAGATAGGCGTCTGCTGTCTCACCTCTCCCTTTTATGTTAAACCTTTGGATTAGGAATCATGCATATAATATCTAACAGCAAAATAATCAGAAAACGTTTAAAATTGTAGCAACTTTAAGGGAAGAAAGAGAATAACAAGGGATCAGCAAGATATTTTTCCTTAGGATGGCGAGATCTGAGCACCTTTGGAAGATGACATTGAAAATGTAAGGGGGAGGGGTTAGGTGAAACCGGTCGGGGAAGTGGGAGGAGAGAGCACTCAGGCCCGACAGGAAGTCAGTCTTGTGAGGGGGGAGAAAAGGCCTTCAGCACTTGTTAGTGGAAATGGTGAGATGGAAGGCAAGAAAATGGAGGGAGCACTGCCAGCGGATTCCATCTAAGCGCGCAGAAAGCAGGAGTTGATGTAGTGACAGTCACACCCATCAGACCAAATGCTCCTGGGCCCAGGAGAATAGTTCTCAGACCTTACTGGTGAAAAGCTGGAATCTGCGGGCTTTGGAGGCTGTTACCGTTTATGGTGGTGAATAGGGAAACAAAAGAAAGGGCCTAAACAACAGAATTATCAAATGAATCTTGGTACCTTCATGACAAGGATTAATAGATTAATATCCAGCCATTATAGAGTGAAAGCTAGCTGGCACTTGGGGGATCCACATATACTAGAAAAGCAAGCTGCAGAGTGGCATATTTGAAGCCATTTTGGAAAACAAAAGGCAGCTGTGTGTGTGTGTGTGTGTGTGTGTGTGTGTGTGTGTGTGTGAGAGAGAGAGAGAGAGAGAGATTTAATGTGTGCGTGGGGGAAAGTACTTAAATATATACTACTGCTTGTTAAAATTGGGATAGTAGGAAATGAGAAGAGAAAAGGGGGAAATCTTTACTACTTAAAAGAAGGAGCTAGTGCAAAACAAAACAAAAAAAGTACCTAGGACCCCAGTCTCGGCAATAAAGACTCCGAGGCAAAGACAATCACAGCGCAGGCAGAGTATCTCCAGGCCAGTGGGGCCGCCCTGCAGCCGCGCTGCTACGAGCTATTTCCAATTCTTGGGTGTCCGTGTCGGGGCGGCGTAGGGCGCTCTACGCTCTTTGTTAAAGGAGGACTGGGAGGAAGAGGACTGCGCAGTGCGTGGCCTGCAATCGAAGGGAGCAGGCGCCGGCGCACGGGGACGTGGCGCAGCACAGAGTGCCGGGGGTGGTGAGCGATCCCTGCGGTTCCTGGGACCAGACGGCCCAGCCCAGCCAACCCTGCCCATCCGCCTCTGGCCGCGTTCAGCTGACAACCGGCGATCCCGTTCCTGGGCGCCCCACTGTGCCTCGCTGCCTGCGGAACTGCTGCCGCCGCCCTCCAAACAAAGACGCCAGCGCCGAGTGGGGAGCGCAGGGCCCCGCCCGCACCACCCGCAGACCGTCTGTCCCCCTCTCTTCCCGACACCGACGCGCCCACGCCACCGCCCACCGCATCTCTCTTCCAAGCTGCCATTTGCTCCCAGCCCCCTCCCCCCTTTTTTTTTACTCCCCCTCAGCCTCTGGGAAATTCTGGTCTAATTTTTGTGTCTGAATTTGCCCATTCTAGATATCCAGAATATAGTGATTCATGTACTCTTTGTCCTTTTGTGTCATGCTTACCTTGCTTAGTATATTTTCAAGGTTCATTATGTTGCAGTATCAGAACTTCATTCCTTTTTTCAAAATTGTGATAAAATGTACACAACAAAAATTTACTGTTTAAACGAATTTTAAGTGTACATTTCAGTGACATTAAGTACATTCACATGGGTATGTGACCATCACATTTCATCTCCAGAATTTTTCCATCAACCCAAACAGAAATTCTTTATCGATGAAATAATTCTCCCAACCTTACTTCTTCTTGATGAATTTGGGGAGGGACACAGCCATACACTGGTGAGTATCCAGATGGGCTGGCACAACCTGGTTGCAGGAGAAGTGATGTTGAGAAAGGGCAGAGGGACTGGAGAGTGCCCAAGAAATTGAGGTTCTTCGATGATTTTAATTCATATAAAACAACAACTGGAGGTTTTAATTTAACAAATTTAAAAGAAGCTGATGGTGTGATGTAACTGAAAAGACGCAAGGAACCGGTAAGTCTGTCTCCACCCAAATGAAGGATGGTAGTATAAGTAGTTAGAACTGTCTTGTTGATAGAAATATGTGATCACATTTTAAAATTTTTAGTAGCCACGTTAAGAAAAAATAAAAAGGACCCTCCTGGTGACCTAGGGCTTACGTCTCAGAGCTATCCCCGCCAGGAAGCAAACTCACATATGATGCAGCAGACTCCTCCTGTCTGCCGGCTGTTCCCCTTACCAATGTATTTCAGTAAATCGCAGTTCTGCTCCCCATGTCTCTGGTGAATTCTCTCACCACCACCATCACCACTATCCCTGCACCCCTCTACACTCCAGTTTTCTTCGCAAAAAAAGAAAAGAGTGAAAAATTTTACTTAGCCCAGTATATTCAAAATGATTATTTCAACATTCAATTTAAAAATTAATAGAGGTATCTCCCATTCTTCCTTTCATACTTGGTTTCAAAAATCAGGCTGACCACAGTTCAAGTGCTCAAGTGCTGCTTATAGCAATTGTGTTGGACAGTGCAGAGTTGGAACCTGGGCCTTGGAGTTAGGTCTGGGATCAAGACCATATCCCATCCCTTACCAGGCTATGTGATTAAGCAATTTACTTACTTCTCTTATCTCTGTTTCTTCAGCTATAAAACAGAACTAACAAAAGTACCTACTCCATAAGGTAATTTGTGAGACTTAATGACACATGAGGCACTTCGAACATGCTCAATAAATGATGATTTTTAGTGGTAAGTTAGGTGATTATTAGTTTGATTTCAGTATTACTGTTCAGTGTGCCCTCTTTCATTCCCATTAGATGATGTAACTTGGAGACATTAGACAAAGTTTAACACCAGTGGACAAACCAAGAAAACCTATAAGCCTATTTGCAGCGCAATGTCAAAATGTTGTTATTGATTTATAGGAAGTGTTTGCAAAAAATTAAGAAAATGACAAATATGAACAGGAAATTCAAAGGAGATAGATGAAGTGATTTTTTTTAAAGAAGTTCCTTTTTTTAAAGGAAGTTCCATTTTGAAGTTCAACTTTCTTAAGATTCAAATAAAAATAAACACATGATATCATAATTGACTAACAAATTGGCAACAACTAAATTTTGGTGGCACCTAATATTGAAGACCATGTGAGGAGTTCACCTCTCTTTTCTAATAAAGATTTTTGGATGTCTGATCTTCATATCTGATCCAGATTATCAGAATAAACAATCTGAGATCTTCCTTCAAGAGGTAACCAGCCAGACAGCCTTTACCCACCTATTTCTTTTTCCAAATACCTGAACAGTCAACAGATATCTTATCAAGTTTGATTTTTTCCCTTATCATGTGTATTCACTTCACATTTGCTTTGCTAATAGTACTTTACCACTAATGTTGACATTTCATGTGGTTTGAAATGGTCCCAACATTGTTCCAAATTTGGGCAGGGCTAACTGACATTCTTATTTAAGCCACAATAACCCCCAAATATTCTTACATTTCTGGCTAACTCCTGCAGGAATGGCAGGGTCAGCCATGTAATTTATGGAGTCTATTTCAAAATGAAAATGTGGAGTCTCTTTTTCATAAATGGAAGGAAAAAGGTCTTTTCCTTTCTTCTGAAGTCTGCTCTCTCAAACTTTTGTGGTGTTTTTTATTTGCTATTTATTGTTATACTTCAAAGACTCTGACAGGTACCTAGGACCCTGCCTTGAGACAGAAAGAGACTTAGACAGACCTATGTCCTGAGTCATTCTGCATTGTGCTCTACAGTGGTGCCTTGAGGGAAAAGTTGCCTCTCAGTGCAGCCTTTTCAAGGGTAGGGAGGGTCACAGGGTAACAGGAAACAGAGAAAAATCACATTGTTCAGGACATCAAAATATTACCCCTGCATGTACATCATGACTGAGAGGTAGGTTAATGAGTCAGCCTGTAGAGAGCTGATCTACTCTTTAGGTGTTAATCAATCAAGTCTTGAGCTGGGTAAGGTTGAGGCCCAATCAGAGTAAGCTCTAAGGTGAGGTGACATCCTTGGTAGAACTGGGGTGTAGGCTAGAGGTGCGGGGGAGGGGGTGTGAGAGGATTCACCAGAGACAGAGTGGGGAGCAGAACAGATGAATCCGCTGAAATACACTGCCGAAGGGAGCAGCAGGATAGACATGATAGGTCTGCTGTACCATATGTGGGTTAGCTCCTTGGCCAGGGATTGAACTCAGGCCCTAGTGATAATAGTGCTGAGACTTAACCCCTAGGCCACCAGGGAAGCCCTCCAACCAGTCTTATAGAGGTGATCCTGTTCTTTCTCCCTGCATGCACTTCTAGAAAGTTCTGAGGCTATTCAGGGACCCAAATGGGAGATATGTGGTTAGTTAGGAGTGGGACCTGTGCTGGGGATAGGGGGGAATGGCTTAGCTTTTCATCCTCCCTTCCATCAAGCTCTGCTTTATTACATTCAAAACTCCTCTATTTAAAGGGCACTTTTAGGTCCCCGAGTTGGAAAGGAAACTCACCGCCTTCGGACCATTCAGAAAAGGATATTTATATATGAAGGCAATGCCGCGGAAACCTTCAGTTAAAGTTCAAGACCAACCTGCCCTGCTCCATGTAGGGCCAGATTCTTCACATGGGTGTTGCCTGTCTCCCCTACTCCTTCAGCATTAAAGGAAACCAACACACATACCTCACTTTAGTCAGACAAAGGTAAGAAATGATTCTTTCTGACTCAGAGGAAAGGGCACAGCACCAAAACATGGGAAACTACCTGAGCCAAAAGAGGAGGACTGGCTACATATGGAGTCCTCTCCAACAGCAGCTGCCCAGGTGTCGTTAGGGCTGACCTCTTCCCTTGAGGAGTGCCCTTCTGTCTGGTGGTTGTAGAAACCCTCTGTCCCACCTGGGGCCATGTTCTTGAGCTTTGAGAAAAAGGGTGTGAAAGCAAGAAAGCGGAAGGCTTCGTATTTGTAATACTGCCCTTTATCTGGACAGCAGGACTTATATTAGTAACCACCTTTGACTGAAAATCCTCTTTTCCTTTTTAGGGTGGATATATCATATCTCCTTTGGTTTGTCCATTCGTTTGTTCACTCAGTCAGCCAACATTCCTTGAGTGCCTGTTGTACTGCAGACATAGGGATAAGAAGGAGGGATAGGAGGGCAAGGTTTCAACCTAGAGATTTATCATAACAAATGATTTCCCCTTTTCCTGGCTATTCTTCTGCCTCCTTCACTGCCTCCTCTTCTTCTTTTCAGTTCTCAAATGTGACATCTCCGGAGTTTTACCCTTTGGTTCTCTTCTTCTTCATGTCTTTACTCCCGCAACCAATACCATTACAGTACAAATGTCCCTTAATCTTGCTCCCAGTCAAAAATTTTCTCCTGATTTTCTAACAACTGACTATTAATCTCTACCTGGATGTCCCACTAGAAAATTGATTAATAATGTAAAAAACTGGATTCTCCAACTTCCCATCAGCCTCACCCCATCCTGCTTCACTGATCCACCTGATCACCTTATGTTCCTGACGTCAGTGCTTATGCCAAGGGAAATACTCTTTTTCCAAGTATCCAGGATTAAAAAGGTGTTTGACTCCTTATCTGTGCCTCTGCCCTTCCATATGCAATCTACAGTCTTCTGTGTCCTACAGATGTCTCTTCCTTCCCATTCCTACCACTGCCCTGGTTGAGTCTCTCCTGGATAGCCAAATAGCTTCCTAATTGGTCTCCAGCTTCTGACTTTTCCTCTTTTTAATGCAGAGCTCCCAGGTTGCCTTTTGATTGCCTGAAAAGTCTTCACAGTCTCACCACTGTCACCAGAATGAAATGTGGAATCCCTAACCTGACATCCAAAGTCTGATCAAAACAACCCTGTCCTGGGGCCTCCCTGGTGGCCTTGGGGTTGAGTCTCAGTGCTATGACCACTGCAACCTGAGTTCAATCCCCAGATAGGGAGCTGACCCACATATGTCCTAGCAGACCTCTTCTGTCCCGCCCACTGCTACCCTTGGCAGTTCCCCACTCTGTCTTTGGTGAATCCTCTTACCCCCAGTGCCTCTGGCCTACACTCCCATTCTTGTATGCATAAATAAATCTTAAAAAAAAACAAAAACAAAAATCCAGCCCAGTCCTTTCCCACATTTTCTGTTTTTCCTGAACACAGGCCCTGAGTTCAGACATATGACATATTTTTCAAAAACTAGTACTAATTGTAACTTAGCATCCAATGTATATCTAATTTATAACAAATCTGCATGTTACAGATGCACATTGAATGCTAAGATTACAGTTTTTCAGAGGTAGAGGAGAGTGTTTCAGGACACCTAAAAATAGCTGTTCATAAAAGCAGATGTTTGGAGACATAAGTGTGGCTGAGTGACAAAAATTTCCATGAGTTTTTTAAGTAACTTACTATTTTATGCATTTGTGATATATGGGACCCTCTAATATATACATTCCAGAGTAGGGGTTGCTCTTACTAGGATCTAAGCCTTAAAAGTAGATAGGGCAAAAAAAAAATCAGGATATAATTTGTTGCTTTATAAAACAGCACTAATATAACTAATTTCAATTCTAGAAGCAAAGATAATTGATAGAAAATCTATTTTTTTGGAGCATCCATATGACTCAGGAATACCACTCATAGGAATTTACCCAAAATACACAAAAACATTAATCCAGAAGGACACATGCACCCCTATGTTTATTGCAGCACTGTTTGCAATAGCTAGATATGGAAACAACCCAGATGCCCAAAAATAGATGACTGGATTAAGAAGATGTGGTACATATACACAATGGAATACTATTCAGGCATTCCATTCGCAGCAACATGAAAAGTCTTCACAACATGGATGGAGCTAGAAGGGATCATGCTCAGCAAAATAAGCCAGCGGAAAGAGAAAAATATCGAATGGTTTCAATTATAGGAGGAATATAGGGGAACCAAACAAGAGATCGGGAGGAGAAAATAACAACAACAAAACCAAAACCAAAACTAGCAGGCAACCAGAAATGAGAGACATTCAGCGAGGGAGGGGGAGGGTAAAGCCTCCAAACGGGGAGGTGGGGGGGAATAGCACAAGGGACTATGGTGACAGTTCACCGGTGAATAGGTGGTGGGTTACCCAAGGGGAATACACAATAATGTAAAAGATATAAATAAAAAATACATATATAATATATATATATATACATATATATATATAAAAATTTAAACAAAGAAAAAAAATTTTTTTCACGATTAGAAAATCATAGAATCTTCTTGTGGTAAAAGTTTACAAACAAATAGCCTGGTTCAACTCAATGAAGAAATACTAGAACTATCCCTTTACAGTCAATTCTAGACTATTCTAGTCAGGAACAAATGCTCACTTTTTTTTTTTTATTATTTTTTAGATTATTTTTTAAGATTTGTTTTTATTTATTCATACAAAAACTGGGGTCGTGGGCCAGAGGTGCATGGGGTGGGGAGTTGGGGGGAGTGAGAGGATTTACCAGAGACAGAGTGGGTCACCAGAGAACAGGAGGACCTACTGAAATACACTGCTGAGGAGAGACAGGAGCTGTCTGCTGGGGACTGGAGATGGAACGTGAGACCACGCCGCTTCCTTAAGGGAGACCAAAATATCAATACTTACAAATGATTTTCTATTTCACCTAAAAATACCAGAAAATTATCTGAAAAATAGCACTAGCTATTATCACATTAGTATTAGTTAACACTAACAACTTTTTTAAATATATATTTGAAGGACAGTTTTATTAAAGAAAGAGAAGAACAGAGTGCACTCACATAGGCATTAGTGGGCAGTGGGCACTAGTGCTGCCCCAAAAAGAACAGGTTTGGTGAGAGAGGCTGCATGATTGCAGGCAGGCAGCCCTGAGGAGAGTTGCCCTGCTGAGGGAGGTCAATGAATAGAAGTCCCTGCATGGTACAGGTCACTCGCAGGCAGGAAAGCTGCTGCCCTGCAGAGAGCTGGTGGAAAGAAGCAGCTGCATAGTCACAGGTGGGCAGAAGGACTGCTGCTGCCAACAAATTTATTATTATATATATTACAATTATAAAACTTACAAAATGATAGCTTTTCTGTATGCCAGTAATATACAGTTAAAAATATAGGAGCCTTGGGGCCTCCCTGGTGGCGTAATGGGTTAAGTACAGCACTAAGAAGCTATCCGGAGCCACTGCAGCATGAGTTCAATCCCAGGCCAGGGAGATTCCCACATGGCACAGCAGACCTCTCCTGCCTCACCTGCTGCTCCCCTCAGCAGTGTATTTCAGTCAATCTGCCTGTTCTGCTCCCCACTCTGTCTCTAGTGAATCCTATCACCACCCCACACGGCTGGTCTATACCCCAGCTTGTATACATAAATTTAAAAATCTTTTAAAAAAAATATATAGGGGCCTCCCTGATGGTGCAAAGGGTTAAGTCTCAGCACTGTGAATGCTATCAGCAGCCACCACAGCACTAGTTCAATCCCCAGCCAGGGAGCTGGCCCACATGGCCCAGCAGACCTCTCCTGTCTCTCTTGTTGCTCCCCTCAGCAGTGTATTTCAGTCGATCTGCCTGTTCTGCTTCCCTCTCTGTCTCTGGTGAATCTTCTCACCAACTCCCCCCGCCCCCGCACCCCGTCCCCCGCCTAACCCCAGCTCTTGTATGCATAAATAAATAAATATATATATATATAAAATACTAAAAAGCTCTTAAATGAGAAACATGCAGAAACTATCTAAAAAATATTACCATACTTGACCTAAAAGAATAACTGGAGAAATATTCTGATTTGCATGGAAAAACTAAATATGATTCCAATGCATGCCTATACTTTGTTCCAACACCAACAAGCAATTCTCCAATTCACAGACACTGACTGGGGTGGTGGGGGGGTGTCTTACAATTTAACTCAATTCTGACACTCTATACCTGGACACTTTGTACCTCTATACCCGCAAGTCAAGCGCTAAATCCCACAAGAGAGTACCCATTTTAGATGCCAAGTCTAGGTTGTTACCTGTGCTTCTGCCTGACCAGCTGTAAATTGGAGGTATCACTGACTTTCTTCTCAGGTTCTATTAATTTGCTAGAGCAGCTCACAAAACTCAGGAAACCAGTTTATTTACTAGATCATTCAATTTTTTTTTGGGGGGGTCTCCCCGGTGGCACAGTGGTTGGGTGCTGTGCTGTAGAGCTGTTGGCAGTGGCAACGTGAGTTCGACACTCGGCCGAGGAGATTCCCACATGGCGAGGCAGACCTCTCCTGCCTCGCCCGATGTTCCCCTCAGCAGTATATTTCTGTCGATCTGCCTGTTCTGCTCCCCACTCTGTCTCTGGTGAACCCTCTCGCCACCCCACGCCTCTGGCCTATACCCCAGCTTGTATGCATAAATAAATAAATCATTTTAAAAAATCATTCCATTTTTTACAAAGATTATTAAAGGAAAGGAATAAACAGCCAAATGAAGAGATACACAGTATAAGGTCTAGAAGTGTCCAGAACACAGGGTCATCTGTTTCCACGGAGTTTGGAGTGACCCACTTTCCTGGCATGTGGCTGTGTTCTGGTTCACCAAACTCTCTCTAAATCCTGTCTTTTTGATTTTTATAAAGGGTTCATTATATAGGCACGATTGATTAAATTACTGGCCAAGGCAATTGACTCAACCTCCAACTCCTCTCTCCTCCCCAGAGGTGAGGGGTGTAGGACTGAAAATTCCAACCCTCAAATAAAGTTGATTCTCCCAGCGAGTGGCCCTCACTACTAGGTGCTTCCAAAGTTACCTCATTCACATGAAATCAGGAGAAGCTGAAAGGGAGTTATTATGAATATTAAGACTTTTATCATTTAGGGTTTAGAAATAGGATGAAGATCAAATACATATTTCTTTTTTCTCTTTTTTTAAAGATTTATCCATTTAGGGCCTCCCTGGTGGTGCAGCGGTTAAGCACTGTGCTGTGTCAGCAGCAACGGCTACCTGAGTTCAACACCCCGCTGGAGGGATCCCCACATGGCACAACAGACCTCTCCTGCCTCGCCGACTGCTCTCCGTAGCAGTGCATTTCCGTCAATCTGCCTGTTCTGCTCCTCACTCTGTCTCTGGTGAACCCTCTCGCCACCCCATGCCTCTGGCCTGTACCCCAGCTTGTATGCATAAATAAATAAATCTTTTAAAAATAAATAAATATTTATCCATTTATGTGTACAAGAGCTGGGGTGCAGGCCAGAGGTGTACGGTGGTGAGAGGAGTCACCAGAGACAGAGTGGGAGGCAGAACAGGCAGATCGACTGAAGTGCACTGCTGAGGAGAGCAGCAGGCGAGGCAGGAGAGGTCTGCTGCACCATGTGGGAATCTCCCTGGCCGGGGATCGAACTAGTGCTGCAGTGGCTGTAGACAGCTTCATAGCGCTGCACTTAACCCGTTGCGCCACCAGGGAGGGCCCAAATACATATTTCCTATTACAAATCAGTGTCACAATTTCAAAGATGTCCGTTTTCCTCTGCCTATTAATAAATGGTCCCCACAAGGATACCCCTGTCCTAATCTCTGGAATTTACAATAAGGCTTTATGTGGTATAAGGGCTTCTATACATGTCATTACATCAACAATTTTGAGATGAAGTGATTACCCTGGATTACACTGGTCAACAGTGAGATCATTACTGACTTAAAAAGGCCCTAATTTGTAGTATCTTGGTGTGCTGAACATGAATATAACCCTGAAAATTATTTATTAGCTCTCGTTTTGAAGATATTTCATATAAATCATTTTATATGTTTCACCATGTAAATTTATCCAGTAGGACTGCAACAACATCCTAAATCAGCGTAGAATGATGTAATATTGCTTCACATTGCATAATACCATCATGCACACATCATCCAGAGTTGACTGCATCCTTTTCTGATGCAATGTAATACTACTGGCAGGCGGCTGCTGAAGTAAGCTGATGTCAGCAGTACACTATAGAAAGCCTTGTCGGAAAGCATTCAAATTGAAATTGCATTGAAAATATTTCAGACTTGGGCCTTCCTGGTGGCGCTGCGTTTAAGCGCTGCGCTATGGAGCTGCCCGCAGCCATGTGAGTTTGAGGCCCAGCCAGGGAGATTCCCACATGGCGTGCCAGACCTCTCCTGCCTCGCCCGCTGCTCGGCTCAGCAGTGTATTTCTGTCAATCTGCCTGTTCTGCTCCCAGCTCTGTCTCTGGTGAACCCTCTCACTGCCCCATCCTCTGGCCTGTACCCCAGCTTGTATGCATAAATAAATATTAAAAAAAAAAAGAAA
>PVIJ01001787.1:108452-184793 GCA_004024925.1 Scalopus aquaticus
AAATAAATAAATCTAAAAAAAAAAAAAAAGAAAAAAGAAAATATTTCAGACTTTGTGCAAGACAGTTTAAGCTACTGTTACATAGAACTGTTATCATTTTATCCATTTAGGCACAATCCAGAACAGTAATGCCTCGAAAGTGCATTAATAGTGTGGACAATTTCTGCTCTGTTTGTGGGGAAGTAACATTTGCCAACCAGAAGAAAAGTATCACTTCCAAGTGAAGAATGCTTATCATCTTGACTTCGGATGCAAGGTTGGTGACCAAGACAAGCCCTGGGCCCCGCATATATGCTGTGCTACATGTACAACACAGCTTCCACAGTGGTTAAATGGCAAAAGACCATCAGTGCCATTTGCAGTCCCCATGGTGTGGAGAAAGCCAAGTAACCGCATAAAAGACTGTTACTTTTGCTTGGTTCCTCCTCTTTCTAGTGGAATAACAAAGCAAAAGAAGTCAAGAATAGTCTACCCAAACATTCCATCTGCATTGAAATGACCGGTTCAACAACTTGTTGCAGGGTCATGCGAAACAAGCATGGAATGCTTTTCCCCTAGTGTCTACAAACTTTCTTGGGAACGTTAGGGCAGAAAACTATAAGGAACCAGTAGAAGACATGCGGATGCAGTATCAGAAACTTGGCTGCAATATGTCTCTAAAGATCTACTTCCTTCATTCCCATCTGGATTTCTTCCCTGAAAACTGTGGTATGGTTAGTGATGAATATGGCGAACGTTTTCATCAAGATAGCGCATCAATGGAACAAAGATACCAAGGGAAATGGTCCACTACAGTGCTGGATGACTTCTGCTGGGCACTCCCCAGAGAGGCTCCTGAACAGCTGTACAAGAGACAAGCGAAGAAATCTAAGAAGTAGTCTATGACTTGATTTTATACAGGTATTAACCATAGGCCTATTACTATAAGCATGCGTTTCATGATGTAAACATCAATTTATTGCAGATTACAAAAAAAACTAGAGCCAAAATTATAATTTGACTGTCATATTCGTGTTGAGCACATACAAATTGATAGGAAATGACTAATTTTATTTCAGTAACATGACTTTTGTAAAAAATTGTTGACCAGTGTTATCCAAGCTGGCCCTAACCGCCATCACAGGTGCCCTTTTAACAAGAGATAGAAGGAGATTTGACACAGACAGAAGAAAGAATAATGTAGCCATGAAGACTGGATTGATGCAGCCACAAGTCAAGGAATGCCAGCAGCACCAGAAACTCGAAGAGGTAATGAACAGATCTCCCCTAGAACCATCATTTGGGGCACAGTAATGCTGACATCTTGATTTATTCTTTTTAAATTTACATTTTTTAATATATATCTTTTACATTATTGTGTATTCCCCATGGGTTACCCACCACCCATTCACCTGTGAACTGTCACCATAATCCCTTGTGCTCTTTTCTCAGTTTTGAACCCTTATCCTCCCTCTCCCTCGCTGAATGTCTCTCATTTCTGGTTGCCTGCCAGTTTTTGTTTTTGGTTGGTTATTGTTAGTTTCTCCTCCTGATCTCTTAATTGGTTCCTCTATATTCCTTCTATAAGTGAAACCATTCGATATTTTTCCTTTTCCTACTGGCTTATTTCGCTGAGCATGATCCCTTCTAGCTCCATCTATGTTGCTGCGAATGGCATGAGTTTATCATTTTTGGTTGCTGAATAGTATTCCATCGTGTATATGTACCACATCTTCTTGATCCAGTCATCTATTTTTTGGGCATCTGTGTTGTTTCCATATCTTAGCTATTGTAAACAATGCTGCAAGAAACATAGGGGTGCATGTATCCTTTTGGATTAATGTTTTCATGTCCTTTGGGTAGATTCATATGAGTGGTATTGCTGGGTTATATGGAAGCTCCATTTTTAGCAATATGAGGAACTGCCATACAGCTTTCCATAGTGGTTGAACCAGTCTGCATTTCTACCAGCAGTGTAAGAGAGTTCTTTTTTTCCCCACATCCTTGCCTGACACCTTGATTTAGAGCCAGTGACACTGACTTCAGACTTCTGGCCTCCAGAACTGTGAAAGAATAAATTACTATTGTTTCAAGCCATCAAGTTTGTGGTAATTTGTTATAGCAGCCACAGGAAACTAATATATCCCCAAATGGATGTATAAATTCAAATTTCCATTCCAATTCCATTTTTCTAAAATTTAGCAAAATTATTCTAAAATTCTGAGAGAATAAAAACATAAAACATTTTACAACATTCTTGGGGGAAAAAGTAATAAAGGACTTATACCACCAGGCATTTAAATGCATTTTAATGAAACTGTGGTTACTATATAAAACATAAAAAACACAGCAGGTACCAGACAAGGAATTGGTGGAGAAAACCATTTCACATAGAGATTACAACCTGAGCACAAAGATAAGGTACAACACATCTATTTGTTTCCTAAGAAAGGGAAAGGAGGAAAGGACACAATTTTGTCCATGAAATAAGGTTCTAAAATAAAATCTATACATATACCTATAAAGATTTAGAATATGATTAAGATAGCATTTCAAATTGATGGAGTAAGGATGGGTTATTCAATAAATAAAATTTGGGGCAAATTGTTAACTTATCATTTATTAAAAAATAATTTATATTACTTACCTCCTCCACACATCAAAACTCCAGATATATTTAATATTTATGTATAAAAATGTCTACCCAGGGAGATGGCTAATAAATTATTATATATCTATAAGATAAAAATACCACAAAGTCATTTAAAACAAAGAGAAAAGTATTTTGTGATACGGAGGTATGACTGCTTGCAATATACTGTCAACGTCAACTGAAAAAGACAGATTATAAAGTAGCAAGTACAGTACCGTTCCATTTAGAATATTATGTTACATGCATATTTGGTTAGAGAAATAACTAGAAAGACATAGATCAATAGCAGTAATTTTTCAGGATGTTAAGATTACAGGCAATTACTTTTTTGCTTGTCTGGACTTTTTAAACAATAAACGTGTTAGTTCTGAAAAAATGGCAAAGTACATTTAAATTTATATGATTGGTCTATCTTCAGTAGGTATAATTAAAGAATTCCTTTCAAAAATAAATTCTTTTTTTTAAGATTTATTTATTTATGCATACAAGAGCTGGGGTGTAGGCCAGAGGTGTGGGGTAGGGGTGAGAGGATTCACCAGAGACAGAGTGGGAGCAGAACAGGCGGATATACTGAAGTACACTGCTGAGGGGAGCAGCGGGCGAGGCAGGAGAGGTCTGCTGCGCCATGTGGGAAGCTCCCTTGCTGGGGATTGAACCGTAGCTGCTGATAGCTTCAATGCTTCATAGTGCTGAGACTTAACTCCTTGTGCCACCAGGAAGGCTCCTCAAGAATAAATTCTGACATTCCTGGTTGCAAGATATGTTGTTTTCACTTAACACCTACTCTCTCTCTCTCTCTTTCAAGTTCTTTATGTATTAATCTTTTGTGTCACTATTACTGGATGGGTAAAACAAATATAAAACAATCCTCAATTTCAAATGAAAGGCTAAAGTCAATTGTCTGATAAGCATCAGAAGTGGAATTTGAAGGCACTTCTATCTTTAAAGTCTATGCCTTTATTTGTTGTGTTTTTTTTTAAGATTTATTTATTTATGCATACAAGCTGGGGTGTGGGCTAGAGGTGTGTGTGGGGGCAGCGGGGTGAGAAGATTCACCAGAGACAGAGTGGGGAGCAGAACAGTATGCCCTTATTTGTAATTCCAAAAGACTGGAAACAACCAAAATGTCCCTTGGTGGGAATCAGTTAAATTACAGTTCATTCACACACTGTAAAACTTTGTAGTCATAAAAACAAAAATAAGAATATTCTCTATATACTGATAAGGAAATATCTCTAAGAAACATTGTTAAGTGGAGGAAAAAAATAACAAGGTATAGAAGGTGTGTACAGCATAGTACCATTTATGATAAAATGGAGCAAAGAAGAGTATATGCATATATTTTAGTTGCTATATGCATAAAAACAACATTAGAAGGCTAGACAAAAACCTAATAACAGGATTATCTATTTTGGGTGGGGAAACTGGGCAGATGAAGCATAGGAACAAGAGAGAGACTTTTTACTATATACCTTTTTACATATTTTTAGTTTTGAATCACGTAAATGAATTATTTATTCAAAAATAGAATAACTGGAAATATTTTAAAAGCAAAATAAAACAAAACTCCTGTCCTTTGTACTCTTCCACATGCTTCAGATATGCTCAGAGGGCTGTCTGTGAGCCCCTCCCCAGCAGACATGCAAGAAAGCGGGTCCTGCCCTCCTCTGGTGGCCCTGAGACAGCCCCGGCACACAGTCTAGAGGAGGCTGCCTTGAGAGCAAGCACACCAGGCTCGTTCTTTATCCCTGACTTAGAAAAATAAAACCAATAGGCAAATCCACTTGTCAGCATTTCTGAAACCAGCTGTTAGCCAATCCTCTTCCTGCCCTTTACTCTCCTTTTCTTCCCTTTTCCACAAAACCTGGAAAGTTCTGCAAAACTTTGCAGAATGCCTTACAGGCTCTGGCTGCATCTTTGTTTTCCTTCTCTCCTTTGGTAATCTTCTCGGGGAAGAACTGCAGTGTGGCTTCCTGTCACTTGCTTACTGTTTTGTTTTTTTTTTTTATCTTTATTTCCCTAAACCTACAAACCTCAACTTAGAAGTCATTTTGCCTAATTCCCCACTCACAGGAGAATATCCCCATTATAAAATTAGCAGAGGAAATGTTTTGGTTTTAAAATACAATCCCTTAGTTTCATTTTGCCCATGCAATTGACTTGGCATTACAGTGCTCATAAAATATTTGCTTTTGCTAAGAATCCCACAGAACAAGTCTATTTGTATGTGGAGTCTAGCAACACAGAGAGCTCCAACAAATTTCCATTTAATGATTCAGTGGCTGTTAATCAATACCAAATATGTTTCCATGACTGTCCGAGGCCCTGTAGTAGGGACAGAAACAAACTTAAGAACCAGCTTCTGTCCTCAATCTCCAGCAATGTCAGGGTACCTTCAGCTCATAAATGTATCTGGACTCATTCATTCTGTTCTTTAAACCCATTTGCAAGGTATCAACTACAGCACTATGTTATGGATATTTTCATGGTTACATGTGTGTCAGAAATATGATTTATAGGAATGGCTTTCTTCCTCTTCTCCCCTTTTTAAAGGGTTTTAGGAAAATAGCTTTTCCATTGAAAAGATATCAGAGTTCAAAGTCTAGTTAATATAATCCAAACAAGATTCACTAAACTTTCAGTGTCAATTTAGTCACAACAGTGTCACACTTTCTGCTTTCATTAGTTAGAATTCCTTGGCTAATATGCAGGAAATTTGAGATGTATGCCAGGTATGTTCAATGAAAGGTTTTGCTTAAGTCAAATGTGAATTTAAAGCAAGTCATTCTCAATGACACTGAGCTTGGCAGGGATTCAGGCGTCTAGAACATAACCATATACCTCCCTGGAGGGTGCTGGGCTAGAAAAATGGCCACAAGCATTGTTAAATGTGCTGGGAACACAGAACAGAAGGCTCCATGGATACTGCATGCTCACTCCCTATTATACACCTACAACGTCACCAGGAATGATACCGCGAGATTCATCATGTGCTGGCTTATTCTCAGAGGAAAACCCCAAACAGGCAGAGGATAATGAACATCACAGACTGTAAGAAGCAGCAAGAAGCTACTGCACCAGTGTGGCTGTCACATAGCCACACGAAAACACTCCAACAGGAAGGAGTGTTATGTTACTCAGGTTTCCTGCCAAGACATCCAGGCTTGAAACAGTTCTGTCACTGAAAAATGTAAGATAACCGACAGATGGGAACTGCCAGATCATGTCCTTGAGAATCTCAGAAATCTGTCATCTTGCAAAGGACAGCTTAAAAGCAGGTATGAAAATTGCCAGTCCCATAGATGACAATTTTTCTTCCAGGGAAGAGGAACATGGGAATGTGGGGCATAAACATTCAAGGAATCTGGCCCGGGGAAGGCTCTATGCACAGAATGTGAGCAGACAGGACCCTGTGTTAGACAGCCCTGGACCCAATTTGCCTTAAGTATGTACAAATTTGGGATACAAGCATCTGAATACAGTGACAGGCCCCATTTTGCTTGTGGCTCTGAAGATCATTTGTGATGCCTATGGATTTACCATATGCATTTAATAGGACAGGCAGTTCAGTTCAACAAAACAGTAGAAGCCCATACATTGACCAGTATAGGCTACCTACTGGGGGAACCATAGGATGAAAGAGAATCCGTTAAAAGAAGAATGCAGGCCAGAGTCCTGTACTTCAGGCTTGTCATGGCACTGGAGCAGAGCATTCACCCATTCATTCATTTATTCACTCATTCATTCAACAAGCATTTATAGAGCACCCCTGAGGTTTTTTTTTTTTAAGATTTATTTATTTATGCATACAAGAACTGGGGTGTAGGCCAGAGGTGTGGGGTGGTGAGAGGATTCACCAGAGACAGAGTGGGGAGCAGAACAGGCAAATCTACTGAAGTACTCTGCTGAGTGGAGCAGCGGGTGAGACAGGAGAGGTCTGCTGCGCCATGTGGGAATCTCCCTGGCTGGGTATGGAACTCCTGCTGCAGTGGCTCTGGACAGCTTCCAAGTGCTGCCTGTAACCTGTCATGCCACCAGGGAGGCCCACCCCTGGGGTTTTAAGCACTAGGATAGGTGCTGGAAATGCAAAGGTGAGTAACACTCATTTCCCTGTCTTTAAGAAGTTCACAGTCTAATAGTGAAAAGTCAAGAAAATCAACAGTTACATTAAGGCACTATGATAATTGTTCTTCCTGTATATCCTGTTTTGCTTTAAGTGTGGTGGTTCACAGAGCACTTATGAAGAATAACCAGATTGCGATGCCTAAGCGGGGCACTTGGAGAGTAAGTAGGAATTAGGCAGTGGAGGTGGGGTAAGGAAAGAATGTTTAGGCAGTGGGACTGATATGCACAAAGGTACAGAATTGAGAGAGAAAACATGGTTCAGTGTAACTGGAGAACAAAGGGTGAGAGATGGGAGGAAAAAAGGAGGGTATGTGCAGTCAGAACCAAGTGACAGACTCTTGTCCTGCTAAGGAAAGGGCAGTGTCTTAGGTTTGTTTTGTTCTTCATGGGGTTCAGTGATGGGTTTATAGTAGTTGTCACTAAGCATTTCAAGACAAAGAGAAGTGAACTGAAGGGTTTTAAACAGGGGAGTGACAAGACAAGGGTTGCATAACTGACAGGCATATGGGGGAAGACTAGAAGAGGGAAAGGTTCAGGAAGACCAGGTAGGCACTTGGAAGTGGTCCAGGTAAGAGATGAAGATGGACTGAATTAAGGCAGTGTCAATGGGAGAGGTGAGAAGTGGGTGGGCACAGGTTCAGCACATCATACAAGAAAAGGGGGTTGTTGGTTTTAGGTCAGAGAGTATGGATATTTTTATGCTTTCTCATGTGAAAATCTATACCACATGCAGAAAGTGTTGGTCAATTTGCAAATTCTTTGAAACCATAGTTGTGTTCTGATTTCTCACAAACTCAGGCTATAAAGCTTGGGTCTCCACTCCCTATTATTGTGTCTGGGTAAGATACTACTCCTCAGGTACCTATAGAATTTCTCTTGTGCTTATTATCCCCAATGCCTCCTCTGTACAGAGAAAGCAAAAGAGAAAACATTGCTCAGAAAAACGTGACACCTACCAAACTTCTATACAAACAGGCTAGGTCACAGGTAAAGGGGACCCCATCTTTCTCACTTCACAGAATGTCTAAGCCTGAAGGAACACAAAGGCAACAATTCAAGTCCTTCTAGTGCAGAAGAGGAAGCCAGAACTCCAAGAGCTAAGAGACTAGCCCATAGACAGAGTTAGAGAGTAGCAGAGACAGCCAAGAATACAAGTCCCACCCCTCCCCCATGCCCTTCTATTTGGAAATCTTTTTTATTTCCCCCAATCATACCATTAACATGGGAGCTGGGGAGGCCAGGAATGGATTGGAACTTACTGAGCCAAGTTCAGCTACCAACCCTACCCCCTTTTCTATTGTACAGGCCCACTCCCACTCTTACAGTCCCCTTTTCAAAGCAAATATAGGTGACCACTGACTCCGAAGTCATGTCCCAGACTTTTGAGGACCTTGTTTCAGTTGGTACTATCTGTTAATATTAGTAGTTGCACTGTCTCACGTTTGATCTTTCTCTCCTCAGTCAGAAATGTTTACTTGTCCATTGTGTCTCATTCTGCTCATAAACCATCAAAATGCCTCCAGCATATCAATATTTTTATGTACCAATTTCATCTCTGTTACCAAGAAGGAGCATTATAAACTTCGGAATTCTGAAACTCTTGGTGCTGAAAATAGTGCTACAGAGCACAGGGTAGGCAGGTTGAGATCCGGCGGTCCTCAACCTCACTATCTCCAGCCCCATGCCTGCATTTGCAAACAGGGAACCTGCTGAGGAAACACGTGTGGTCTCTGATGATTCTACCGGCCAGCAAGTTTCAATGCCTGACTTCCTCCCTTCCCCACTCCCCAGTCTCTCCTGGGGCAGGAAAAGGAGTTGGGAAGGTGCTTTAGCTTTCCTCTTCCTCCATTAGCTCTCTCATATTTTACCAAGTCAACATTTATTTTCTTAGAACCTTAGTATTTATATTTAGGGGCCGTGGGTACAATTCCATTTTTTTCTGTCATTGTACCTGGCTTTTCCACATTGTAGAGAAAATGCTCTATTCAGATATCTTGGCTTATTTTTCCCCAGGCAATGAGTCATAGTCATAAATTTTCTTTTGGGTCACAGTCTGGTCAACTCCCCCAACTCACAGAAAAAGATGAAATTCATGCATCATAAAAATAATAATGATGATGATGATGATTTCATATTCACTCACAATAATTCATTTGAAATTCAGCATATCCACCCACCTCTCATTTTAACACTTTGTGGTCCGCTGACGTATTAGTACATGCTTTTGTCACCAGTATCAGGCGGCCGCTTACGTGTTAATACGTGTTCATCTAGTCTCCGGTTTTTCACGCCACGGTGGATTTATTTGGAACTATTAGGAGCTATTTCTTTGATCGTACTCAGTCTAGAAGCTTTACACATTGTTTTGGTGAAAGTATAAAGTGTTTTATGAGAGATATTACAGTTTTTTTAATATCCAGTAGTTCAGGAGTTGTGTGTGTTTTATTGAATACTTATACTATTCATGCAGTGGCACAGAAAATGGCCGGCCCCAAGGGCTGGTAAATTTAAAGCGCACCAGCACACAAAGTGTTAATGTTACCTACAGCACTTCTAACATACTATACAGTCCTCCCCCTGTCCTTTCCTATTTTCTTTCTTTACTTCCTTCCTTCCATTGTCTTTCTCTTCCTCCCCTCACTAGAATGTAAACTTTTAAAAGTAGGGCTTTTGTTTTGTTCTTTTGTTTTTGAATAAAGAAACTGTTGACTGGAATCATTGATTTTTTTTCTCCCTTCCTTTTTCTAGGACTTACTTTTTCCCTCTCCTGCCACATTTTTCTTTGACTTAAGGGTTAAGAGTTAAATGACTACATATTTTATATCAGCCCTAGATGCCAACTTCACTGAAGTGGCAGTGGGTGTTTCCCTTCCATCTCCAACATTTCCACCTACTAAAAACATACCTATTTGGCAAGTCCTACCCACCTCCGTTGTGGCACCATCCTTCAAACTTTCACGGTAATACCATCTTCCTCTGAATCCATACCACTGAAGGCATATATCGCTCATTTAAAATTTAGCACTTTCTGCCTTCTGTCGACAACATAATTTTCCTGAGTGTGACTGCAACAGGAAGGTCAACAATAAGACAAGGGCAGTATTTCCCCAGCAAAGCTGGCTTCCTGCCCCAGCTCCCTCTCCTCCTACCCCTTTCCCACAGGTCCCCATGATACAGTGCTTATCTCACTGCATTTAAACAAGGACCCAGATCTGGGCTTTAAAATTCAGGCTGGTCCACTGTGAGGGAACCCCATCTTTCAGACACCATATTAGCCAAGTTCACACAGAGGTCAAGGGGCATACAAAACAAATACCAATATATTGAGTCACACCAAAGAATACTGGACATGCTGGGTGGACTGGTATGCTTAAATTGGACTGATTGGCTGATTCGTTCCTCATGGGTTAAAGATTGCTTGGTAAATGTGGACTTAGAACAAAAGTAACCAACCTAAAATCCTGTCTCTCTCCTTTAAGGCAGGGCCCTCTTCCCTGTTGCAAGGGCAGTCTTGATACCGGACAGAAGGGGCATTAAAACTGGTTAAGGGCACGGCCCAAATTGTTTACTGGTCACTATCTTAGTTTTGCTCCCGCGCGCACAACTGCAAGACTACTTAGGCTTAGGAAACAATAACAATGGGATTTATTTAACAAACAGGGAAAAACAAAGAGTTACTTTACTTAAAGCAATGTCCAATCCTTTAAGTCCCAAAGAAGAAACAATGAAGGCAGAGTCTTTCACCACTGCAGACATGAAGCTCCTCTTCCAAACTATAGGCCACGTGTCCAAGATGGCGTCTTCCTGCCTCTGCAGAGGCACAACAACCAGACTGTAGGTCAGGTTCCAACTCAGAAGAACGACACAGGATACAACCGGAGATGCTCCCAGAGCTGCCATTGTGCCCCAGCACAGCACCAGGCCAACAACACTAAAAACAGCAACTACAGCAGCCAGACAGCCCAATAGACTGCACTCGCGTGTTTTAGGAAGGCACCTGCTCCAGGCCTTTGCCTTCTTTCTTCAGCTGCAGTAAAAAAAAAAACCGGGTGCAGTTTCTATCACTTGGCTACTTGCAAAGCCTCCAAAGTTGCTGGCCCCAAAGTCACTGAAGATTCCAAAAACGCTCAGTCCGAAACTCTACATACTGGCGGCTCAAAAGCTCCTGGTGGCTGATTTCCAAACTCTCAATCATGTCGGCTGCATCTCCTGCCACTGGGTCCTGCCGCTGGTTCTCCTCTTCTACATCCTGGCCACTGCTTCTTCTATTCCTACATCATGGTGACTGAATTTCCTTCTTTTTCAGTCCCTTTTTGTTCTCATCAGAGTCTCCACCCCAAACTACAACACCTTTTTAGCATTTCCCTAGGCTATCTATCCTCATCAGCAACCCCCTTCAGGGAGCACCACCTATTCCAGACTTTGGTCTCAGCCCCGTTACAGTTTGATCAAGGAAATCAGGGAGATCAAGCCCCCTTAGTCAAGACTTGCCCTTCCTTAGCAAGTACCAGCACTTACTTCTACGTTTCTGAGTATGGCCAAACCTCTGTTCAGTTGTCCAAACTGCTTTATACTACAATTAATTAGATATAACCTAAATTACAGCCACCTTCCAGTCCTTCCTTCCTGAAATTGTTCCCAAATAGTTTATCAATGTTTGGGGTGTCCTCAAACTTTTAGGCAACAAAGTTACAGACTATTTCTCCTTTTACTTTCATGGATGGCTAATCATTCATTACAGGTTGATTTTACTGGTCTCAAGGCAAACTTCCTATCCTTAGGTACACAGGCTGTACTGATGAAACAAGACATTTCTCCAATTAGACTGTAAGTATCTGAGGGATCATGAGTTGTAGGTTTCAGTAAGTATGTTAGTATAAGTCAGGACAGGAAGGACTGCTTTGGTAGCAAAGTAGAAGAGAGAAAAAAAACACCTCATTCTCCATTTAAGGTGGCCCTAGGTCAATTAGGCTCATTTGCACCCCCTAAAACACAGAAGCTACCTGCCTCATTCAAAACCAATGAGTCTGTAATCTAGTCCTACAACACCCTAGATTTTGAAGAACCATTCCCTTTCTAGTTTGCCTTCTCCTGGAAATTTCTCTATCTTATGCTTTAGCCAAGCTTTGAGATTAAAAGTGAAAGGAGGGCCTCCCTGGTGGTGCAATGGGTTAAGTCTCAGCACTACGAAGCTATCGAAGCTATTGCACTGCTGCAGGAGTTTGATACTTGGCCAGGAAGCAAACCCACATGGCGCAGCAGACCTCTCCTGTCTCGCCCACTGCTCCCCTCAGCAGTGTATTTCAGTCAATCTGCCTGTTCTGCTCCCCACTCTGTCTCTGGTGAATCCTCTCACCCCCCACACCTCTGGCCTACACTCAGCTTGTATGCATAAATAAATAAATCTTTTTAAAAAATTAAAGGAAGGAAAGAACAGAGGGAGGGAGGAAGGGAGGGAGGAGGGAAGTGAGGCCTTATGCTTTTATTACCTTTCTCTTATCTCTCGCACTTCCACATACAACTCAGCACTAGGTATGGGCTGCCATTCACACGACATAATACAGGGAACATAGCTGTCCCTGGGGTACACTGAATCCAAATTACATAGGCACCACATTTTGCCTTTTGCATTGCTGACTGGCAGATGAGCAGTGGATTGTAGAAGCAGCAGGTGCGAGAAGAGGTGGCTCCTGCCAGATGGTGCTAAAAAAAGCCCAAGTCTGATACACAAGAGTCATTTCATTAACCCATCCTTGATCAAGGCAAAATCATGGAAGGCTGCCCCTTCTCTGTCTTTTGGGGCTTCTCTAGCATCAACTGCTGCCTCTGATGTATCACTTTATTTGCCTTGACAGAAATGGCAGGGATGGCCAAGAAAATGGGGATAGAGAGTGGAACCTCACAGTGTAACATGTATTCATTTAAATCTTCTAAAATCATCTTGAGTATCTCATACTCCACAGATGCGCTGACTAGATTCTGCCTCATTTCTGCCAGCACCCTGCAATGTATACCTTACTATGGCCCCCAAGAGCCCTGATGTAATGTATCTTTGCTGTATGGTATGAGAAGTGTTAACTTGCTAAGCCAGTTTCCTCCTCTCCATAAAGGGATAATTCCACCTATCTCACATCACCTATTGCAGGAATCAAATGAAATAAAGTGTGTGAAAAACTTAATACAGTCCTTGACACATGCTTAATTAAGCACTTCGCGATAAATGAGTTTTCCTTTCTAAGAGATAGTCTTGCATTTTGTCTACTCTGTTTTATCAGCCTGTATAAATTACCGGAGGTTGGCTGGTCCTCATGGCTCAGACCATCCAGGAAAAATGATTGGCCTTAGTAATATGAGGTGACAGACTCTGGGAAGCAGCAAGAGAAAGAAAAGGAAAGGGTGCCCCAAGGCAGAGAGCCCATGCCAGGCTCCCAGCAAGAAATCTTGTGCTCTGAGTTACCTGATGGCAGGTACTGGTACCCAAAGAAAATTCCAGTAACTACACGTCCCTAAATTATGATCAGACTCTAGGTTCAACTTATCAGGTGACAGGTGGCTCCTGTTACACCTTTTCTTTCAAAACTCACTGGGCAAGCCGTGGAGCCCACGCTACCGAAGTTTCCACTAAAGGTCAGTACCCCAAACCACAAAAAAAGCCTTTTCAGGGATTAATGCTCCTGGCAAACTGGCTCTGAGGGCCTGGTGGAGGAGGAAGTGGAAAAGCAGCTTTGTGTTTTGACTACCGGCTACCTCGCGCTAGGCGCAGCTCAACCGTGTGTTACGTGGTCGGTGCTCTCTGTGTTTTGCGGCTCAGAAAACCGACACTCAAACAGGCAAGGCAACAGCCAGCAGTGGGTGAGACGCCAAAGCCGGGCTTCCCGGGGCCCATGTTCTTTCTCTTTCTCCACCAGTTAGGGACGGCCTGAGTGCGAAGGGGGCCAATCCTGGGGAGCCGGGAAGAGGCCCAGGCGAGCGGCCAATAGGGCTGGGCCGGTACGCGCAGTTCCGCCTTCCCAGCGGAGCCGCGTGGTCTGGAGCTCCGGGTGCGGCCCGGCCTCACGTGTCCCGAGTCCGCTCCGCCGCCCCCGAGGACTCGCTGGCCAGAGTCCAGACATGGCCCCGCCCGCACAGGGCGCGGCCGCCCAGGGTGCCAGGAAGTCGGTGCCCGGTGCACGCCCGGGGGCCGGCTAATGACCGCGGGATAGCCTGGCGCATGGCCGCCGGCGCCCCTCCCCGCCGAGCCCGCCTCGTCAGCACCTTCCCGTAGCTCGGCCTCTGCGCGGACCTACAGTGGGTCACGAGGCGGGCGCCGCAGCATCCGCGGTGGGCGCAGCCCGGTCGGCCGCCGCGGAACTGTGCCCGGCGCCCCTCCCCCCTCTCCCTCTCCCTCTCCGCCCGCGCGCGCCACGTCCCCGGCTCCGCCCCCGCGGGCCACGCGGGGAACCCCGGTGACGTCACCACCCACCAGCACTCGCCTTCCCGCGCTCTCCAGAAAAGACGCGAAAGTGGTGACGTGTCCGCGGTCCAGTGCGGCTGCGCTTAAGGAGTCTGTCACTGAACGTCCTGCGGCGCCGCCTGGTGGAAGAAAAGCCGCCAAGTCGGCCGGAAGTGGTGTCGCGGGGTTGAAGCGAATGTGACTGACGTCATTTGGTGGAGGCGAGGGGGTGGTCGCCGCGTGACTGCCTCGGTCCGAGGCGTCCCGCGTGTCTTTTCTTCTTCCTCCTCCTATAAGTAGGAGTGTGGAAGTGTAATTTCCATGCCCATCGTTTAAAGATATAATCGCCCCCAAATTCGAACTTACCAAAATAATATTGTTCTTTTATTTTTTTTAATAATAATATTGTTCTTAATAGGAAATTAAAAACACGGAAACGATATGAGGAAAACGAATACCACCACTCTCCCTTTCATCCTGTTTAATTCCACCCTCTTTCACGTTCAATATAATTATGACCTTGCTGTATTGCTGATACATAAGTATAGCTGTACAGAAATTCTTAAGGGACGAAAAGCACCGTTCGGACCTCAAGGCTAAGCAAGAGGAAGCGAGGACTGCAATTGGACGAAAGGATACCAGCTGGCATTTAAAGAGCGTTTCACGCACAGTGTATTATTTACTATGCACATCATCCAGATGAGAAAACGGGCTCAGAGGGTTACATAACTTGTGCAAAGTCGCACTGTTAGTAAGAGGGTAACATAATTGGGGTTTGAACACAGGGTCTGCAATCCAAATCTTAGCATGGAGTGGGTGCGGGGAAGACAATGAAAAAGTGACACAGTGGAGAGAGAAGACACACCGCAGGAAATGTATATGGTTGCAAATCCACTTTTTATAATGTCCTTGGAACTCGTTCTGAGGACCAAGACTCCTACTTCAATTGGAGCACCTTCCTGGGAGAGTGCCATCAAGCAGCTCAACACCGACTGCCTTGAAACACCAAGTTCTAAGCTAGCCATTGCTCTTTCCACTCTTCATAACTACCCCTCCCCCCAATGAGTGGCAGTGAAAAGTGGGAGTCACAGTAGCAAGTCATGCATTAGGGCTTGCTAATAAAAGTGCAGTCTGTAGTCTGGCACTTTTTGCATCCAGCTTAATGATAGGAACATAGAACCTGGAAACCCAGCCCAGGACTTCTGAATCAGGACATGTTTTCTAACAGTGCACATTAAATTGCATCATGGTCCTGCTACTATGGTAAGACAGGGTGGTATCATCTAGAAAGATGTGAAGGAAGCTTGCAGAACTGAATGATGGGAGGGCAGGCATGTAGAAAACCTGGTCAATAAGGAGGTCTAAAAAGAGAATCAAGTAAGGAGTCTCAGAAAACATCACAAGATGCAAAGGAAGAAAAGCAGAAAATCAGAATCTGGGAGATAAAAAAAAAGAGGGGGAGAGAGAAACAGACTAAGGGGAAAGGGGGTGGTGGTAGGCAGATCCATCTTAAGAAAGTTCACAGCTAACAGAGACAGGTCTATCTGAGGCTGCCTTTTCTGTATTGTTCCTGACTTATGCTAGAAAAGGTTTGGTTCATTTAAGGCGCTGGAGGAGGGCAGTCCCTGCCCATTCCCTCACCTTCAGCAGGTAGGAGTGGGATTTCCTTGGGTTCTTCTAATGGAGGGCAAGTTCTGGGCTCTTTCTGATATGGGTGAACCAGGCACTGAAAGAACAGTGTCTTGACTGTCACCACAGGTTGCATGCCAGAGGTGGCCAGGGCTGGGGACGGGACTGTGTGCGTGTGCATGTGGGCTACAGGAAAAAGTAGTAGTTATTTGCAGATCAGACATAACAGGAATCAGTGAAAGATGGGTGGACTGAAGTGACTGGGAATTGCTGGATCCAGGGGGCCACAGAGCCGATGACATCTGGTACCCGAGAGAGCCAGGTGGCAGGCCTACAGGCCTTCGCTTAGGTGGGTGGTTCTTGGACTCAGCCTTTCTGGAGGTCTCCAAGTGACCTATCAACTCCTTTAAATACTACCAAGCTGTTAAGATGACAGCAGTTCTTAGAGGCAGGGACATGATAGATTAGAACTAGTGTCCTGGTTGGAGGAGTAACAGGTTTTTCTCACAATGCCTATAATATTTGGGGCCCAGCCACATTGCAGACAGCATTCTCAAGCTCACCCATTGATACAGTACACTGTCTGTGGATGATCAGTCTGTGCAGTAGACAGGAGACAGGATACAGGAGGTTCTGAATACTGAATGATAAAATACAAATGGAGAGTGCAGTGTGGAACGGCAGCAAGAGGGTGCAGTTAAAAAAGCACTGTTCTGGTAGAAGTATCTAGGACCACTCTCGTAGAGTGTGGGTAGTCTGAAATGAGGTCAACACTGGGATGCGGGTGGTGTCCCAGAGGAGTCTGGAGTGAGGGTGAAGGTCCCACTGGTACTCATAGGCCTATGCTTGACCTGGAAGAGAGGGTGTCACGTTAGAAGAAAGGGTCAGTATAACTCTAGCTCCTATTCGAGCTTGATGGGCTGGACTGGTCCCAAGTGAAGACCTCAGCACTTGAGTAGGGCACTGTCTGGGTAGATTATTTACTCCACCCATGTGTTTTATAACCATTGTAGTCTTTCCCGGTCAGGCATATGCCTATTACCCACAGGTCTGTCTCTTAAAAAGCTGTGAATGATGTCCTCAAAGTTCTCAGAATGATTTCTCAGAATGGGCCAACCATCAGATTTACTTGAGTGTTCTTGCTTTTTAGGCAGGCGCTCTGCCTCTAGTTTTAATTTCTCCCCTTCTCCACAACTATCCAAACTCTTTCTTTTAAAGCCTAGTGCAAGTTTAAAATTGTGAACCTTCTCAGGCTCTTCTCAATCTTAAGTATCTGGGAACTATCCATGCAAGCTAGCCCCTCAATCATACAGGTAGACACCCATCTGCCCTCTTGTAAAAGCAAAACTTGCTCTTTCACCAAAAATGCTTAGCCTCCCTCCATATTAGGCTGATCAATCTTTCTTGAGGGGTTTTGCCCTTTTGTTCAGGAGGGCGCAGTGTGATCTGTGCTGCTCCAGGGCGGAAACCATAATCTCAGATGCTTCAGGAGCCAGAATTCCTACCAAAATAGCCTGCTCCATGCTAAGAATGAATGAAGACCCAGGAGAGGCAGAGATGGTATGGAACCTGGCTTCAGGGTGCTGAGGCCTAGCCTACACACCCACTCTACCCCAGAGTGGTTGTCCAGCTCTATTTTAGTGACCATGAACCAGCCGTTCATGCTCATTTTTGCCTAAGCTGGTGAGAATTGGGTTTTTGTTACTTGCAATCAAAAGAAAACCAAGAGCCTACTTCATATGGATTTTTCTTATCTTCCCAAGACAAAGAATTATAAGGAATTTATATCAAAACACCATGATAAAGTGGAAAGAACATGTACTTTGGGATAACACATTCTTTTTAATGCTGTTTCTGGCAAGAAACTTAACCTCAGAGAGGCTGTTTCTTTAACTTTATAAAAGAAGGGTGATGCCTAAACTCAATAATGAGGACTAAGTGAGAAAAGTGATTGAGACTGTAAATGGAGGTGCCTGATACACAGTAGGCATGTAGGAAAGGTTCATTCCCTTCTTCTTTTCTCGAAGACACATTTCTACTTCTGTGGCTTTCAGTACCTCCAACCAATGAAAAAGGAATTCAGCTTACCAGCTGTAAAACTTTTGGAGAAAGCACTTACAAGCATTATTCTGAAATGTCAATATTCCCTTGATACTTGGACATCTTTTTCTTATTTCACTATCACCTAGATCCCCATCTCTCAAAATTTTAAATTTCATAACCAGGCAACATGAGATATAATTTGGAAAAACTAGGGACACTGTGCATCGAGACTAGAATAAAAGGGCACAAGTGCAACTTTGCACAGATGGTGGTTCTTAACATTCTCCCCTAACCAGAGCATTAACTTTCCAGCACTACTGGTATAAGGCAGACTGCTGCTAATTTGTTAAGAGAATTAGAAAAGGGTTAAAACAAACTTTAAAGGGGAGCTCATAAAGGAGGAAAGTGAAGTGGTTTTCTCTGTTCCTTTAAAAACTCTAGCCAGAAATATCACCCAAATTATAATGAAGACTATACATAGCAGCACCAAAAAGGCTATTACAAGAAGAGTGTTACTTCAACAGAACCATGTGAACATATAAGAAATTTTATCTTAGCTAAGAGCAGTTCTCTAATGAACAGGTAGTTCTAAGTACCTAACTGGTATTTAAAATTGCCAAGGGGAGGGGATGTGCAAATTTAGCAGCAAAAGACTTGTTTTGCCTCAAGGGAAAGTGATGGTGGTCAGAGGGGCCAGTTCCAAGGACTGGTCCAGGGCGGGCCGCTGGTCTTGGTACTCCGCCACATGGCCATTCCGGTGGTGACCATATTCAAACTTGATCCGCAGCTCACCAATCTTGGATTGGGGAAGGATATCTGGGATCCACTCAATGATGAAAGGTGTTGGTTCCTTTTGATCTGGGGAAGTGTTGCCTAAAGACAAAAAAAGGGAATAATGGTTCAGCTTCAAAATTTGGGTCTGGACAGATCTTACTTTGTTCAGGAATTAAACAGGAAAATAAAAAGTAAGTAAAACCAAAAAACTGTATGAGTTGATTGAGAAGCTAATTTGAAAAACGGTGCTAGGTACCATAGTAACTTTCAAAAATATATATATGAATGAGGGGATAAATAACAGGTAGGAAAAAGTGATTACTGCTGTGTCTACCCCAACAAAGATTTCAGGGAATTGTCTGTCATCTTTGAAAGAATAAAGACCTATTCTTTATGAAAATATGGCCAAAAGAATCACAAGGAGAGAAGACAGTTGGATGAGATTAAAGGGAGACTAGCAAGAAAAAGGTCAAGTTTCAAGGAAGCCACAAAGAAATAAAGTCAAAATCTGCATGGTTTTAAAACATATTACAAATCCTCCATAATCAACAGAGTGTGGTGCTGGCATACTGGCATATGTCTAGAGAGATTAAGAAATCAAAACAGCATGATT
Organism: Scalopus aquaticus; assembly: GCA_004024925.1. Taxonomy (NCBI): domain Eukaryota; kingdom Metazoa; phylum Chordata; class Mammalia; order Eulipotyphla; family Talpidae; genus Scalopus; species Scalopus aquaticus. The sequence goes on from PVIJ01001787.1 coordinate 127,701, forward strand.
TGAAATGGAGGCCAATAGAACAGGCATTGAGCATATGGTAAAGGTAGCATTTTCAATTAATCAAAGAAATACAAGTGTATCTTTTAATAGATGAGGTACATTATCCAAATAGCTATCTACAAGAAAATAAAAGGTAGCTGTATCTTACCTTGTACCTTACATCAAAATTAATTTCAGAGAATCAAAGATTTAAACATGAAAAACTCAAGTTAAACAATGTCTCTGGAAAATATAAAACACTAGCAGAGTTTAAGGAGATGATTGATATCACTTTCACAAGTATGGAGATAATTAAGCACATAGAAAAGAGTTCATTTACCAAAAATCAGAAAACAAAAAAGACATGAGACCAACTATAGCAATTCTAATAAAAGGCCTAAACTAAAATTTAGGGAAAACAAAAATCAATTCTGTAATATTGAGGTTCGACAAAGAAATTCAACCAAAATAACCACAGAAGAGTTAAAGAATGCCAAACATCAGAAAAATGAGTAACAATGGGGCTCCCTGGTGGCACAATGGGTTAAGTCTCAGCTCTATGAAGCTGTTCTCTGCCACTGCAGCATGAGTTTGATCCCTGGGCAAGGCGCTTCCCACATGGCACAGCAGACCTCTCCTGTCTCACCTGCTGCTCCCCTCAGCAGTGTATTTTGGTGGATCCGCCTATTCTGTTCCCCACTCTGTCTCTGGTGAATCTTCTCACCATCCCCCACCTCTGACCTATACCCCAGTTCTTATATGCATAAATAAAAAATAAATCTTAAAAAAAAAAGGGCCTCCCTGGTGGCACAGCGGTTAAGCGCTGGGCTGTGGAGCTGTCTGCAGAGCAAGGAGAAGCAAGTTGGGCACCCGCCGGGGGGAGATTCCCACATGGCGCAGCAGACCTCTCCTGCCTCACCCGCTGCTCCCCTCAGCAGTGCGTTTCCATCCATCTGCCTGTGCTGCTCCCCACTCTGCCTCTGGTGAACCCTCTTGCCGCCCCACGCCTCTGGCCCGTACCCCAACTTGTATGCAAAAACAATAAAATCTTAAAAAAAAAATCTTAATAAAAAAAAGAAAAATGAATAACAAAAGAAAGTTGGTATCATATTAGATAAGAATTTTGGACAAGTTATTTTTATATTGATAAAGTTAGGTCACGTCTTGATCATTAAGTGCCCTTATAAAAGAGAACATGCAGAAATCATTTTCCTGTCATGTGATAACACTGAAAAGAATGCTGTCTATGAACCAGGAAGTAGGCCCTCATCAGACATCCAATCTACCAGTGTCTTTATTTTGGACTTTCCAGATTCCAGATTTGTGAGAAACACATTTCTATTATTTATAAGTCACCCAACTTATTGTATTCTGTTACAGAAGCTCAAATGGGGGCCTCCCTAGTGGTGCAGCGGTTGAGCGCTGCGGAGCTGTCGGCAGCGCGCGATGCGAGTTCGACACCCAGCCAGGGTGAATCCCACATGGCGCGGCAGACCTCTCCTGCCTCACCCGCTGCTCCCCTCAGCAGTGTATTTCTGATCTGCCTGTCTGCTCCCCACTCTGTCTCTGGTGAACCCTCTCGCTGCCCCATGCCTCTGGCCTGTACCCCAGCTTGTATGTATAAATAAATAAATCTTTAAAAAAAAAAAAGCTCAAATGGACTAAGATGAGTGTATAATTGACATTGACACATCGATCAATAACTGATGTGCCAAAAGCATTGTGTTACATCATTTAAAATAAAAGCTTTTACAAATATAAGACCTTTAGAGAAAAATGTTGTAGTAAGAAATCAAGCCCAACCAGTTGGAAATTTCAAACCAAGTATTGAGGACACAGAGAAACCAAACTGCAATTGTAGACTATTTTTTTTTAAGTTTTATTTATTTATGCATACAAGAGCTGGGGTGCAGGCCAGAGGTGTGGGTGGGTGAGAGACAGAGTGGGGTGCAGAACAGCAGATTGACTGAAATACACTGCTGAGGGGAGCAGTGGGCAAGGGAGGAGAGGTGTGCCACGCCATGTGGGAATCTCCCTGGCTGGGGATCGAACTCGTGTTGCAGTGGCTGCGGATAGCTTCATTGGCTGAGACTTAACCCCTTGTGCCACGAAAGAGGCCCAAATTGTAAACTATTTGGATTTTAATAATACTTAAACACTTATTTGTATATTTATCTTAATAATTGAAGATGCTCCCTTCACCTTAGGCTAAATTTCTATATTTGTCCATTTTGGACTTTTCTGGGTTTTTTGTTATGTATGTTTTATTATCAAACATGAATTTAAGGAAATTAACTGAAAATTATTCCATTTAAAAAGCTATAAAGGGGGCCTCCCTGGTGGTACAGGGGTTAAAAAAAGATTTATTTATGTATACAAGAACTGGGGTGTAAGCCAGAGGTGCTTGCTGGGGGTGAAAGAATTCACCAGAGACAGAGTGGGTCACCAGAGAATAGGTGGGTCTACTGAGATACACTGCTGAGGGGAGCAGTGGGCGAGACAGGAGAGGTCTACTGTCCCATGTGGGAAGCTCCCTGGTGGGGGATCAAACTCATGCTGCAGTGGCTGGTGATGGCTTAATAGTGCTGAGACTTAACCCCTTATGCCACCAGGGAGGCCCATTTAATAGTGTCTTAGACTAAGTATATGACATGCTGTTAAATAGCAAAAAAAAAAGAAACAAATTATCTGAAAATAATAATAGCACATGGGCCTCCCTGGTGGTGCAGCGGTTAAGCGCTGCGCTGTGGAGTTGGCGAAGTGAGTTCAACGCCCTGCCGGGGAGATTCCCTCATGGTGCGGCAGACCTCTCCTGCCTCACCCGCTGCTCCCCTCAGCAGTGTACTTCAGTCCATCTGCCTGTTCTGCTCCCCACTCTATCTCTGGTGAACCCTCTCACCACCCCACGCCTCTGGCCTGTACCCCAGCTTGTATGCATAAATAAATAAATCTTTAAAAAAAATAATAATCAATAGCACATTATTGAATAGTGAAACTTAGGCTAGTTTTCCCAGAAAATATATTCTATGTAATTTTAATGGTATGCACCTGAAAAGTGTTCACTGGTTAAATAAGTTTGGGAAACTTTAAAGGAAGTAAAGTTCAACAGGTATTTTTTTATTTCTGGATCTTTTTAATATGCAATTTATAGGATGGATTTCTAAACCTGATAAGCTGTATTCTGAAGCACTACTCTCTACTACCTCCCTATTCCAACTGTAACATTTTCTGAGACCTGAGTGTAACAAATGGGTTGATAACCAGAGTAGTCATGTGGCAAAGTTTCCTTTCTTCTTTTTTTTGGACAGTTTCTTTTCTCACCAAAAAAATTGTTACTACATTAAGCACCTTATAACCAAGTGTCTTTTAATATGCGGTATTTCTCAAATTTATTTTACCATGTAATTCTTTTTACACAGAATCTTGTCAATTTTCTTCTTTTTTTTTTTAAGACGTATTTATACATACAAGAACTGGGGTGTAGGCCTGAGGTGTGGGGGTGGTGAGAAGATTCACCAGAGACAGAGTGGGGAGCAGTACAGGTGGACTGACTGAGATACACTGCTGAGGGAAGCAGTGGGCGAGGCAGGAGAGGTCTGCTGCGCCATGTGGGCCAGCTGGCCCGGGATCGAACTCATGCTGCAGTGGCTGCCAACAGCTTCAGAGTGCTGAGACCCAACCCCTTGCGCCACCAGGGAGGCCCGTCGCATTTTCTTCTTAAAGACAGAGTAGGAAAATGCTACACTGGAAGAGTTTTTACTGTAGCCATGTTTTTACTGAATTGATTGATAAACATGGCTGCTATTTTTATAATTATTCATTGCTGCTCTTGAAATCCTAGTTAATTTAACAAGAAAAAAAATGAGATAAAAGACATTGATAAGAAACAAAATTACCATTATTTTCTGGGTGATTTCCCAAAAACCAGAGGGTGTGAAACAATTATTATCAGTAATAGGCTAATTTGATAATGAGAACACCAAAATCAAGAATTTTCCATACATTGGGCAATAACAAGTTAGAAACATGATAAACGTCCAAGTCACAAGAGCAACAAAATTATATACAGGAATCCATTCACAAGACCTTAACAAAATAATTCTAAATTTCTCCTAAAAGAATAAATGTACAGTTAAAGAGATATGAAGGGAGCCTGCTGGCTAGATCATAAACTAAGCAATTCAAATTTTGGCTGGCCCACTCACTTACTGTTCACTCAACAAGTCTTTACTGATGCCTATTATGGACCAGGTACTGTGCTGTCCTGGGGTACACTGATGACCAAGAATCACATATTTCACAGTTCTGGAATAGCTTATGGTCTAGTCAATGGGAAGACAGGTGAGTTACTAGGTGGTTAGAGTGCAGGCTCTGGAGTCCAAAACTACCTGGGGCTGAAGGCCAGCTCCACCACTTACTAGTTGTAGAACTCTGGGTAGGTGACTGCACCTCCCTTCACTGGAGTTTATTCATCTGCAGATAGGGATGGACAAATCTACCTCTCAGTGGGTTGAGCAGCAGCCAATGAATTAATGCATGTGAAGCACTTAACATACTACCTGGCACAGATAGGTGCTTATAAAGTACACTTGTTATAGTTGTCATTATTATTATTAAATTAGTACGCAAATGCCATTTAAAAAAGACAAAAATAAGTCACGAAATACAAATATGAACAATTTATTTTCATTAATACTGAGAGTAATGCAAACTAAGATAACATTTTTTGCCTACCAAGTCAACAAAGATTAACAAAAGAAAAACTCTTTCATACATGGTTGACAGGAATAAGCTACACTAAAAAATATTACACCCTTTTTTTTTTAAAGATTTATTTATTTATGCATACAAGCTGGGGTACAGGCCAGAGGCGTGGGGGGCAAGAGGGTTCACCAGAGACAGAGTGGGAAGCAGAACAGGCAGATCGACAGAAATACACTGCTGAGCGGAGCAGCGGGTGGGGCAGGAGAGGTCTGCCACGTTGTGTCACCGTTGCCCACAGCTCCACAGCGCAGGGCTTAGGCCCACCAGGGAGACCCAAAAAATATTACAATCTCTCTGGAGAGCAGTGTGACAAAAAACAAAGCCCTAAAAATGTACATAACCTCTGACCTTCCAATTTTACTTTTAGGAATTTATCCCTAAGAATATCCTAAATCAGGGGCCTCCCTGGTGGTGCAAGGGGTTAAGTCTCAGCACTATGAAGCTATTAGCAGCCACTGCAGGAGGAGTTTGATCCCTGGCCAGGGAGCTGACCCACATGGCGCAGCAGACTCTCCTGTCTCACCCGCTGCTCCCCTCAGCAGTGTATTTCAGTAGATCCTCCTGTTCTGCTCCCCACTCTGTCTCTGGTGAATCCTCCAACCCCAAAACCTTCGGCCTACACCCCAGCTCTTGTATGCATAAATAAAATAAAAAGAATATCCTAAATCAGGAAACAATTAAGAATATAAAAGATCTATTTAAAGAAGTTAGTTCTAAAAGGAAGTAGTGTTTATAACAGCAAAAGGTTTGAACTTAAGAGGACTGATTAGAGTGAGGTTCTTTAAGGAATAATTTTATGCAGCTGTTAAAAAATGTATTCCTAACAGATAAGTTAGAAGCAACCCAAATGTCCATCAGCTAATGAATGAATAAATAAGATGGGGTATATACATATAATGGAATATTATTCCGTCTTATAAAGGAAAGAACTTTTGACACATGCTACATACAATATGATGAATTTTGAAGACATACACTAGATGAAATAAGCCTTCACAAAAAGAAATACTGCATGATTTGACTTATATGAGGGTCCTTGAGTAGTCAAATTCATAGACAGTAAAATGATGGTTGTCAGGAGCCTTCAGGAATAGGGAGTAAGTGTTCAATGGGCACGGTTTTAATTGAAGAAGATGAAAAAGTCTTAAGAGATGCATGGTGGTGATGGATTGCACAACAATGGAAATGTACGTAATGCCACAGAATCATACAATTTTTCAAAATGGCTAAAATAGTAAATTTTATATAATGTATGTTTTATAATAATAAAAAAAAGTTAATGGCAGACAGACATAGAAAGCTGTTCATGATATATTTTTAAGTGAAAAAGCAGCTGACATATAACCCCATGTTTTATAAACTCTCTTCATGCACAAATAAGTGTCTGAAAGGGGGCCTCCCTAGTGGCACAAGGAGTTAAATCTTAGCACTATGAAGCTATTGGCAGCCACTGCAGAAAGAGTTCGAACCCCAGCCAGGGAGCTGGCCTGCATGGTGCAGAACTCTCCTGCCTCGCCCACTGCTCCCCTCAGCAGTGTACTTCAGTTATTCCACCTGTTCTGCTCCCCACTCCGTCTCTGGTGAATCCTCTCACCTCCCCACATCTCTGGCCTATACCCAAGTTCTTATATGCATAAAATAAATAAATCTTTAAAGAAAAAGTGTCTGAAAAGGTAAACACCAAAATTGTAACGGTATTATCTTTTATGGTGGGTGGAATTACAGATGGTGTTTTTTTCCTCCTTTATTTTCTATAATGAAATCTATGATTTCTCTACAATAAAAATGGGTTACTTCTGTAATTTTGTTATAAAAGCACTGACTCAAATGAAACAAAACACCTTATCACATGACTGCCTATATAAATGAATGAATATATCTTCTTTGAGGTCAAAATCCGAAGTCTAGGGCAGTGTACTGCACATTATTGATCCTCAAAGGAAGATGTACCATTGAAACCACCAATTCACTTACCGACTTTGAGAAAAGTTTTGAGTTCCAAGGGTCGAAGCACTGGCTGTTTTTCTATACGACCATAGGTTTCTGCTATGCTCTCCACTTCCACTTTAGGACATTTAAACAGTTCATAAGTACCATCCCGGTTCTGGATGAAACTCCGGGTGATTTCCAAGGGCATCTGGACACAGACAATACCAAGAAACGTGAGAAAGGAAGAACTTTCAAAACAGACAAACATTCGGAAGATAACAAAGCTTTTATTTACTCATTCTTTCTTGTTAAGTATGCTCAAATTAATTACAGCTTCTCTATTTTTAAGTAAATTCTACTAACAAATCTGTCTTTTCTTGTTTAAAAGGCCTTCCTTCTTTCTCTCTTTAACTAGAACCTAGCCAAACCATTACAAACTGAACCCCAACATATTTATGGTTATGTCACTGCTGCTGGCACAGATTTGCTCTAAAGTCAGTCTGATTCTTCCCCCTACTGCTTTTCTAGCAGCATTCTTCTCCTAAGTCTCTAGCAGCAACACGTACAGCTGATCGCGCATCCTGTGTGCTGTCCTTGAGATGGAGCCAGGCAGAACTTGAACTGAATTCTGCCTTTGCTACTAAACAGCAGAATGAGCAAGTTACTGAACTTCTCATAGCCTGCTTTTCACCTGCAAAATATAGTGCCTAACAATGCACTGTTGGGAGAGTAACACTTTGTGGTCCGCTCACGTATTCACGTGTTTCATCTAGTCTCCGGTTTTTCACGCCATGGTGAATTTATTTGGAACTATTAGGAGCTATTTCTTTGATCGTACTCAGTCTAGAAGCTTTACTCTCTATGCATTTAAAATTTCATTAAAATATATGCAGTAGTTCAGGAGCTGTGTGTGTGTTTTATTGAATGCTTATACCATTCATGCGGTGGCACAGAAAATAGCCGGCACGCAAAGTGTTAAATGAGGCAATGTAGGTAAATAACACCCAATGGACAGAAGCCCATTGATTATTAACTCTCTACTTTCACTTGATTTTGCTCTGGGTTGTGTCAGTGCCTCCCAGAATACCTCTTATTCTAGGCTGTATCTGACATCCTGCGTTTAAATAAGTTCTTCAGGTGTCTTTAGGTGCTAACCTAGGCTTTTTCTAGGGTACACATTTAAGTTCTGGAGGTACCCATTTATTCTTTTTCTGAACATAATCATGCCGTACAATTAATCTTAATGGATTATTGTATCAAATCACATTATTCTAAATTTTTTAGAACATTCCATTTCTGTTGGAAAGGAAAATCCTCAAATTTTCAAAATCTGCTTGGCAAAAAAAAGTTTTAAAAAAAGTTTAAAAATGTCTAATATTTCCTCTGTGAAAAACAACACATTACTTAGTGGCCATTTCTCTAATGAGAACTAAATTGTGGTTTGGGGAGGAGGGTTTACCTGTGCTGGTTCCTTACTTCACAAATAGCAAATCACCTCAAATTACTTCTATATTTTCTAGTTGCCTGCCAGTTAATCTAGGGCTCACAACAGCTGAGGGGATCATTATTTAATTTACAGGAAAAATCACCTCTGTTTTCTGATCCCAAAGGCAGAGAAAAGGGATATTTTCATTTAAGATACTTTTTTAAGCTATCAGGAATACCCATTAAAATCAGACTCAGAACTAAAAAGTTATGAATACTTTTGAATATTTAAAAAAAAAAGACACTTTCTTTGGTGTCTAAAACTCCAGGAACTAGGTGTAAACATACTTTCCCTATTTGTTTCCCTCATCCCCTCACAGCCCTCCCAACTCTTACCTCAGGGGTATCTAAAATTTGTTTAACTTGCAAGATATTAGTGATATGCCAGGTATACTTGGAAAAGGTTCCCAATGGTAAGGCATCTTTCCGAACAAAAGCTGAAAAGTAAAAAAGGTGACAAAATTTGACTACGCCAAAATAATATTCTTTTCTCAACCCAGTTTCTAGAGCACTGATAGTCTATCCTTATAGAATTTCAGCTCTTTCAAAAAGAAATCCCAGATACAAATATATAATATGGTTTCACAGAAAAGTGACAAATCAAATGATACGGGTTTGTACTATATAAATCTCAGATGCTTCAAAATGCTACATTTTTTTGCTAACTTAAAACCTGTTTGCCAGGGCCTCCAGGTGGCGTAAAAGGTTATGTCTCAGAGCTGTCAAGCTATCGCCAGCCACTGCTGCATGAGTTCGATCCCAGCCAGGGAACTAACCCACATACCGTGCAGCAGACCTCTCCTGTCTTGTCCACCGCTCCCCTCAGTAGTGTATTTCAGTCAATATGCCTGTTCTGCTCCCCACTCTGTCCCTGGTGAATTCTCTCACCCCACACCTCTGGCCTACACCACAGTTCTTGTATGCATAAATAAATAAAAATAAATCTTTGAAAAAAAAAAACAAAAAACAACTTGCTTGCCAAAGCCACACAAGCAGAACACCATTACAAAACAGTTTCTTACACTTCTAACAATTTTAGATATACGAGAACTTAAATCATATGCCTTAAAATAATTACATGGATATAAGCCTGCTAAGGTGGTTGCCAACCCATTGTCCTGACTTCAGGATTATAAAGGAGTTCCACTGAAGGGCCTGAAAAAACAGCTAAGGGGTGGGTAAAATTAATGCATTACGTCTGACATTTAAAATGGAACAAAGAGGGCCTCCCTGGTGGCACAGCGGTTGAGCGCTGTGCTGTGGAGCTGTCGGCAGCGCGCGATGCGAGTTCGACGTCCGGCCAGGGAAGATCCCACATGGTGATGCGAGTTCAACACCCGCCCGGGGAGAATCCCACATGGTGCGGCAGACCTCTCCTGCCTCGCCTGCTGCTCCCCTCAGCAGTGTATTTCTGTTCTGCCTGTTCTGCTCCCCACTCTGTCTCTGGTGAACCCTCTCGCCGCCCCACGCCTCTGGGCTGTACCCCAGCTTGTATGTATAAATAAATAAATCTTAATTAAAAAAATAAAATGGAACAAAGAATTAATACAGCCTCAAAAGTCAGAAGGTAAGTTATAAAGCAAAGATTTTTATGGTACTGAACAGTGACTTGCAGTTTGCACTATTCAAAAATAGAATTAACAGTCACTATTATATCACTGAATGACTATTTACTGAAGAAACAACACTGATTTCTAACTGTAGTTACACTTGGGCTATTTGCCACTGAGCAATCTTTTCTCCCTCTTCTCTCCGGTATTTCCAATTACTACTTTAATAATCATCTTGAGATCTTTAGTAGAAAGATGCTATATAAAACCAAGAACTAAGTACTGAAATATAATTAAGTGTTCCAAGCCTAAGAATTATTCTAAAAACAAAATCTTCTTTTATCAAAAATTGAGAATTATGAAAAAAAAATTTAGTTTTTGTAGTGTGTTTCTAAGAAGCCAGTCAAATAATAATTGGAATCTGCAATGCTTTCATTGAAATTGTTTCACATCTAGAAAATATCAAACTTCTTGGTGGGCACTTCTGCTATACTTTATTGTTGCTCTTTAACATGTTTGAGCTTTCTGAATCTTTCCATAAACTCTTACTGAAATAAGTATGGGGTTTTTAAAGAATGTGATCATTTTTCCAAGAGCTGACTGGCTGATGCTTCATGCTCTGAGATGTGACTAAAAGTTCTAATCCTGAAAGTTCTAGATAAGTTTCCAAACATATCTCTCTACGGTTAAAACAGCTATTGCTGGGCCTCCCTGGTGGCGCAACAGGTTAAGTCTCAGCACTATGAAGCTATCCACAGCCACGGCAGCATGAGTTCGATCCCTGGCCAGGGAGCTTCCCACATGATGCAGCAGACCTCTCCTGTCTTGCCCGCTGTTCTCCTTAGCAGTGTACTTCAGTCTGCCTGTTTTGCTCCTCACTCTGTCTCTGGTGAATCCTCTCACCAGCCCACACCTCTGGCTTACACCCCAGCTCTTGTATGCATAAATAAATCTTTAAAAAATTAAAAAAAAAAAAAACAGCAATTGCTGAGGAAAAATCCCATACCTGTGGTAGAATTGGGGAGCCGTTTTTTTGCACTTCCTATAGATATCCTCTGTTGCAGGGCATCAAAAAAGGACTGTGGAATGTGGAACACCAGTGGCTCTGGTTTGCCTACAGGAAATAAGAAAAACTCATTTAAAGAAATTCTGTGCTCTCTCGTTTGTAGGGAGAGGCGGAAGACATGGGACTGAGGAGCAGTAACTACTAAAAATACCCCTGAGTTTGTTTATACAGAGGCTAAAAGGTGGCTTTGATGGACCTTTATGAGTCAAGCACTGTCACCAGCCCTACATGTGATCCCTTGCAACATTAAAAATACACCAGACCTTTGTCATCCACCAAGGATAACTTTTTAAATCCCTGACTTTATAAACGTTACTCTAACACAGATGTTTCCCTATGAACTGAGATGAAATGAGAATAATGGGCTGAACTGAGAAAGTAAACCTGATTTACTTCTGGCTATCTCTAACCACTTGCTATTTACATTCATGTCTAAGCAAAGTAAATGCACAGACTCACATGGTCAGGAACGTACAAGCCGGAAACCACAGTTAAGACACTATCCAATAAGCATCAGTCCTTCTCTCTGAATATAATCTCAAGATAGGTAAACTGCTTGAAAATATTTATCAAACCTCTTAAAACTTGCAAGACTCTAGTTAAACAAAAACTCAACAGAAAGCGTATTCATGAAAGGGGTCAAGGGAGTTCAGAGTTGTCCTTAAAAATTCTGCTGAACCCAGGAGGGAAAAGGAATTCAGCCCAAGCAGCTAGCCCTGGCAGAGGAAAAACATCAACATCCAGAACCACGGGACAAAACCTATAATTTCTACTGGCCTGGACAAAACCTTTACTGTCTCCTAAGGAAGACTCTTAAAGACAAGTTCAGATGCTTTTTTGAAACAAAGAGCACACCAAGAAAAATTAAATGAACAGGCTTTTAGAACTCCATAGAAAGACTAGAATACCTTTAATTGATTTTGCCTCCTTTACTTAATTCAGAACGTCAATGACAAAACTGCCACCGCTTTTGAGCCACTAAAATATTAATATCTGGGCAGTTTAGAGATGTCACCACCCCAAGGACTTTAAAAATCTTTCATCTTGAAACCAGATTATGGGCTGGTAACTTCTGAAGTTTGATTTATTTTAAATTCAAAAAAATAAATAAAACTAAGCATGCATTTCAAGATCTTCTTGTCCCTTCACCGTTAAGTCATAATTACTTTGAATTTTTCAAAGCTTACTACTTTCCATTGAGTGTCTACAGTCAGGCTATTATTCAGTTTCGGTGCTTTAATTTCAAAATGATGTTCATAAATTGCAACATATTCAGCAAAGAATATCAAAACTATATGAGGTCTGTAAATATGCCATGAGGAGTATTAACAGACCTGTAATATATTACTTGGCAAAAGATATATTAAAAGCAAACATTATCAGGCAGGGCAATGGGTATATACGTACAGTGACGGGTTTTGTTATTTGGAAACAGCAGCAGAACTGTTCCATGCAGCTAGAGTGCAGGACTTTTATTCATAGGAGATAGATACTAAGTTAACGTTTCCACTTAGCATGAGGAAAACTTTCCTCACTGCTATCACTATCCAACAATGTTATGAGTGGCCTCAAAAAGCAGTGAGTACTGCATTTTGGAAAAATCCTGGGAAACCATCCATCAAGGGATGGGCATGATCTGGCTGGTTGACGTCTGAAACTGCTGAAGTACAAGGAAGCTATGACAATCAACCTAAATCTACCCTAGGTTCTCTAATCTTCTGTAGCATTTTATACAACTATCTTAGTCTCACATGTTTAGATTTTTCTCTAAATTATTTCCTCTTCTTTCTTTAATTTTAACTTTTGGGGTTATAGTGATATACTAAAGTTTCAGTATCTCCTTCACCAAACATATATGCTTGCATGCACACAGATGTGTGTGCAGATACAGGAACCACCCCCCCGCCCCACCCCAGATTAAAGCTATGTACCTTTATTATTTGCTGTGCTTTTCTCTCCAATCTATAAATTAATTTTGCTGGTCCTGCATTTTAATTATTCCTTCCTTTCATTTAGATTTTTACTTTTTTATGGCTCAATGCACTTTGAATTCAGATTACTTTTTCTATGAAAATGAAGTAAAACTAAAATACAATTATTTTAATTTCCCCTACTTCCAGTAACAGCTCAATTGGGTAACAATACTTACCATCAAACTGATAGTGCATGGTTTGATGTATACGTTCTGTGACACTGGCCAGCCAGTCTTGGAAGGATAAGGTCACTTGTGCCTCATCTAACAGCTGACCGCAGGCTGGAAAAAACAAACAAAAACACTCCATAACTATTATGTTTCCTTACAGAATAAACAGGTAACTGAAGCTTGAAAAAGCTAAGAATTTATACAGAAAAAAAGAATGAAAATCTGAAATTTGAAGAAATTAGATACATTAAGTGAAATGGAAGATTCTGAATTTTTAAAAAAGAATCCATTAAAGAAAAGAAATGAAAAGCTGTAAGAGACAAAAAGTTGAAGATTATTGACCACAGAAGGCATGTAGCCCTTCAATACTGAATTGCCAATTAAGAATGGTCTTAATAATGACTGTTTTAGAGACCTAGAAATCAGTCCTATTCCTGAAGAATGTCTACCATTCTATTCTATTTCTTCTCCTAAAACGTAGGAGATAAATGTAGCATACAGCCTCTTTTATAGGGAAATAATGATGCCACTATTACTATTCATTAGAAATTAAAATCCTCAGGGCCTTCCTGGTGGCACAGCACTTAAACGCAATGCTGTGGAGCTGTCGGCAGCGGCCACACGAGTTCAACACCCAGCCAGGGAGATTCCCACATGGCACAACAGACCTCTCCTGCCTCACCTGCTGTTCCCCTCAGCAGTATACTTCGGTCACTCTGCCTGTTCTGCTCCCCACTGTCTCTGGTGAACTCTCTCGCCGCCCCATGCCTCTGGCCTGTACCCCATCTTGTATGCATAAATAAATAAATCTTAAAAAAAAATTAAAATCCTCATAGGTAAATACATATAGTGATAATTTTGAGAATTGTTAAAAATTTTTTCACTGAGGGCTTCCTTGGGGGTGCAAAGGGTTAAGTCTCAGCCTATGAAGCTGTCTGCAGCCACTGCAGCAGGAGTCTGATCCCCAGCCAGGGAGATTCCCACATGGTGCAGCAGACCTCACCTGCCTCACCTGCTGCTCCCCTCAGCAGTGTATTTCAGTCAATCTGCCTGTTCTGCTCCTCACTCTTGTCTCTGGTGAATTCTCTCACCCTCCCACACCGCTGGCCTATACCCCAGCAATTATATGTATAAATAAATAAAGCTTTAAAAAAATTTTTTTTCATTGCACCAAAGGAAATGATGAAAATTTGTTAAAAATCTGATACAGTTGATCTGCTTGTTTCTTGATACCCCAAAAACATTTATTACTAAAATGTGTAAGTTTTGAATTAATATAAGATCTTGTATTATTTACCATGTATGTACTGGTTTTATCTTCAAAATCAGAGAATGAGGGCAGGGATATGACATTTAGGTTTTAATCATCCAGCCATATTTACATGAAAATTAAGAAAATACTGATCCCCAAATATACAAGTTTAATTGTTTAATTGTTCTGTGTAGAAAGGTTATTCTGTCTCATAAATTCAGAACCATAGACATGCTATTGCTTTTAAATGTTTTCAACATCACTAACTTTGGCGAACAGACTAGATTTGTCTTTCTTAACAAATATTTATCACTGCATAATTTCAAAAACCACTTTTCAACTCTGATTCTCTATATCAATGTTATGTGGGTGATAAGCAACAAGTAGAAAATATCCTATAAAATACCTGTTGTCATAACATGTCAGTGTTTTTTGGTTGCATTTGTTATTTAAAAGTAATAATTTAGTTTTGAATATGATTTGAGACCAGTGGGACAGGACATCTCAGCTTCAGTGCTAGTGTTTGTCAACATGAAACATTTCTTTTGATTATATCGCTTTTGGCTTCTTTAGGATGATTTGTCATCTTTTTAGCCTATCCTGAGGAAGGGGAAACTTACCCTGCCTTTTTAGTGAAGAAGCGACCACTGGCTTTTTTAGGCCACTTTTCCTTAGATTACTGCTCACTGCATCTTGAGGCAATAGTGAACTGTTCATCTGTGCACCTAGAGCACAAATCATTACTGTGTTTAATAACATGTTTGCAGATATAAATAAATTTGATATTAATTTCTGAGGTGTCTAAAACATATATTAAAAAATCTTTGCTAAATTCTAAGTTAGGTTTAGTGTCCAGAAGAAAGGCTAATGTGATATATTAAGTCTAATGCCAAAAGTCCTTAACATTTTAAGTTTCTACATTCTCTACAGGAAGTTGGGGGTAGAAAGGACGAGACATGAAAGAAAACATATGCAACACTGTGTCGCTCTCTCAGGCAGTCATTATTAATTTTCTGATAAACTATCTTCTTTTTTCTGTGAAAAGTTTTGCTGTTTTTATCATTTTGAGTATCTGTGATTATGCTAGGATTGCTAGGATTAGCAAAAAATTCTTTATTGACTTTCAAATAAATGAATAATTTTTTAGTACAACTACATTCTAAATAATGCAGAGGAGGTACTTAAACTAAAAACTATTCATTATTAGGCCTTCCTGGTGGCACAATGGGTTAAGCGCAGCGCTGTGGAGCTGCCGGCAGCTGTAGCTCGAGTTCGATGCCCGGCCAGGGAGCTTCTCACATGGCACAGCAGACCTCTCCTGCCCGGCCCACTGCTCCCATCAGCAGTGTATTTTGGCCAATTTGCTATTCTGCTCCCCACTCTGTCTCTGATGAACCCTCTCACCACCCACACCTCTGGCCTGAACCCCAGCTTGTTTATCTGAAACTCATTGTTTATCTGAAATTCAAGTTTAACTGAGCTTCCTATATTCTACTGGCTACCTGAGTAATCCAACCATTTCCCAAATACTCTATAGTCATTTTTAATGTCTACCTGATGATGTCCTATCAAAAGGCTTTACCATGGTTTGGATGTCTAGCTCCAGTGGTTGGACCTTAGTTGTTTCTACTTTTTCTGTATTATAAATAACCAGAAAATGAACATCTCTGAACAAAGGTTTTTTTCCATACCAAGTATTATTTCCTTAAAAAAGGTCATTTACAAGTAGGACTGCCAACTCATAGGGTAAGAATTTTTTTTATTTTAAGTTTTCCTAGGAAAGATCACTAATTAAACATTTTAACAACAATCTGTGTTCTTTATTGCTGCCAGAATTTCCTCTCAAAAACAAAGAAATGACCAAGTCACTTTGTTTCTCTTTCTTTAGCTTCCCAGTACCAAAACTCCTATGCACTATCACTTGCCCTGCCTCCAGCAATACCACTATGGGTAGAAATATTTTTAAGGTTCTTAACACACACTACAAACTACTTTTACCATTTACGAGTGGTTATAGTAACTTACACTACACGAATCAAAGCCGAGAGCTGATTTCACCTTTGCCTGTGATCTTACGATTTAAAATTTTTTGCCAATTTGGTAGCAAAAGATGCCTTGTTTTAATTTTGTATCTCCATCATCTTTACATTTCTCTGGACAGTAGCCAGTTGAGAGTTTGGTTCACATGTGTGGACCAGGTGATATTTTCATTTTGCTTAGAATATACATCTTTTGAAATATGTTTTAGGGTACTTACTTCAGTATTTAAATATCGATTTATACGAGTCCTTAACTGACACTGGTATTATTTGAACACACACACAAACACAAACACACATACATGGTGCCACATACTGACAATGAAGTAAGTAATAAATCATATTCCTAAATTAGTGTGGAAAAGGTAGCTTAAAAAAGAAATAATTAATCATTGTCACATGGTCTTTTTAAGTACCCTGTGTATGAAATCTTCATTAACACAGTCTTACAGCAGATTAAGGTATGAGCAGTCTGAATGTTTAAGGGCTAAACAAACACATATAAAAATAAAAGTTGAGTTTGGTTGGGCCTTCTACTTGCCTCACAGAACCAACTCTTAGATTGACTTGACAATCATCATCAGTTGAAGGTAAAATGGTTTTTCAGGAAAAAAATACATTACAACAAAATCTATAATTTTTATAATTGCTGAGGTTCACAACACCAAAACACAGTCAAACAATTTCTAAAGATAACCCAATCAAACAACAAACCAAACAGCTTCTCACCAGATACTTCATCCTTTTTCCTCTTCTTTGGCTTAGAGGCAGTAGATTCACAAGCTGATACTGTTGATTCTGAATGACAACCTAACTGGGGCACAATAATCTCCTTAAGACCTAAAACATAACAAATATCTCAATTATTAATACTATAAAAGGATAAGTATGGGACCTTACATCAGAAAAATTATTTGTAGAAATCAAAATCCAGAGAACAAATTGGGGAGTGTGTGTCTCCTTTAAAATAAGTTTCCCCAAGACATGTACTCATTCATAGACCATTAATGATAGAAGATAGAAAAATGTAGAACTAAAAATTTCAAAGCTGCTGCCAATTAAAGATCACTATGAAAACAAAAAGCATCTACAAGAAAAAACACATTCATGACAACAGCAAAATACTTGATGCAGAAACTTTTAAAGGTCGTTGTTTTAGCAATGTAGAATTTTCCCCATCTTCAAAGAAAGAAAAAAGCAAGCAGAACAAAATAAAAGTGATTTGTTTGTTGTTGTTTTAATATATAGCATTTTTGAAGAGTGAAAACTGAAGTGAAGTTAACTTTGCTAGATCCACTGTCCCAATGAAAATGCCTAAGTCTCTTCATCATTAATTTGAACCAACCAACCAACCTTTATGCAAGTGTGCTGACTGGGATTAAAAGAAGGAATGCTTTTCATTTGAATTATTTAGAAACTACTTCTGAAGGTTGCTAGGACAATTTCCAAATGCCATCAGTGGAACTCTTTCATTGCCATTTTAGAAAAACAGAATAACTGTGTCAACCATACCACCTACCGCTGGAATCAAAATTTAGGAAGTCTGAGAATTCCTGAGCCAATGTCTCGTCACTGGCAAAGGCACAGATGCAAGCAAAGAAATGAATGCATCTCTGGACTGCCTCATCATTGGAGGCATTTGACTTGTGCGATTTCAGAGTCTGACAGGAGCAGAAGAAACGGCGCTCAGGCAAACTTTTGGCACTGATTTTCTGCACAAAGGATGTATGCAAATATCCCAAACTATGCTTCTGGCTTGCCTTGCATTTCACCACCAAAATGTTTTTAGTGATCCTCTGTACCAGGGGACCTGTGGGTTCTGTGGCCAACTGCCAGATGGTTTGCTTAGTTTCAGGGGAGGCCTGCATTGCATTCAGGACTGAGCTCTTTAAGGTGAGAGGGGTGGCCTCTGCCTGGCAGTTCACTGCCAGCTTGATGTGCTGACACTGGTTTTCCACAACACCCTGGGTGGCTGCTTTCAGGCATGAGGGGACATAACACCGTCCGGAGCTCAGCTGAGTAATGATTGTCCCATCCACAGTCTGGATTGTCGTCTCTGAAACACCTAGCTCCACAAAGCATCTGTAATCGGGGCCCCGGTCTCTCTGCTTCACCGAGTAGACCTGTAGGTCAGAGCCTGTGATGATTTTGACAGCTTCAACACTAGGCTGCTTCCGTGCACCGTAACGGAATATGGTTCCACATGTCTTGTTCTTACAGCTCAGTCCCCGGGTTCCATTGTATGTGCCACATCGGGGACACTTTCTGATTCCCCTCAATGTGGCCTTCCCCAGATCAGACAAGAAAGCTGGAACTTTAGTCCTCAGAGAGTTTGGTTCCATTTTTCACAGGCCCTAGAAAAGGCAGTAAGTCAATCAGTTTGGTATACTTTCTCTCTCTCTCTCTCTCACACACACACACACACACACACACACACACACACACACACACACATCATTTATATTTAGTACATCATTTAGTTACATCATTTATATTTAGTACAGCAAGTGAAATTAAAGAAGCTAGTCAGCATTTTCAAGTCATCTCCAAAGAGAACATTGATTAAACCCTCAAAGTGGAAGTAGAAGAAACTTTGCCTTTCATATCTCTATTTTTAAAAACCTTAACAAAGTATTTCTCTAAGTTCAATCCTGTTCTATATGACAACCTAAATTAGTTAATCTAATCTTTACATGCACAGATATTTAACTTGAGCAAAGACTAGAGCATGAGAAAGATGAGTTCTTTCCATTCTACCATTTCCCACAAAACTCAGTCTAATCCTACCTGTATCAGCTGCCACAGCATCTGGAAAACAGTGCAACCTCAAATTATAAGACCTAAAAGGTAACGCATTAATTTGTGATGATCACAGAGGACAGAAGACATAATCATGAGCAGAGTAAATGATACTGCTTAACCCAATGTCTTCTGAAGTTTGAATTCTATGGTGTAACAATACAAACATTCTGCTTCTTCCTTCTTGTCCAGTCAATGGCAATGCTCCTGCCCAATGTTCCACAGTCAAAGATTTCTGCTGCCTTAAGTAGAGATCTTGGCAGTCTATAAGTAAAACAAGAAAAGAAAGTAAAGTTATACACAATGGGATGAGTCCTTCCTCTTAGAAATCAGAACAGTAATCTAAGTCTTTTACAAATATTGAGAAATATCTGACAAATTGTTAGGGAAATGGTTAAGAGTTCTGTACTTCCAATTGCAAGAAGGTTAAACAGTGGTAATAACACCGGGAGCTGTCAAGAACACTTAAAGCCATGGCAAAGAATTGGGTCAAACACTCATCCTTCCCAATAGTAATCCATTATATCTTAAGAGCACTTCAGACTTTTCAAGTGCTTTCACATTCATTATTTCATTTGAAATTCACAATATTAGTATCTAATTAAGGTAAATAACAACTACTCTTCAGATTAAAATAAAAAATTAAGTAACTTGCCTGAGGCCACCCAACAAAATCAGAATTGCAGTTCCCACTAACCCAAAGTAAGAAGCATATGAATCTCTTGTTTTTGATACCTCCCAATATTATGAAATTTTTCAAACTTAAAAAAAACTGTACAGTGAACCTCCATATTTCCACCACTAGGTTCTACAATTAACCATTTTATTGTATTTGCTTTATTATATATCTATCCATTTCTTTCTCTATATTCAGCAAATTACAGACATCAATTTGGCATGCATAATATTAACTAAAGTTCAATATTTTTAATACTTTTTAAAAAAGGTAATCTGTTTCTAATTTTGAAGTAGGCTGTTAGCACTATTTCTACCCCCAGCCCCTAGGGGATGGTCTTGATAAAATATTTTCTTTCCATACCTTCTATAGTCCACTGATTTAACAAATAGGCAAATACAAATAAAAATAGTCTAAGAATGTCGACATTATGATTGGTACTTTGAACTAATCTCCCAACTATAATATTTGCTGAGTATCTGCTGAGTGATTAAAGTTTTTTTTTTAAAGATTTATTTATTTATGCATACAAGAGCTGGGGTGTAGGCCAGAGGTGTGGGGGGTGAGAAGTTACACCAGAGACTGAGTGGGGGGCAGAACAGGCAGATGTACTGAAATACATTGCTGAGGGGAGTAGCGGGCAAGCAGGAGAGGTCTGTTTCGCCATGTGGGAAGCTCCCTGGCTGGGGATTGAACTGGTGCTGCAGTGGCTGCCAACAGCTTCATAGGCTGAGACTTAACCCCTTGCACCACCAGGGAGGCCCTGAGTGATTAAAGTTTTGTGAAATATGATATATAGGAGGATTTTTCCACCTTGGCACTATACACATGCAGGACTAGATAATTACATTGTTGTTGTCATAAGTTGTCTATGCATTGGAGGATATTTAGTTAATGATATTCCTGTTTTCTACCCACTACATGCCAGTAGTTGTCTACCCTGCCTCCCCAAGGTGTAAAAATAATTAAAATATCTTCAGATATTGCTAAATGCCCTTTGGGGAGCAAAATCACCCCAGTCAAAACCCATTAAAACATTAGTGGAGCGCAGGGGTTTTAAGTTTCAGCACTATGAAGCTATCGCCAGCCACTGCTGACCCACATGGCTCAGCAGACTTCTCCTGTCTCCCCGTTGCTCCCCTCAGCAGTGGATTTCAGTAGATTCACTTGTTCTGCTCCCCACTCGGTCTCTGGTGAATCTTCTCACCCCCCACCACTGCCCTACACCCCAGCTCTTGTATGCATAAACAAATCTAAAATAAATTAGTCTGTTTATTTAATTATCTTCTTAAAAGATTTATTTATTTATGTATACAAGAGCTGCGGTATAGGCCAGAGGTGTGGGGGTGGTAAGAGGATTCACCAGAGACAGAGTGGGGAGCAGAACAGGCAGATCCACTGAAGATACACTGCTGAGGGGAGTAGCAGGCGAAATAGGAAAGGTCTGCTGCACCATGTGGGTCACCTCCCTGGCCCCTGGCCGGGGACTGGACTCATGCTGCAATGGCTGCTGATAGCTTCATAGTGAAGAGACTTAACTCCTTGAGCCACCAGGGAGGCCCCTCATTCAACATTACGTTTATAAGGTTTAACCACATTGTGGCATGTATCAGTACTTCATTCCTTTACATTGCTAAGCAGTATCCCACTGTATGGATATATCATTTTGTTTGTCCATTCATCAGTGGACAAATTAGACGTTTTTCAATTTTTGGCTATTAAGAACAACGTGCTACTCATGACAAAGCAGACCTCTCCTGTCTTGTCCACTGCTCTCCTCAACAGAGTAGTTTAGTAGACCCTCCTGTTCTGCTCCCTGCTCTGTCTCAGGTGAATCCTCTAAGCCCCCACACCTCTGGCCTACACCCTAGTTCTTGCATGCATTAAAAAAAAAAAAGAACAATGTGCTACTGAGAACATTAACATGCAAGTCCTTCTGGGAACACATGTCTTCATTTCTCTTGGGCAGATACCTAGAAATGGAATTGCTGAATTGTGTAAATCTATGTTTAACTTTTTAAGTAAGTGCCAGACTGTTTTCCAAAGTGGCAAAAAAAAATAGACAAGTTGGATTTCATGAAATTAAAAATGTATATGCTTTAAAGGATATCACCAAGAAAGTGAAAACTCAACCATATACATTGTTGATGGTATTGCAAGATAATGTAAATATTTTGGAATATTGACAGTTCCTCAAATTGTTAAAGAGTTACCATATGACTCCTCAGAGAGTATATGCCCAAGAGAATTGAAAACATGCAAAAATTTGTACACAAACGTTTACAGTTATTAATAATAGCCAGGGAACAGAATCAACCCAAATGTCTATCTGCTAATGAATCAATACACAAAACATGGTGTACGGGTACAATGGAATGTTATTTGGTTATAATGGGAATGAAGTTCTGATACATGTTACAATGTGGATGAATGAACTTGAAATAGTATGCTAAGACACAAAAAGTCACACATTGCATGATTCCATTTAAATGGAATATTCAAAATAGACAAATGCACAGAGACAGAAAGTAGGTTAGTGGTTATCAGGGGGCTGGGGGAAAAGGGGAATTTAAGGGTACCTGCTGAGTATGAGAATTTTTTATGTCAGGTCATAAAACTGAACAAAATAAAATTTCTTAATTATAACCCTTTAAAAAGAGTAGTTTGTGGGCCTCCCTGGTGGCGCAGCGGTTAAGCACTGCGCTGTGGAGCTGCAGCGATGAGAGTTCGATGCCCGGCTGGGGAGAATCCCACATGGTGCGGCAGACCTCTCCTGCCTCGCCCGCTGCTCCCCTCAGCAGTGTATTTCTGATCTGCCTGTTCTGCTCCCCGCTCTGTCTTTGGTGGACCCTCTCGCCGCCCCATACCTCTAGTCTGTACCCCACTTGTATGTATAAATAAATCAATCTTTAAAAAAAAAAAGAGTAGTTTGTGTTGCATGAATTATATCTCAATAAAATCGTTATTAAAAATAGAAGGAAAATATTTGGAATGCAAGTGCCAAAGGGTTAATTTTCTAAGATGAGTTTATATAAATCAATAAGGGAAGAAACAAACCCACTAAGAAAGTGGGGAAAGGCCATGGAAAGATACCTTATGAAAAAGAATAAAGATTTTTACATGTGTGATGTACCATCTCAGAATAAGTTAGGTTAAAACAAAGACTACTTTGGCAAAGTGACAAAAAGATAAATGTGTTCATGAGCATGTAGAAAAATTGGCACTTACATTGTTAGTGGGACTAGAAACAGCAATATCCTCTTCGAATGGATATCATAAAACTAAAATACACATTATGATTTAGCAATTTCACCTTGAAGATTTCATGAGTTATGTTCTCATTTGTACACAAAATATGAAGAGATACTCAACACAAGGTTTTACATAACTGGACAAGAAAAGAAATAGTGTAAGAGCTAAGTAAATTATGGTGTAACCATACAATATGTTACTCTAAGACTTAAAAAAATACCAGAAAGATCTCAGATTTTCATGTATTAATAAGGAATATGTTTCAAAATATACTGTAGAGTGAAAAAAGGTCTAATGTTTCAAGCATGATACTCTTAGTTTAAAAAAAAGGGGAAATTCAGAAGTGAAGTGCTTGGCACTTGAAAACAGAACATGGGATGGGAACTTATATTTCCCTGTTTCGTACTATTTTAATTTTAAACATATCAGTATTACTATAGATTCTATATTGAATAAGCCCATACAACTTGCAAAGAATCTTTATTTGCCTCCTGCCTATAAAAAGGTTTCCTCCTCTTGGCAAGTTCACGAAAAAGACTTCTCAACAAGAGTGTTGAGGGACTGGTGCTCTAAGATTAACCCATAAACTCTCCCTGGGAGGGGTGGGTTTTCATTCAGGTACTATTTGACTATAGAGGGATCCGGTATGGTGGAGCCTCTTTAATGCTCGTAAAGCCCAATAAATGAAGAAAATGAGTAATTACATAAATAAATGTAAAATTGCTAACGTTTACAAAGTACATTCAGACCCATTGCCATGCATTTACTTTTGTATTGCTCACCATGAGCCTATGAAGTAGGTACTATTTTACCTATATAAGAAATACAGAAACTGGCTTAGAAAAAGTAGTGATCGGATAAATGTTTTACAGCCACCACAGATCTAACGTGAATTTGGGAATCGGCTGGATTCCTTGTCGACAAAAAGGGCAGGCCTAGAAGCCAGGACACGCTAATCCTGATCCAGGGCACTTCCATTAGACCTGCGGTGCCTTGGAAGAGCGGGAAAGGGCCTTAAGAGTCTTCCAGATACGGATATATCTGAGTTTGAGCATCGGCCGATGAGAACCGGACCTCCCTCACGGCTTCCGGGACCCGGCCCGCCTCCTCGCCAACAACCCAAGACCTGCTTCCCAGCATCCTCCCCGCGCGACTACTTACTTCCGGCCCTAAGTAGGCCCAAACAGAAGCAACACCGAGCTGGCACCCAGCTCCTTGGACACGCTCTGCGCGGGAATTCACATTCTATGCCCTGTCCTACCGCCGCCCTCGACTACTGTCAACAAGGCCCCCTTACCTGCCCCACGCCGCGGCCCCCCCGGCCCCCGCGGTCCCAGGACCTCAAGCTGATGACCGCCCTCACCTCCTCTCTCTTCGCCTGCCACGGCCTTTTACAAACAGGGCCAAACTGTTCGCTGTAACGACAGTCGTTATTGGTTAGAACTACCCACGCGCAGAGAGTGCCCACCTACATCAGCTCGCGTTGTCGGATGGGAGTTGTAGTTTCTTTCTCTCGGAAACCGCTATTTGCATATTAGAGCGGATGTTCCCACTTCCATTTTTTTTAAATTTTTTTTGTCTATGGGGACTAATAACCCTTCAACTTGCTCACCTTTCTAGCCACTGTGATATTTTTAAAATATGTTCTTAAGTATTCCATGTATGCTTGATAAAAGCATATTTTGTCTGCTATGAATTTGGCTATGTCCACTAGCTTTTTCTTAGGGTTTTCTAGAATGTTTTTCGGTGTAATTTTTAGTTGCTACTTACAAGCAGTACCTGTATCTAGATTTAAGAAATCCAATCTCTTTAATTAGCTTAGTCCAGTTAATACATATTGTGTTTACTAACCTTTTTGGAATGACTTTTACCATTTAGTTTTATGATTTCTGACGACTCTTCTTTTTATAATCCTTCTGAATCTTTATCTCATTTTGAAAGAAATACATTCTATTTCTTTGGTGCTAGTCCTTTAGATTTTAATTCAAGGGCAAAGCTAAATAATATCTGTAACATTCTTCTGAAAAGTACAGTGACCTTAGAACATTTGAATCACTTATATCACGTTACATTAAGATTTGTTACTGTCGGGTCTCCCTGATGGCTCAGCGGGTTAAGTCTCAGCACTATGAAGCTGTCCAGAGCCACTGCAGCACCAGTTCGATCCCCGGCCAGAGAGATCCCACATGGTGCAGCAGGCCTCTCCTGTCTCACCAGCTACCCCCTTCAGCAGGGTACTTCAGTTGATCTGCCTGTTATGCTCTGCTCCCGGCTCTATCTCTGGTGAATCCTCTCACCCCTCCACAACTCTGGCCAATACCCCAGTTCTTGTATTCATAAATAAAGAAATCTTTTTAAAAAAATGTTATTGTTGGGTATTACAGTTCTTAGAAAAAGGCATTATTGTTTTATACAGCCAGTATTTATTTAAAGATTTTATGTATTGAGGCATACAAGAACTGTATTGGTGCAGGCCAGAGGTGCAGGCCAGAGGTGGGGGTCAGTGAGAGTATTCACCAGAGCCAGAGTGGGGAGCAGAACAGGCAGACTGAAGTACACCGCTGAGGGGAGCAGCGGGTGAGACAGGAGGGGTCTGCAGCACCATGTGGGAACCTTCCTGGCTGGAGATCGAACTTGTGTTGCAGTGGCTGCAGATAGCTTCATAGTCCTGAGACCTAACCTGTTACACCACCAGGGAGGCCCTAGCCAGTATTTATTTAGATTAAATTACATATATACACAAGTTTCTTTGCTTATGTCTTTTTGTAGCTCAGATATTTGTTCTAAGATGTTCTTCTTTATGAATATATGCTTTAAAATTCATTTTGGGGCCTCCCCGGTGGCACAGTGGTTAAGCACTGCACCACCAGGGAGGCCCAAGGAACTCCAGTTTAAATGTATTTTAGATTTCTCATTCTATTCTCCATGCTTCATATTTTCTACACCCTTTTCTCTTTGTACTTTGTCTCAATTTGCAGCTTTCTTCAGCTCTAATTTGGTTTAAGTAGTCCATTGAATTTTTAACTTTAGCCATTGTATTTTTAACTTCTAGAGGTTCAATTAGTTTCTTTTAAAATTCTGCATAGGGCATTCCTGGTGGCGCAGGTGTTAAAGTCTCAGCACTATCAAGCTATCACCCATCTCTGTGGCCTGAGTTAGATCCTGTCCAGGGAGCTAGCTCACAAAGTGCAGCAGACCTCTCCTCCTCTCTTGCCTGCTGCTCCCCTCTCCAGTTTATTTCAGTAGATCCACCTGTACTTCTGCCCATTCTGTCTCTAGCGAATCCTCTCACCCCACCCCGCCCTGCACCTCTGGCCTACACCCCAGTTCTTGTGTGCATAAATAAATCTTTTTTAAAAAAATAAAATTCTGCATAATCAATACTTTCTTGATATTTTAGTGGCATCTGTTATTTCTAAAGGCATGAAATAGTTATTAAATTTTTAATACATGATTATTGTGTTTAAAGTCTTTGAAATTAAAATTCTATTGTTTCTGTTGGATCGCTGGTAAGGTCAAGCTTCCTTATGTTTTTGATTATGAGTTGCCAGTTGATGACTTTAATTTGAAGTAATCCTGAGGATACATTCGTTCAGGCAGGATTTGTGAGTATACAAATTACAAATAGGATCCCTACTGAATCATCAAACAATCTAATCCAGCAATGGACAAAGTATATAAAATCATGTCACAGGAAAGAAATACAAACAGCCAATTATTGTGGAAAATTAGTAACTTTATTTGCAACCAGAGAAATACAGTTAAAAAGATAATTTACATGCATGAGATTGGCAATAATAAAAGTTTATTATTGATCAGCTTTGGTAAAGATGGGGAAACGGTGCCTTTGAAATTGCTTGGAATGTAAAATGGTACAGCCTTTAACAAGGGCAATTTGATATATAAAATACAATTTTTACAATTCATATTTTTAACCCATCACTCAATTTCTAAGTATCCTACAAAATCATTACACACATGCACAAAAAAATGCATTCTTTAATTCCAATTCACATTTAAAAAAATTATTTATGCATACAAGAACTAGGGGGTAGGCCAGAGGTGAGGAGGGTAAGGATTTACCAGAGACAGAATGGGGAGCAGAACAGGCGGATAGGCTGAAATACACTGCTGAGGGGAGCAGTGGGGGGCGAGACAGGAGAGGTCTGCTGGGCCATGTGGGTCAGCTCCCTGACTGGGGATTGAACTCATGCTGCAGTGGATACTGATAGCTTCATAGTGCTGAGACTTAACCGCTTGCACCACCAGGGAGGCCCCCCAATTTACTTATTATATGAAAAGGAAATTAATATTTTTTTGTGTTTTTCATTTTGTGCCCAAATGATTGAATTGTGGGTTGGTTTTTGGTGCTTGTTCACTTTTGTGACTTATTGGTAGTTTACCATATTGAAACTTTAAAAATTGCCTCCTTAAACTCTTCTTTCCTTCCCTCCACAGATAAATGAACCTCCCACTCTTTAACTACTGTCTATTCCCACTACTTCATTGAAAAATACTCATGTTAAAGTCATCAGTTACTTCCTTATTGCTAAATCAGTTACTTACTTATTGCTAAAAACTAAAAACAGCTTCTTGTACTTTTCCTCTCTACCATATTTAACACTCTTGGCTACTTCTATTTACTTGATTTTTTTCTCCTCCTTTACTTGAGATGTTATGGACACTCAGTATTTCTCAACTGTCAAGCAACTCAATTCTCCTTTGCAAGCTTCTCTGCCCCCTTCAACACCAATGGACCTATGACTTCTGTCCTCAGAATCTTTACTCTAGTGTCTCCCTGGATGCTTGCCAGTGTATGCAGGTGACTCCCATCTCTATCATCAGCCTGAATTTCCCTCCTCAATTTTGTATCATTACCTACTGGATATTTCTACTTGAACGTCACCCATCTCCAAGTACTCGTATTTTGAATGATGGAACTGTTTAGCTCTCATTCCTGCCCTCCAACTAGCATGTGTCCTTACCCTCAAAAATTTCTCCTCTTCCTTTCCCCAGTAACTAATCCCACCATCCACATGATTATTCAAGCCAAGCACCTTAAAGAATTAAATACAAGTTAGATCAATGGCTTCCTAGAGGCTTTTGTATAAAAAAAACCTTCAAATTACCTAGTATACTATAAAGAATTGAAAAAAAAATTGACCTTGATTGGGTCCTTCAGTTTTATTTCTTACCTTTCCCACTAGTTTAGCTGGCAGTACTGTCAGCACATGGTAGAAAGCCATTTGGTCAAAACCAATAGTTTGAGATAACAATTTGTCAATTAATTCAGCAAGCATTAAGCCATTATTTACTATGTATCGGATATATACATCAATGAAGAAAACAGTCACCAGCTACTTTACTAAATGGGAACACAGGCTTTAAAGATATCACACACAAGTATATAAATAAAAATTATGGCAAATGCTATAAAGGAAAACGTGTAAGAGGAGTTGACAGACTATTGATTTACATTGTTGGGTAAAGAAAGGAAGGCCTGCTAGAAGAATTGACATTTTAGTGGAGACTGGCAGATGAAAGGTGTTTGTGTGGCAAGGCCCTGTGATGGGAGTCTCGCCCCCCCAATCCACCCTTCTTTTGCTTTGCTTTGTGAAACATTTCTCCTTTGTCACTTAGGCTTTGTCAGTAGAACTGGTGGAACAATGGAGGGTGAGAGTGGCAGGGAAGGCACTTCCCTTACAGGTTTTGCTTTTTACTGTGTGGGCAGGAGCCAGTGGATCAGTATATGGGCCACCCATTGGTGCTTCCCTCAGTAGTCCTTGAGACCTCCCCCTCCTGCAGCTGCTTCCATGGCAGCTTTAACTACACCAATCAATCTACAGCGGTCTGTAGAATTAAGATAAAATAGACACTGAAGTTAAATTTGAATTTCAGTTAAATCATTTTTAGTATGAGGATACAGTATTTGGGCTTGCTTTTCTTTTTTTAAAGATTTATTTATTTATGCATACAAGCTGGGGTGCAGGCCAGAGGCATGGGGAGGCAAGAGGGTTCACCAGAAACAGAGTAGGGAGCAGAACAGGCAGGTCTACGGAAATGCACCGCTGAGGGGAGCAGTGAGACAGGAGAGGTCCACCACGCCATGTGGGAATCTCCCTGGCTGGGCTTCAAACTTGTGTCACCGCTGCCAACAGCTCCACACACAGCACAGCGCTTAACCACTGTGCCACCAAGGAGGCCATTTTTATTTGCAAAATCTGGCATTAGCTGTTTCCCCCCCGCCCCCCGGGACCACTTCTATAGACCAGATCCAGCCCATCTATGCTCTTTGGCAACTAGGTGGGCTTCTGTGGATCAGCTCTGGCCATGCCCTCTGGTTTATTTCACCAGCCTGCCCATTCCTTTGATAGGCAAGCCTTAATCTTTAAAGAAGTGGAATTTCCTCAATCCTTCATTGTTTACTGTCTGTAATTTTTTTAACACCTTCAACTTTTAGTAGCTAACCGCCTTTCACTGTTTTTAAAAAGATTTATGCATACAAGAGTTGGGGTGTAGGCAGGGGTGTGGGGGTGTGAGAGGATTCACCAGAGACAGTGGGGAGCAGAATAGGCATATTGACTGAAATACACTGCTGAGGGGAACATCGGGCAAGACAGGAGAGGTCTGCCAGATTCCCTGGCTGGGGATTGAACTCATGCTGCAGTGGCTGCTGACAGCCTCATAGTGCTTGTGCCACCAGGGAGTCCCCACCTTTTACTATTTAACAGCTATTTATATTAAAATTTCCCTTTTGAAATTTCAGTGTTGATCTCTATGTCTATTGACTGAACTATGACTGATATGATTTATTTATTCCAGAAAAATGAGTGTCGTGTAAGGGTTTTTGGGATACCGGGGAATGGCTTGCTGTGAAGTTGGATTACATCCTGATATAACGAGAAGCAAACAAAAGCTTTCAAGCAGGGGAGTGTCATGATCAGATTTAAATGTTTAAAATATTCCTTTGGGCATCTCATTGGTAGAAGTATGTTAACAGCCTGGTTCTGGATCACTTCACTTCTGAAAACCAGAGAGTAAGGCAAACGTGACCACTGACGCCCTTGCCTCCCACAAGTGAAACTGGGAAGACAGAAAATTTAGAAATTTCACAGTGAAAAAGAAAAAAAATTTTTTTCACAGAGTAGAGCCTGTTGGGAGGCCAATGCATTGTAGTGGGGGAAAAAAACGGAAGACTGTGAGGCAGGGCCTCCCTGGTGACGCAATGGGTTAAGTCTCAGCCTATGAACCTATCCGCCACTGCAGCACAGGTTCGATCCCCTGCCAGGGAGCTTCCTATATGGCGCAGCAGACCTATCCTGCCTCGCCTGCCGCTCCCCTCAGCAGTGTACTTGAGTAGATCCGCTTGTTCCCGCTTCCCGGACTCTGGTGAACCCTCTCACCACCTCCCACCTCTGGCTTACACCCCATTTCTTGTATGCATAAATAAATCTTAGAAGTAAAAAAAAAAAAGAAGACTGGTGAGGCAGATTTCAGGAATCACAGCAACTAATCACTTTGTGAAGAGCACCCAACTTTTGAGTTCAGCCTGTGAGAACTTGGAAAGTGTGAGTGCTGGCGGGCGTGGGAGGAGGCAAGAAAGAAAGATAAATAAAGTAACAGGGCATCCAGAAGTGACCATCTTTCAGAAAGAAAGTCAGGGGATCTTCTAAAAAAGCAGGATCTAGTTCCCTTAATGTAGCAAGAAATCAAGAAAACTTGGAGCTGGCACAAACCTCCATCTAAATGGGTCAAATCCCAAGAGAAAGGACTCAGGCTACTCTTTTAAAGAGAGAATTTATTGTAGCTGATAGAGATGAGGAAGCTGGATAGGGTCCTTCCCCCTTCGTCCTACTGGAACTTGGTCTAGGAAAATCCAATTGTTTCAAATATGAATAAACAGAAAGGAATAAGCACAGCATCTGTTCAAAGATACTCTAAAAGTATGAAAGAATAGCAAAACACACTTAGTTTCCCAGGGGAAAAGTCAAAGACTGTTCCTACAAAGCAGTTGAAAATAATATACCAACATTTTGATGTGCAATTAAAAAAAAACTGAATGAAGCAAACGCAGCTCTGAAAAAAAAAGTCAGGGATGAGATGTACCTTAAGGGAAGCAGAAACAGAACTTAGGAAACAGAAAAAAGAATAAAAGCCTTTCCTAAATGAACACTGACAGGGAACGTGAGAATGGATACCACAAAAAGCACACTAAGGAACAGATTAGAAATGATAAAAAAATAAGAATGATAAAAACAGATGATAGAGATCTAAAACAGAATTGAAGTTGCCAGAGAAAAACCAAAGCAGTAAAAATACTTAATATATGAACTTATGGCTATTATTCAGGAACCTTTCTTAGTGCGTATAGTTGGCTCAGCAGGGAATTAGTTCCTTAATGTTTTTCCTGACAGTTGCCCTTCT
This sequence comes from Scalopus aquaticus, assembly GCA_004024925.1. Classification (NCBI taxonomy): domain Eukaryota; kingdom Metazoa; phylum Chordata; class Mammalia; order Eulipotyphla; family Talpidae; genus Scalopus; species Scalopus aquaticus. The sequence continues at coordinate 159,059 of PVIJ01001787.1, forward strand.
GCATTTGCCTGATTTTCTTCCAACATTTAAATCTTCTCACACCCTCAGTTCTGTAAAAGGTCCAGATATACAATTATCTACAATAGTCCTCTGACCACTAATCTGGATTGCTGCCCAATTGTTTCACAGTGGTTTTAAGATTTTATGTCACTCCTGTGTTGGATCCTGTTTCTACACACTATGCTCTATATTTTTCTTGATTTACTCTATTTTGATGGAGTATCCAATAGCTAAGAACAGGTGAATGGGAAGAAAATCTTTTGAGAAGTTGCATGTCTAAACATGCCTTTTTTCTATTGATACTCATGACCATACAGTTGGATATATAATTCAAACATTTGAAGGCAATATCCCATTAATCCCACTTCCAGTGATGCTACTATATCCTCATTCCTTTTGGTACATTTTAAAATATCCCTGACTGGTGTCCTAAAATTTTATGGTGGTATTACCTTTTTTTGGTATCTTTTATTTTTATTGTGCAAATTCTAAAGCACTCTTTACCTTGAGACTCATCAGGAATATTTTATAATAAATTCCACCCACTTCCCAATTTTCTCATTTTTTTTCCCCTGGAACTACCATTGATTATAAAATAAACTTCATGAAATGATTCATAGTTACATATTTTTTCTTCCACTTTTGGTTTTGGGACATTTCCTTGTTTTTCAAATACTGAATTTATTCATATTTTAATTTGTTTTAACATTTTATTAGTATTGTTATAATGAAGACACTATTCCTTTATCTTAGAATAGTGCAGTTCTTGAAAATTATTAGATTCTTGAAAGCTGCTTTTTGTTTAGCTCTACTTTTCACAACCAAAAATTTCAATTATTGGTCATCTCCAGCTGTCCTTATTTAAACAAGGAAGTACTAAAAAACCTGTCTGGAAGATTTTTGTACATAGGCAGAACTTATTGAAAGGCAAACTCCATCATAAGGGGTTAAGTGGCCAGTTGGCTTTGTAATGGGGAATCACAAATGTCAACATTTGTCTTTTCTCTTGAGGATTGTTTTAGTTTTTCCACAGAAGGATCCTCCAAACACTGTCTCATGTGTATAAGAAAGAGGCGATGTTGGTGTTCAACAGCAGAACTAGCTTAAGGAGCTAAAGATCTCATTTATCCAGTGTGTAAATTTGTGTTAAACCCTATTTTCTGTACAGCAGCTCATCCTAGCCTAGTAACTGAGTCAGAATTTTATTTTTAACTTTTTAAGTTGAAATGCTATCAGAATAAACTCAACCTCCAACATTAGAGGTCATAGAATACAATCCTATTCAATTAAGACACATTCACAAATTTTATTAAGACTAAAAAAAATTGTTTTGAAGATACAATTTTCAAGTTCTAAACACAACAGTAAAAAAATGCAGTGAATGGAAAAAAGAAAATAATTTGTGGGGAAAAAACACATACTGTTTTTAGAAATCATCATTCTTTCATTGAAAGAGTTTGCTTTTTATTTCCTATAAACACATTTTATTTTTCCAACTCCACTGTAACCTCAGGAGCACCTTACAGCATTTATTAAACCTAATTCTTTTTGTGTATGCAATCTAGTCTTATAAACTGCCCTAAACTGTCAGGGGGCTCTCACACACATTCAAAAGCAGAATGAGCAAGCACAGAGAGAAAACAGAAGGAAAAACTGAATGTGACTGTAATCTTCAACAGGTAACATCAACAAGGAAAGTAAGATCCTGGTTTCCTAGTGACTTAAATCTGCAGAATGTCAATTCTTTGTGGTATTAAGTGGTAACCCCATGCAAACTATAGTTTCTGGAATAAGATTAAAAAAAAAAAAAGTCTTAACAAGTACCTACACGAATTATACAGCAAAATGGCTAGAAGAAAAAAAAAAACAATCTCTCACACACAATAATTACTGCAAAAAGATCCCACAGGTTTATAGAAAATGTAAAGGAACTTTAATATCCAAAGAGTCAGGGCAAAGAATACTGGATTAATGACCCATTAAGTGTGAATCACTTCAGGTTTTTTACAGTATCAGATGTATTTTAAAATAAAATCTAAATGCATATTGCAGAAAAACCATTCTTTAAAACTTTAATTTCCTTACCTGATATTAAGACCAAAATTATTTTTAGATTAAAAATCTTTAAACTTGTTTTAATACTAAGAGTAAGATTTAAACCAAAGTTAGCAATGTTCCTGAAATGTGAATTTGTTCAGTAGTAGTTTTTTTCATCATGCACAATACCACTTCCAAAAAGCAGTCAATGTACATTTTAAGATTTGTGCAACGAGAAAATACACTGCCTAATAAAAAGTGTTATTATCTGAGATAGTCAAAATCAAAGAAAAACTGTACTTTTGTTTTAATTATTTTTGTCCAAATAATTTACCCTGCAGTCCACAGATGTATAGGAAATAAAATATTTTGTAGTAAGTGAAAAATGAGGGTCCTAAAGTTGAAACATAAACCAGAAGAATCTAAAAATAGCTTTCCTGGCTTTTTATTTTTTGAGTATTTCATTTAAGCTGCTTTTGGTTGCATGCCCTGATCTATAAGAGTTAACAAGGAAATAAAATTTCCAAGTTTTTAAAAAATTTACTCTTCTTCCATAAAGCAACTTTTAATGTATCGACACTTAAAAATACACAGTGACTTAATGAAACATCAGTACAACTGCATAGAATTGAGCTCCAGAGAATTTTATACTTATGAGCTGTCTTCCTGGGCTCTGGTTTAAAAGAGTATTGGCTTAGAGACCAGCTTAGAGTCATTTGCTCCTACCTGGAAGATACAGGCCAAGAAGCTCTAAGATTTCAAAGGCCTTTTCAGTTTCTAAATAAAATGCTAGGAGCTCTCTGAAGCTCTTAAAACAACCAATCATCCAAATATGTATACTGGGGATCCTTCCCCTTTGTGAGTCAAGAAGTAGTATGTGACCTTCACTGAAAACAAAACAAAATCTCCCACAATCTCTCTCTTCTAAGAGACTCTGAAATGTACTACAAATTTCAAAACTAGAACAATGCCCTCAAAGATTAAACCTCTTAATGCTCAGAGTCACCCCAAAATAACAACATTGGTCAACTCCAAGGAAACAGGTACCAGAAAAATCAAAATAATGATTGCACTGAGGATCTCCTCTTTGAAGGCTGTTTAAGGAGGTAGGATTTTAAGGTTTTTTTTTGTTTATCTTTTGGCCTCTGAACATTTAAAAAATGCTTTGCCCGGCTGGTCCTTCAGGCTAATTTTGGAGTTCACAGCAACCCCAAAGCCTGACTTAAGGATATTCTACAGTTTCACAGCTATCATTTGTACATATTAAGTTGATTTACTCTTTTTGAGTAAATATGACTAGAACGGTAAATTAATATATTCCTTACATACAACTTTGTCTCAAAATTCTTGAAAAACAAAGAGCAAATGACTTTGTATTCAAAGACTACCAAAGTATGTATTTGATATTCACATGCAAACAACTTAAAACCTTATAAATCTCTGTCAACTCTGCATGATGCCTTTAAGAAGGAAATGACTTAGAAAGTTTGCTAACTGTGCAAAATATTCAATTGCAAAAACATTTTACATAATGAAATAATACATGTAAATGTAGAAGTTGACACATGAAGTTAACATGGGTTCATAAGAACTTATCACATTTTAGAGATTTTCTTTAGAAACAAGTTTTTTGTTTTTATATTTCCAGGTACACTGCAAAGTTTATCACAGAAGATAAAAATCTTTTAAAACAAATCCAACAGGGAATTCTTGAGGCACCTTCTCATATAAAACACAAGAGGAACGAAATTATCAATCCATCTGAGAAAAGTTTTCAATCTAAGTGAACATCATTTTTTTCCATTTATGTATATTTTACAGAACTTTAATAAGGCAAGACAAATTTGTGGAAAAAAATGTAGATACAAAAATGATGTAAACTAATAATTTATATTTAAAAATCCCAAAGGGAAAACAGTGAAGATGGGACAGGTCAAACAATGCCTTTTTCAAAAAACCTAAAACAGAGTTGTGCACAAGCTGAAGATTACAAAGAACTTCAAAACTCTGCACAGTTTTGGTTTTTCTTTCCATTTTTCTTTTTTACATCTTTATATTACATGTTTTAAATCATATCAGGAATGCAAACTAGAACTGCACACTACTTTAGTGGAAAAAAGTTCAACATTGTGCAATTTTCTGCCTCTTAATTTTAAAAAAGTGGCAGCAATCCCTGCATTTATATTTGAAACAAGGATCTGAGAAACTTTATCAAAAAAGGTAATGAAGGCAAAAATTGGCAGACATCCAGCATCTTGTTTCTTTTTAAAACAATGTGGATGATAAGTAATTTCATGATTAAAAAATGAATCTTTTAAATAAATACATTGTATCTGACATTTGCACTGACTGATTTGATAAATCTTTAAGTAAACAGCGGCTTTACTACACTCCCTGTAGCCTCAAGCCACTGGCTTTAGATTCTGGAGTCCTTTTTCACTGGGTTTCATACCCTGCCACTCGATATCCCGCAGGCTGATTAGGCAACATACTGCCATTCTGTCCTGGAGGTGGCTGTACTCCGTAATTTGGTCCCATCCATGGTGCAGAAGACTGTGTCTGACTGGAAGAGAATGTGAAAGAAGCAGAGGGGAGGGAAAACCTACTGGTTAAAAGAAAATATAATGCAAAGAACAACACATACATGGGAAGTATACTTTTTCTTAACCCCAAATTTAAGAATAAATGCTATGCCAACGTAAGCAAAGGCAAAGATTTTCCTCTCAAAAACAAACATCATAAATTGAATTTGTACGTTTTAATTTTATTAGCTTGTTGCTTCCCTTAGCAGCGTATTTCAGTAAATCCACCTGCTTTGCTCCCCACTCTGTCTCTGGTGAATCCTCTCACACCCTGCAAAGAACCAGGGAGCAGGCCAAAGGTGTAGGGGGTGAGAGGATTCACTAGAGACAGAGTGGGGAGCAGAAAAGGCAGATTTACTGAAATACACTGCTGAGGGGAGCAGTGGGCGAGACAGGAGAGGTCTGCTGTGCCATATGTGGGCTGCCTCCCTGGCTGGGGATCAAACTCAGGCCCTGGCGGTGATAGCACTGAAACTTAAGCCCTAGGCAACTAGGAGGCCCATAAAAAAAAAAAAAAAGGATATTTAAAATAAAAAAAAGAAAGAAAAGAAAACGCTTAACCTATAAACATTTATTTTCTTTGAATTCAGGAAATACTCATCTGTCATCTCAGAAATGAAAGTTGTACATCTGGGTTATACATATGCTGAATTGAAAGAAATTAATCATTTTGAGTAAGGACTAACATTTACATTATCCAAAGAAGAAATTAAAAAATTAGCCCATGTAAATAAGCGTCTACATTTTTTCAAAATACAAGATTCTTTTTACATAAAATTTGCAAAAGTATTTTAACATCCAGCTTGTTTTCCAGAAATTTAAGTAAAATTGTGTAATTCATGGTATATAAGGAAACTTCCATATAACAACATATCAATAAACTGTCTTGAACACAGAAAAAAGCCTAATACATAGGACGACTAGCATCAAAATAACTGTATCCAAGTAGGGCTAATTAGTTATGTAAAATGTTTAACTATTAGGCTCTTATTTTCTCACTTTTATCACATTAGTTGGTTCATTATCAACCATTATCAAAATTCTTATTACGCTGGTTAAAACTAAAGGTAACATTTCTAGGCAAACTTTTAAACAGATATATATATATTTAAAACTATAAACCAAAAGCCACTCTAAATCAAGTACTTCAGAGGTTGAAGCTACAATTTAGACTGAGGGCCATACTGCCTACTACTTAAAATCTCTTATCAAGTTCTTACCATATTCAAAGGTCAATATTAAAGGAAAAGTGCAAATATACTTACTTAAATCCCTGCTGGTTCCATGCCTGGCCATACATTCCATATGCAGGTACCTGCCAACCATTAGGCATATATTGGCCAATTTGCTGTGCATTTCCATACCACTGGCCCCACTGGCCATAAGCTTGTGGATATCCAATTTGATTCTGCTATTAAGTAAAATTATAACAGATAATTTGGTATTATTTCAAACTTTTTGCAAATATATAGTCTTACTATATCACGAATATACAGCCATGACACATATAGTCACCATTATAATTAAAGGATAAACCAATGTTTAGAAAGTGACTGCGGAAAAAAAAAAGTGAGGTTATGCTGCCATATAACTCTATGTGATGTTCTCTCTGAATGGCACATACACTCTGTAAGGCAGTAGGTAATGACCTAGTAATAAATATTTAAACTCAGATTAATGTTTAAGTGTTCTGAACTATCCACATGACTGTTTCCTTTAGGTAGGGAAGATATAAAGATAACTTATTCCTATTATCATTCAGTTTACATAGAAAACTTAGTTTAGGATTTTCTTACTCCCATTACAATTTCCTCACAGAAATCTTTGAGGAATCAAGTTTGAATTACTAAAGTTCCTGCAAAAAAAGCAGCAAAATCTGGAATAGAATGTCAAAACCCAAATATAGTTTTATTTTTGTTTCAATTGAATCAAGCATGCTTGTGAATTCTCCAAACAGTGCATGAATAAATCTACCAAGTATTAAAAAAAAAATTAATACCCTGTTAGGTTTGTCGGAGCATTTTAAAATCCACTGTGGGAGCATGAGTCAACTGAGGCGGTCACATTCATCATGTCACCACTGCACTCCATGAACCACCACTCTGGAACTATAATACATGTAGGAAGAGCCCTTATAGTCTATCATTTTAGCTAGAGACTTAACAAGGATTATCAACAATTTCATTTTAAAATCACCTTATTATGAGCCCAGAAATTACTTTGCAAAGTCAAGAACCTTCTCACCTGTTGCACGGGATTTATCATATCAAGAGTTTCTTTGCCCCAATAGCATTTCACAACATGACCTTCAATGGTAGTCCCATTAACAGAAACAATTGCATGTGCTGCACTTTCATGAGAATTGAACCTATTGAAAACAATATTAAGAATCACCAATATAAACTGCTTACAATACTTATAGATCAATAAAATGGCATATCCCTGGCTTTTTTTTTTTCCGCCAAGGTCTTACAGTTCTGGAGAAACTTCTTTTAAGAGAGGATTTTTTACTGGTTTTGTGTTAGAAGGAAGCTATTAAAAGAACAATGGTAAATATGTTCAATGTCAGAGAAATTTCTATTTCTTTATAACCAAGGCAAAGTTTTAAGAAAACAATTTAGTACATGTTCAAAAATGATTTTAAGTGGAAGTTTCTTAGCCCTCCTCTACCCTACCGAACAAAATAACAAAAAACCACTCCTACCGAACAAATGAATATCCTTTATCTGGGAAGACTCGAATTTCCATTATTTGTCCAAATGGTGAAAAAGTCTGACGCATTAGTTGTTCTGTTAAATGAGAAATAAAAATACACTAAGTTATACTAAAATCCTACACATATGCTTTTCAGCTTAAAAACTAATCTCAAGACGCCACACAAGAAAAGATCCCATACCTGTTAACCCAGAAGTGACACCTCCACAATACACAGTGCAGTTGCTTGGACTAGACTGATTGACAACTTCATCATAAGATAGCTGTTTGGTGTTTGCTGGGGAGACAGAATTTTATAATTTTAATCCATTAAATAAAATGCTCAGAAAAAAAAGGCAGCATTAACTACACTATTGTAATGGCAATATTTACCTTAACCAAAATGCTTATATAAAATATATTACATTTGAGGATTAAATCTCCCCCAAGAATATCTAATTATTAAGTATTCTCTACTCAGTAGGAGACTTGACATTGATAATATCATTGATAATATAATTTATTATTTAGAATTACAAAAATGAAAACTAAGTACATTTTTGAACAGTAGTCTTGATTTGCTTCTCATCTATTTCTGCAATAAGTCTCCGGGAACAGCTCTAACATTTAAAATCTAGTGTATTTTTCTCCAAAATTCCACATTTCCTTTTCTTCTCCAATACACCTACACTCATATGTACTCTTTGGAGCTGGAGGCTTTCGAGTTGCCCAGTTAGTTCTGATTTGTCTTCCACCAAGCCACTGGCCACCCATCTGTTGAATGGCGTTTTCAGCATCCTGTTCCGCAGAACATTAGAAACAACAAAAAAGCCACCATTAGTTGATGTTAAATAACTGTTAGAGAAAAGTCATGTTTGTTTTTCATAAATGTTTTCTGGAAGAAAATGCTTTATGAAATACACAGTATATAATAAGTTTTCCTAAAATATAACGGTACTTTCAAACTCTTTTTATATTTCAGTATTAGATTCTCAGAATGTTAGTCCGTTAACCTGAAGAAAGGATGAAGTCTAAAGGCCTTTATGAGGAAGCTACTATAAAGTTTATGAAGGAACTCAGACTATTATAGATGAAAATCTCATTTTATAATCCAACAAGTTTGTTAATGATGTTATTTGGTTTCTCATTCATCCAACAAGTAAATACTAAGCATACTGGTTATGGTGATCGGTTAAAGACGAGGTGATCGGTTAAATACTGGTGATCGGTTAAAGACGAGGGATACACTGATGAATGAGGCTGATGGGGCCTCTGCTGCTATGGAGTTTATAGTCTTAAGGGGGACAAACGAGGTAATTACAAATTATGGTAAATGCCATGACAGAAGCAAAAGGCTGAGATAAGAGAATATAGGCATGGGTGTCTACTTTAAGCAGCACAATTAGGTAAGCCCTCTCTGAAATGATATATAAGCTGAAACTGAGAAGAATAGGAGCTGGCCAAGCAAGCCCTGGTAGAGGGAAAAGCACTGCAAAGTATATTAAGGCAGGAAAAAGTTTGTAATGAATCTGAAAGAAGCATGTGAGAGATCACTAGTTTCAGTGGAATCAAATGAGCAAAGGAAGCAGGATGCCAGAGGGAAAAAAGGAAAGATTTTAAAAGATTGTCATGATCTGATTTATACTTAAGAAGGCCATTCTCAGTGCTATAAGAATGGTTCAGCGAGGTAAGCAACAGAAGAAAAAAGACACTTTGAGTCTAAAGCAATATCCAGTTAAAAAAAAATGGTGGCCGGGGCTGGTGGAGTGCAGTGGGTATAATTTAAAGGAACAGTCAAAAGAAGTGGGGGTGTGGTGACACACAGTTAGTAAGAGTCAAAGATAATATCTAAGTCTTGAGTAGTAGGGAGGATAATACTAGCATTTAATGAAGTAAGAATCCTGAGGAGGAAAGGAACAGGTTTGAGGAATAAACAAACTTCCATTTGCCACATAAAAGTTTGAGAAGTCTGTAAGACATCTAAATGAAGACCATTTATTAGTAAGTGTGGAGCACAAAGTAGTAAACAGAACTGGAGATATAACATTCAAGTCATAAAGACTAGAGAGGAAAGCATCCTGGGACAGAGCCCTGAAAAACAGCAAAATCTGAAAACTGGGTAAAGGAAAAACTGCCAATAAAGGAGACCAATAAGGAGTATTAGCCAGTGATGAAAAATGAAGCTCACAAAAGTATACAGAGCCAAGAAAACGAAGGTCAAGAGATGAACTTGAAAAAGAAAAAAGAGATGAACTTGAAAAGAGTAAAAATCGAAAACAAAAGCCAGTTTAGGGAAAAAGCTAGGGGAAAGCGTTATTCTCTGTGCCGACAGAGAAGAAAATGGGATGCTGCTTTGGTCTGAGTGTGTCAACTGTGAGCACGACAGACAGACAGATTTGAGTCTAATAACCATTCCTGAGACACATAAAAAGAAAATGCTTATTCTTAAAAGGAAATAAATACTGGCTTCCCTGGTGGCACAACAGGTTAAGCGCAGCACTATGAAGCTATCCAGAGCCATTGCAGCACGAGTCTGATACTTCGATACCGAGCCAGGGAGATTCCCACATGGAGCAGCAGACCTCTCCTGCCTCCCGTACTGCTTCCCTCAGCAGTGTATTCAGTTGATCTGCCTGTTCTGCTTCCCACTCTGTCTCTGGTGAATCCTCTCACCACCCCACACCTCTGGCCTACACCCCAGCTTGTATGCATAAATATATCTTAAAAAAAAAAAGGAAACAAATACTGTTTGACACATTTGCCAGTCTGACCTTTATGAGATGTTTAACTACTATTTAAGAGTCCCTCAAATTGATATGAAGTCCTCACATATGAAGCTTACAAAAACTATAAATGTGACTTGATTTGGAAATAGGGTCTTTGCAGATGTATTAGTTAAGATGAGGTCATATTGGATTAAGGTGTCCCCTATATCCAATTATGACTGATGTCCTTGTAAGAATAGAAGCCAATGTGGTTACACAGAGGGAAGGGGGCCATGTGAAGAGTCTGGAATGAAGCTGTGAGTCTGCTAGAATCCAAAAGCTGCGTAAGTCACCATTCTGGTTATGCAGTTCAGCCTTCTCAATACAAAGTTCATTAGGCCAAGTCAGTCAATCAACTATTGACCCTGCAGAAGCGCCTGTTAAGTTAAACGAGAGCAGGATGCTTAACCTCCTGGTCCTACCCTGAGAAAATGACTCTGTAAAAACACTCACTCAATAAAAAGGACAGGTTCTGCCTTCTCAGCAGCATCCTGCCAGAACAGTTTGCTCCACGATTCCTGTTTCTTTGTCAGTGTGGTGTTGCCTGATGCAACAGGAAGCAGCCACCAGTCAAGGATAACAAAGATTACTGGCAAATACCAGAAACTAAGAAGAGAGAGAGAGAGAAAGATTCTTCTATAGTTCATTTATTAATTTTTGCATAGAACTGAAGTATAGGCCAGAGGTGTGGTGGAGGAGAGGATTCACCAGAGACAGAGTGGGGAGCAGAACAGAAATACACTGCTAAGGGGAGCAGCAGGTAATACAGGAGAGGTCTGCTGTGCCATATGCAGGTTAGCTCCCTGGTTGGAATGGAACTCAGGCTGCAGAGGTGATAGCACGCTAGCACGGAGTCTTAACCCCTAGGCCACCAAGGAGGCCCCTATGAAAAACTTTTATGGCTCATTCTCAGACACTCTTGCACAGAAAAGTACAGTGTTTCTGTACTTACATTGGCAAACAATAGTCATAACATGGAGGCAATACAATAAAATCCAAAGGTTAATGAAGCCTTGTTGTATACTTGAAGATTAGTGCTAATTCTTCCACCATTCACCTCTGTATTTCTGGAACCGCAATATCCTGGCATTTAACATTTTGAACCTTGTGCTATCATACTAAAAGAGTTAAATTATTTATTTGAGTTTGTAATATTTTTACAAGGTTCAAACAAAAAAAACAATAAAATGTAGTGAGAAGCTTCCCATTCTTGCCCGATCTGCCCCTCTTTACCTACCATTGTAACAAATTTCTTATTCATCCCTATAAGGGGAGAGAACATGGATGGATAGACACACACACACACACACACACACACACACACACACACACACACACTGCAAATATGTTTCCTTCCTTTTTACTCAAATGACGGTCTTCAACTAATAAAAAAACACCATGGAAATCTTTCCATAATCAGTACTCACAGAGTTTCCTTATTCCTTTTTTAAAAACAATGGCACACTATTACATTATACAAAGGACATGCCAAATATTTTATCCAGCTGTCACACTAAATTATATACCCTATTCTCACCTCTCATTTGACAAACTGTACTCTTTCCCTTTTCTCTGCAAACTCCAGTAGTTACAATTTCATATAAACTGATGTTCAACAAATATTTGTTGAATGAAGGAAATGATGAAACGTTTTCAAATACCTTAATTTTTTCAAAGGTCCCCCTGCCTATTGGAGATTTTATTAGCTGTTTTTAAATTACCAGTGGAATATAAAACAGATAATTAAACACACAACTGAGATTTTTATTATGTCTTTGGTTGATAATTTAAACATCTCTAATTTCTGTATTTTGAAAACATTTTATCAGTACTCTGCATGCATTAGGAGCTACATAAATGTTGAATAAGTATCCAAATAGGAGAAAGAAGGCATTCTCCAGTGAGGGTGTTAATTACCAATGAAACGGACAAATGGCAGAGAGAAGATTAATAATTAAAACAAATATTTTTATTCTTTACTCTTAAAGCACTGCATATGCACTTTCTGAGCTCACCCATTTGTTGAAAAAGGAGACAAAGCCATATCCCTTAGATTTTCCTGTTGCCATGTCTTTTACCACTCGGGCATCTCTGAAATCAGAAACAATCAGAACATCAGGTTTGCAAACCCTTCTCTGAATATCAAGTGAGAATTTCATACACAAATTTTCATTTTCATGTTTCATCTTCACTAAAATGAAACCTTTAATGCAAATTCACCTTTCAGTCTTTTAAAATTTATTATGTATTAGCAAATGAAGCTTAATTTTATAAACATGCAAGTCAGTAACTTTCCACATATAGATGTACACATATAGGTACAAACTGCTTCCCACTTCAAAAAGTTTTTTAAACTTTTAAAATATTAAACATGTTGAAAGCAGCTATTCAAATGAAGTAACCACTTAAGGGTTCAAATTAGATGAATGGCCTTCTTTAACCATGCAATTTTTAATCTGCTATCTTACACCATATACTGCCTAATCATTACACAATTAAATCAGCAAACTGGAAACTGAAAGAATGAAAAAGTTGTATAGTCCCTAAATTAATTAAATTATTTTATTTTCTTAAATCAATTCATACCCCCCTTTTGATCTATGGATAAAGTTTGAGAACTTGACATTCTCGGAAATGCTAAATCACTGAAGAAAAATAGACACACACTTCAAAATATATAAGATTTTATATTGAATTTTAAAATAACAACCGTGTAAGATTGATTGGAAACTACAAGATATAAAGGTAAAATTTTAAAAAGTCAGAAAGTAAAAAAGCACGCCAACATTTATCCACTGTGAACTGTAGCTTGTAGTTAGCCAGGGCAATTCTGTCCATTCTTCAGAGATACTCTGCAAAATAACCAGAGCCCTATTATTTGAGATTGAGTAAAAAACCCAGCCATGATAGCTAAAACTCCATACCTCAAAAAATTGGACTCAAATTGTGCTTCACAGGCAATCTGCTTTTAAGTTAGCCAGGTATGTCACAATGCTTGTTCTCTCAGGACACATGAACAAAACAGGCACTTTCACAACAAAAACCCAAGTCAGAAAGCCATGCAATATAATTTTATATTAAAGTATACATCAGCATATTTTGATCAATTTAGGAGTGATTCATTACGTGTTTAGGGTCAAAATGAGAAGAGGTAGTGATGAAAAGGGAAAACTAATACAAGTCACTTCTCAATATGTAAAAATGCTTATCAAATTATCTGCATAGTACACATGAATTTAACTTGGTAGCTGATTCATTTCTATACCAAATGGGCTAGACGGTCCTAAACTCAAGAATGGGAAGTTTCAACTATATAAATTAAGAAAAGAAGGCACTATATTTTTTAAGCAAAATATTTTAACAGGCTACTAACTACTGCACAACTCTATAAATTCAGCATTGTTGTAGGAGCACTACAAAGAGTACCTATCATGAAAACTTTCAACATACAGTTACCAAACTTACTCCTTTAACAATTAAGAAATGATGCTACCAACTGAAAATAGTTCTCTTAAATTTAGGAATGCTAACTCCTTTGATTATCTAAAGTCGAGACATTATGCATGACCTCAAGCTAAAATTAAAAAACTTGAAGACCTCACCCAGAAAAATGTAACATATACATCACTTACATAGTGACCATAAGCAAATCTGAAAACTAAAACTATACCACTATCTTGAACAAAAAGAAATTATTAATCTATGATTAAGTCATGAAATCACTATAATTTGAACACCATTTAACTTGAAACTCATATTGTTTAACAGTCTTTTTCCAATCTAAATGAAATTCCCTTGTTTTCAGAAAAGCTACTTTAATCACTATCAAAGTGTTAAATAAACAGATATTTAACCTGTCAAAATGTCAGAAAAAAATTTTCTTCTTAGTTTCAGGAACTGTTAGCCTTGAGATATACTGAACTCTTACTTATTTCTGAAAGGAATTCTCTAAGGAAGCTGCAGCAAATACCTAGGCCTGATTCCTTAATCCTTTTATGGAACCATGATTACTCTGAAAGTAGGATAAAACTCCCAAAAATCCTCCACACCAAAATGAAAACCAACACAAATTCTGCATATAGAGATTTATAGAGCCTTTCAGAGGCCAAAGATTAAGACCCTCCAACCTAGATATTTAAAAACAATCTAAGCATCACCAAAATCCTAAAATAGATTAAAAGCAACAATCAAGAAATTAGAACTTATTTTCCTAATCATTTTCACAAAGCAAAATGTCATCTACAGAAGATTACATTCACTTGCATTTTTATTTTCCGCCCAATGAACTAGAACTCTTCAAATGAAAACTCCCCAAAATTCATCATCAATGCTATAGGTATTTACTTTCGAGTCTCCTCGCTGTCTCACCTCTGTTGTTAGTCTGTTCATCAAACCAAACCAAAGCTAGTGTTTCTATTTTACTACTCTTCTTGAATGAACAGTAATAAAAGGTGACAAACTAAAAAAAAAATTATTTTCTAAATTCAATGTTACTTCTAAAAAAAGTACTACAACCAATTTATTATCCTTACTCTTAATATGGCATGCTTTTCAAAATATTAAAGTTCTTTTATGATGAATAATATTATTTGAGTACGCTATTTACAAAGAACCTAAAATGTATGATTAATAACAAATGCAAGCAAGACAGTGTGTCATGAAATACTAAAAAGCATTATTGTCATTATAACAACAGTAGCAACAACAAAAGGGTAGTTACCTGGGAAATAACATTTAATAACTGCTTTTTAGGTTGAATTGGTAATGCTTCCTTTTATTGAAATATATTACCACAAAATGCATCGTATCACAGAAGTGCAGAAAGGGTCTAAATTCCCTAGTCACAGCACACGTTTAATAAAGATTATGACCAAGCTAGCAAGACACTTATTTAAAAAATAAGTATAGCAGCAAATTTATCCTTTAAAAGCTAATGCTAATTGGAAAAGGGTATTAAAGACCAATGGAGACCAAAGACTGATTTATCAACAGGAAACAATCTTTTGTTGTTAATTCCTTGGATAGTCTCTAAATAATGCAATATTATATTTAAGTGTTAAAATTAAAGCCCAATTTCACAACAGATTTTCAAATTACTTTTATAAAACACTGTTTCTAATTAAAAGCATTTTAAATTTATCTTTATTACTTACGATATTCTTCCAAAAGGTGCAAAAGCAGCTTTTATATCTTCAGTTGTAATTTCTGGACTGAGATCACCAACAAAGACATGGAAATGATCTTATAAAGGGAAGGAAGGGGAAGTGAAAAGAAAAATAAAATTTTAGAATTTAAAAAATACTAAAATCTATTCATAAAGTATTCTTAAAATAATTTATGGATTACAGTAAAGTAAAACACTATCCTATATCTATACAAGTTCTATCAATTTTAAACATTACAAATCAGGGTAATAATACAGGAAAGATTCTCCTAAAAGACTGACATATCTAACTGGAAACTGACAGGTATATTTCTACTGACAGCCAATTATTATACTGGTCTATAAAAATAAACTAGTATCATATAACAAGTTTTGCAAAAAAAAAATTAATGACTTAATAACCATCTTAATAGTAGTTATTTACATTTATTCAGTTTACCACTATATTAAGGCTTTACAAATTGAAACAAAATAGTGGTACTGTGAATTATGTAGACTAGATTTGCCTCAGTTAAGACAATTTACTGAAGCTAGCTACATGATATACTTGGTTTAACCATATTTTGTGAAGAACAATCAAAGAAATACCTTGCATTGCAACAGTTTGATGTTAAAGTATTTGACAGTTTTCTCAAAAGCCAACAGTTTTGGTTGCCCAGACATTACACCATTCAGTTTATGTGAATCCATGTGCAAGTGAACTAAGACTGAAGGCAACAGAATGAAAACAGTAATCCCTTCACTTTATATCAGAACCATTAAAAAAAGCATTGGAGAGAATTAACGATCCCATACGTGTTTTTTTTTTTAAAGACAATGTTCAAAAAAAAGAAACACTTAAAAAATACACAACAGTTTGGTTCAACATTTTTAAATGTACATATATATCAATTGTGACAAAGTATATTTGGAAAGAAAAGTTACCCCTAGTTGGCAGGCCTTAAGCAACATATTGGGTTGTCATTTGGGAAACACAGTTTCAGGATCAACTCAAGCAACCGGAAGATCTGGGTATGAAGCACAGATCGTGACCTCAAGGAAGCAGGGTATCTTGCCCTTTAGTTGGTGAAAGTATTTCTAAGGCATCAGCTGCTACCAAGGGGGTCAGAGAGCTTGAAATAGCACCAAAGTAGTGGACAAACCACACTTGGTCAACACTGGGAAGAAGGGGGAAAAATATTGCCAGAGAGACAAATAGACACATGACCTCCTCCCTCCCACCTCCCCCAACATCAAACAAAAAAACTTTAGGTGGTTAGTGAATACCCTTTCAAGAGATTTCATTTTATGTTTAAGAAGATACAATTACCTTGTGAACGCTGTGTGCTGACAACGGTACTACCTGATGACAAAGATTAGATTTGTTCTTAAATTTATTAACACAAACACATTCAATCATATCTTAGGATAACGATCAAAACATTACTGCAAACATGTATGATGTTTATATGCTTTACAATAAAACTACTGTGTATAATAAAAATAAATGTCCAAAAAGCATAAAATATACTTACTGCTTGTATCTTTCTTTTGACTGCTGGGGGTTGTTGCCCAATTCACTTTGACTTCCTAAAAAAATGTTTCTACATTTACATTTCCAAAAAAAAAAAGCAGCTCAAAATCAGCTAGTCCAACAATTCTATATATGAACAAGTGGGAAGATATATGTTTGAGATGAAACATTCAAGAGGGTGCCAGTTCTAGTCAAAGTTCCACTATTTATCTTTTAACCTACCAACCTACCCTTACACAAAAGAATTTTTACAAATTATAATCTTACATACATCTCTTTAACATTCCATTAACGCTTCTCATCTAAAATACCAATAATTTATTTCCTATTTATTGTTCCCCATTAGTAACCAATGTTCCTAGATGGTTTATGCAAACTTGTGTATTTCAAAAAAAATATTTTAGTATTTACCATGTGAAGGTATCATGGAGAAAACTAATGTACACTTGCCCACTTTATCCTACCTTTTTAATATAATGCTTCTAAAAAGAAAAGAAAGCTGAATGCAACTTCACATTTTCAAGTGCAAGTCACCTTCCTTAATTATGATAGCTTACCTTACCCATTATCTTCCGTCCATTCATAGCAGCTAGTGCTGCAGCTGCATGACGATGCTCATAAAACTCCACAAAACAATATGGATCATTTCCAGCTGTCTGTGGAAAAAGAAATATAAAAGTCAATATTAAGTTTTATACTCCCATTACCTTAAAATATGTAAAGTTTTATATTATCTCAGTGATCAGATTGTGGAGCATAAAGGATCTATTCCACAAGTAAATATTTAGATAAGGAAATGCACTATTAAAAATGAACTATTTTTCATAGGAAGTTATCTTCTTCAACAAGTTATACTATGTCACTACATTTAATTTAATCTTTTATTAATGAACAAGAGTCCTATTTATTGGATGTTTGTGTATATATCTATATATAATAAAAATTTTCCCCCCTTCCCCACTATTTCTTTAAGCTATAGAGGTATGTTTGACTAGACTCAAATCAATGGTCTGTCTTAGTGTTGACTTTTAATGATTTTTCTGTCCCACCCCTGTTAAATGTTTATTTTTATGGCTATAAATGTACATATAGCCTTGCTGCTTCTAACTTGATGAAGGTAGAAAATCTCAGCCAATATGCTTAAACCTGTTTCTAAAAAGTAAATAAATAGGTTCTGAAAACTAAAGAAGTTTGTCTGGTAACTAAAGTTTTAGAATAGGTTGTAGAATGCAGACTTTCTAACATCACTCTTTTGCCTGTTAAGAAACCTTTTAAGGGGCCACCCTGGTGGCGCAGCGGTTAAGCGCTGCACTGTGGAGCTGTTGGCAGCGGAGACACGAGTTCGATGCCCAGCCCAGGAGATTCCCACATGGCGCGGCAGACCTCTCCTGCCTCACTGGCTGCTTCCCTCAGCAGTATATTTCTGTCGATTTGCCTGTTCTGCTCCGCACTGTCTCTGGTGAACCCTCTCACCGCCCCACACCTCTGGCCTGTACCCTACCATTGTATGCATAAATAAATAAATCTTAAAAAAAAAAAAAAGAAAACTTTTAAAAATTCCCTCCCCTTTTCTGCTGGCGTTCCAATTAGTTAATGAAAAGTGAAGCCTAGATGTTTTACTGCAAATTAAAGAAGCATAAAGAACACCCAATAATTCACACCTATCAGTGCAAAATACCAAATCACTTAAATTTCATTTTTATTTATTTATTTTTTTTAAAAAGATTTATTTATTTATACATACAAGCTGGGATACAGGCCAGAGGTGTGGGGCGGCGAGAGGGTTCATCAGAGACAGAGTAGGGAGCAGAACAGGCAGATCAGAAATACACTGCGGAGGGGAGCAGCGGGCGAGGCAGGAGAGGTCTGCCACACCATGTGGGATTCTCTCTGGCTGGGTGTCGAACTCGCATCGTATGCTGCCGACAGCGCCACAGCTGCGCCACCAGGGAGGCCCTAAATTTTTTTCTAAATTACCTCCACAATCTTTTAAGCAGAGTGGTTAAAAAAAAAAAAAGAGAGAGAGAAACTAATTCAAAAGGTTAGAATGGTTCTAGAATAAAGAAACATATCATTTTGTTTCAAGTACAACAAATAGTTTAAAAGTCACTGGCAATGACTTTTAGGACTTTAGAGCAAGGAGAACACAAATTGATGATGCTGAGACTACCACTTAAAAAACAAACTAATGCTACATTGATGTGAATTCTACAACAAAGAGCAATGTTAACAGGCATCAGAATGTGTGATTAGAAAAAGTATCTAACAAGAGTAGAAAAAGCAAATGAAAAAAATATGTCCAATTTACTTACTTATTTTGTACCCAGAAAAAAACTGTACTCGAGATTTAAAAAAAAAACAAAACTGGGGCCTCCCTGGTGGCGCAGCGCTTAAGCACTGTGCTGTGGAGCTGTCTGCAGCAGGGACACGAGTTCGACGCCAGGCCAGGGAGATTCCCACACGGCACGGCAGACCTCTCCTGCCTTGCCCGCTACTCCTCTCAGCAGTGTATTTCCGTCCATCTACCTGTTCTGCTCCCCACTCTGTCTCTGGTGAACCCTCTTGCCGCCCCATGCCTCTGGACTGTACCCCAACTTGTATGCATAAATAAATAAATCTTTAAAAAAAAAACTGACAATAAACATTAGTTTTATACTCTAAGGAGTATAAAATAAATACGAATGTAAATGTAACTGTGTATACAGACAGAAATTTAGACTTTAATAATCATAATTTTAAAAATATGTTAATTTTAAGCCACTGATGATCAAAATCCAAAATTTATACAAAGTGGCATAGGCTTCCTTTCTGTGTAGGTAAGGCAGTCATTAAAATTTTGCCTAATGATTTTCAGCGGGCAGGTATCTAGAATAACTCAGGTAGGGGAGAGAAGAATAGTGAACTATAAACCAAAGGAGAGAATTTATATTTAGATAGACCCTTGTTTTGTCTCATTTTTGCATATATCAAGTGGAAATAATTTATTTGTTTATATTGAGCATTTGTGATAATGCATTCCCATTATAAGTAACGAATAAGTAGCAAGCATTCCATAAATGCTGGAATAAGGAAGGGGACCCAGATCAAGGAAAGACTAATATTAAATTCTCCATCATTTCCCTTTTCCCTATGGGTATAAGGATCTTTTCTCTCTATCACAAAGGCATACATACACTAAATGTGGTAAGAAAACACTTAAAAGAGTGTAAAGGACAAAAATAAATTTTTGAATCCCTGACTGTCATGTGGATGACCCTGCTGCATTAGACTAAAGGTTTGAAATTTTAAAAATCTAAGACAACAGGGTGTCCCTGGTGGCGCAGGGGTTAAAATCTCAGTGCTATCAACACTACTTCAATCCCACATGGCGTAGTCTTTCCTGTCTGCCCACTGCTCCCCTGAGCAGTGTATTTTAGTCAATCTGCCTGTTCTGCTCCCCACTCTGTCTCTGGTCAATCCTCTCACCCCACCCCACCGTACCTCTGGCCTACACCCCAGTTTTTGTATGCATAAATAAATAAATAAATCTTAAAAAAAGACAACTGAATTCATTACAAATTCATGAAAATTCCTAAGAATTTAGACTGTATAAACTAATGTCAGAGTTCCTGAAACTACTGGATTTAAATAATATATTAATTAAGTAAAAATACCCTTACATCCATAATCATTTTGCAGTTTTTACAAGGTCCAATCTGGCTAAAAAGCTGGAGAATTAGAGCTTCTGTCACATCTCTGGAAAGGTTACCGACATATCTGAAAAACAAAGAAAAGAATTTAAATTTAAATTTGTTTCTTTTGTATCAATTTCTAAAGTTGCTTATTTAAAAAAGAATTTTCAGAATAGTTAAAACAACACCATTTGAGAACAGCACATAAAAATTTGCTAAGGGCCTTTCTGGTGGTGCAAGGGGTTAAGTCTCAGCACTATGAAGCTATCAGCAGCCACTGCAGCGCTGCTGTGTTAAGATCCCTGGCCAGGGAACTTCCCACAAGGCGCAGTGGACTTCTCCTGTCTCACCTGCTGCTCCCCTCAGCAGTGTATTTCAGATGATCTGCCTGTTCTACTCCCCACTCAGCCTCTGGTGAATCCTCTTACCACCCCACACCTCTGGCCTACACCCCAGCTTGTATGCATAAATCAATAAATATTTAGTTAAAAAAAAATAAAAAAAAAACCCTCTCAAATGCATCGTTATATATATACACACAACATTTTATACAATCAATCCAGAGAAACCGCAATTATTTTTACTTCTACTGTATTACCGAGAACATTGTATTTTCCTCAAATTTTAATTCACATGATTTCCCTAACACTGTCCAATTTAGGTATATTTTGGTCTATGCTATAAACATATTTTTGAAAATTCATTAGTAAATCACCTACCAGTTATTATATATACTCACAAAAGGATGGGAAACATTTCAAAAAACTATCACTGGTCAGTACAAGTAGATGGAGTAGAAAGAGCCCAGGGGAGAGTTTTAACAAATAATCAAAGATTGGTGACAATCAAAATTAGTGTAAATGGGGCATTATAACCTCATTTGAATGGGATGATCTTCATTTAAAGGGCTTATAGTTAAGTTTTCAAAATGGGATCTTGAAATGAAGATTACCTCTAGACATGTTAAAGGTGTCACTTTGGAATCAGAGAACACAGTCTCCAACAATCATAGTTTCTCATTCATCTGCAAAATCCTTCAGAGAACATGATGAAAATCAACATCTATACATGCCATAAAATGTGGATTCATTTTCTTCCTTCCATTTACCCATTCAACTGACATATTCTAACTGCTGATTACAAAGGCACTAGAGGGCCTCCCTGGTGGCGCAACAGTTAAGCCCAGTGCTTTGGAGCTGTCTGTGGCAGGCACGAGTCCGATGCCCAGCCCTGGAGATTCCCACATGGTGCAGCAGACTTCTTCTGCCTCGCCTGCTGCTCCCCTCAGCACTGTATTTCGGTCAATCTGCCTGTTCTGCTCCCCACTCTGTCTTTGGTGAATCCCCTCACCGCCCCACACCTCTGGCCTACACCCAGGTTGTATGCAAAAATAAATAAATCTTAAAAAAAAAAACAACCCAAAAAACACAAAGGCACCAGAATAGGTTAAAATGGCAAAGAGAGAAATGCAACATTCTTAAGAACCAAAGAGCAACTAATTTTTAAAAATCAGGTAGAAAAATGATATTCAAAAAAGCGACATCATCACCTATCTGATAGCAATTTTGCCAGTACCAGAAATTATTATTGCACCAAGCCCTTATTTTAAAAATCAGTAATTAAAAGGAATCACTTAAACATTTATCTTGCCTTTTTGAGAACAAACTCCAGTGCAATATAATCTAATAGCTCTATCTGATGAGGGAAGAAGCTCTGTTTTACAGAAAAAGGCTAGTCAAATTAGGCAAAAAGGCAGTATCAAATTAACGTATTAGACCTGTTGAAATAACTGATTCAGGCAAGAATTACTAGTGGATACAAAATCATCAGATGAAAGTATGGTGTGAAAACAGTATCTGCAGGGTGCCAGTTATCACAAAGATTACTTAACTGCAAAGGGAAAACTCTTAAAACTTTAAAGTGAGAGCTCTGTGTGTTTTACCACTTTTAACCAAGTTATCAAACTTTTAGCTCATTTTACAGATGGACAATGAAACATAATGTGTATGATATGAATTATATAGTGTCACCTATGAAACATTCAAATCAAAAAGGTCTAACTTGAATCTAGCCAAGTTTAATCAAAGTTTATAGGATACTGGACATAACAGATGTGGGATACTGTTTAAGACTTGTTTGATTTTTTCCAAATATTGTCCTAAAAAAAAAAAAAGTAAAAAAAAGGGGACCTCCCTGGTGGGGCAAGGGGTTAAGTCTCAGCACTATGAAGCTATCACCAGCCACTGCAGCACGAGTTCGATCCCTGGCCAAGGAGCTTCCCACATGGTGCAATAGACCTCTCCTGTACTGCCCGCTGCTCCCCTCAGCAGTGTGTTTCAGCAGATCTACTTGTTCTGCTTCCCACTCTGTCTCTGGTGAAGCCTCTCACCCCCCCCCACCCCCTCTGGTCTACACCCCAGCTCTTGTATGCATAAATAAATAAATCTTAAAAAAGAAAAACGTACGAAAGGGAGGACTGCTCTTGATTAAATGGGATATAAAGGACATGCTAAATACAATGACTAGTCCTTGACTGAATTGACGGGGTGGGAGGTAAAGCAGCTTTTTCATGTAGAACTCTAATCATTGTTGAAGGAATGAGGAAAATCATTATTAAAACACCACAGTAATAATTGCTAAAGACAAGATCAACCCATGGATATCCTTCATGGTTGATAAAAACTTTAGGGAGAAATAGAATATCTATATAGCCTCAAAGTATCTCCTCTAAAAAAAAAATAGCTTTTTTTAAGGTTTATTTATTTATGCATACAAGCTGGGGTGCCCACCAGAGGTGTGGGATGGTGAGAGGGTTCACCAGAGACAGAGTGGGGAGCAGTACAGGCAGATCGACCAAAATACACTGCTGAGGGGAGCAGTGGGCAAGGCAGGAGAGATCTGCTGTGCCATGTGGGAATCTCTCCGGCTGGGTGTCGAACTCACACTGCAGCTGCCTCTGCAGCTGCCAACAGCTCCACAGCGATGCACCTAACCTGTTGTGCCACCAGAGAGGCCCTATTTATTGGTTATAAATAATGAATTGGTTGTTATGAGTGGAACTTAATTTCCTTCTCCTTGAGTGTGGGCTAGTCTTACTTACTCAACTCTATTAAAAATAGCAGTTGAAAAAAAAAGTAGTCACTGTACACTGCAGAAAGGGCACTCTTCAAAAGTGCCCTGGTCATGAAAGACATCTTACATGTTAAAGAGGAGCTCTGATGATTAAACGTAATGTGGTCTTTTGGACAGGCTCCTGGAACAGAAAAAGGGCATCAGTGGCAAAAAGGGGTAATGGGAATGAACTAAAATTAACAGACAGTGGGGCCTTCCTGGTGGCGCAATGGGTTGTCTCAGCACTACGAAGCTATCTGCAGCCACTACAGCACAAGTTCGATCCCAGGCCAGGGAGCCTTTCACATGGTGCAGCAGACCTCTCCTGTCTCACCTGCTGCTCCCCTCAGCAGTGTATTTCAGTCAACCTGCCTGTTTTGCTCCCTACTGTGTCTCTGGTGAGTCCTCTCACCCCACCACACCTCTGGCCTACACCCCAGTTCTTATATGCATAAATAAATCAATCTTTAAAAAAAATAATAAATAGCATTGTAGTTAACAGTGTCAATGTTAATTTTAGTTCTGTTATCTATACAATAGTTATATAAAATTTAACATAAAGGAATAGTTGGGTGAAGGTTATGCTAGAATACTCTGTACTATCTTTACAACTCTTCTATGTCTCTTCTCACCTGACTCCAGTGCCGCTAAGTTATTCTCAGGATTGCCTGTGTCTACATGAAATAAAAATGTTTTGTTCTTTTGAAAATTTAGTTCTAAAATCTACTTTATTAAAACTAAATAATCTAATGATAAGCGGAACGTATTTTAGAGAACCTAAATGCTATCATTCACTTTTGCAAAACTTAAGATCTTTCTGATAGTACTTTGTTTGAAGATATGTAATAAAAAAAAATAAGTTACTTTAAAAAGCACCAGGGTCTGTATTGCCTTTATATCAGTTCACTTAGGGCCTCCCTGGTGGCGCAACACGCTGTGGAGCTGTCAGCAGCAGGGCAGCTGCGGCACAAGTTCAGTGCCTGGCCGGGGAGATTCCCACATGGCCCTCTCCTGCCTTGCCCCGCTGCTCCCCTCAGCAGTGTACTTCAGTTGATCTGCCTGTTCTGCTCCCCACTCTGTCTCTGGTGAACACTCTCACTGCCTCACACCTCTGGCCTACACCCCAGCTTGTATGCATAAATAAATAAATCTTTAAAAATAAATAAATAAATTAGTTCACTTAATGTGGCCTGTTGTGTACTGTAAACTCCAGAAGCTGCTATCAGGTAACTCTACACAGAGCTGTATAGAGAAATGCTCTTTAAAGGAAGTTACATAAATAACCTGCTTTCAACTTGTGAAGTAGTTTACAAAGAACTACAAGTAACGTTTACATAATATTTTCGTATCAAAGAAATCAAAACCTAGCCCAAATAAAAATAACCAATATGGGATTGAACCAATTAGTCTTTTGATTTTTACTAGTAAGTTAATCGCTGAGTTCAAATCTTTAAATTTAATGTTATCACTTTACTAGTCTATTTGAGACAGAAAGACTAAACTTTAAATTTGCAGATTCATTTGATACCCAAGATAATTTCAAAAACAAACAAGTTTCTTAGTTTGAAGAATGCTCTGTACTTTACAGGTGTTGTTTCTGAATACAAAGGGATTTCCCACCAGCAGTATGGATTTAAGTTATATGTGTAAATTTGTTTTTCGCCGCCAACTATCTTTCAATTTTTTAGAGAAAACCTCACCCTACGGCAGAGTCTCATTCCTTTACAGAAGCTAAACAGGTTAGAAATTATTTTATAATACCACCTTTCACTTGAACATAGAAGGCAGTTAGGGATTAAAGGAGAGACTGCAGAGAATCTATTTTGTTGGCAAATAGCAGTGGAGTCCCATGTAGTATCTGGTTCTCAGAGGATGTGAGCATCCTTTCTGGTATTGTCTATGGCTTGATTAGGACTATGGTCCTGACAAGTTATCTCTCCTGCATGTCTTCTAGGGCAGGTTCCATAAACTTCCTGCAAATTCTAGGAGGGTCTAACATTTTTTTTTTTTTAAAGATTTTTATTTTATTTATACATACAAGCTGGGGTACAGGCCAGAGGCGTGGGGCGGCGAGAGGGTTCACCAGAGACAGAGTGGGGAGCAGAACAGGCAAATCAGAAGTACACTGCTGAGGGGAGCAGCGGGCGAGGCAGGAGAGGTCTGCCACACCATGTGGGATTCTCCCTGGCCGGGCGTCG